>JARHVA010004741.1:0-312500 GCA_037957365.1 Torreya grandis
ATATTCTTGACCTGTTTAAATTCAAGTTGTTTGTTGGTAATAAATACTATGAATGTTAATTGCTACATATTTAATATGGATGAGTGGGAATTAGTTGATTGCCTCAAAGAACTTTATGCTAAGACTGAACAAATGGTATGCATTTTCAGCTACTATACTCAAACATGAATTTGAGTTGTATTATTATTATTTTGATGTTAATCTATTGTGAGATGCATTTTTTAATGGGAAATAAGCCAGTCGTAAGTCCTCATTATGTGCAAGTGCTTAGTTTAGACGTTCCCTTCACCTCCTCAGAGATCAAAGGAGGAAGCTATATGGAGGATCAATAATTGGAGATGGTATTCCCACTGCTATGAGACATCCATCCCCTACCCACAAACAACCAGGGGTGCAATCCCATTACAATATGGACTCTTTACTGAATAAATATGCAAACAAGGGGATAACAAAAGTAATTTTATTGATGGCCTATGTATTTTCAATCCCTAATTTAATATTCTTGACACATATGTAAAATCATCAATATTTTTGAACCATGCATCCCTCTTTTGATTTTTTACATTAACCTTTTTTAATAATGTAGGAGGAGGAGGTGGAGCAGATTGAAGGTGAAGATGGTGTCTCCAAAGTGCCCAATGAGTATTTCTCAAAATATGTATGGGAACCTTTGGATTCCCTTAATGTTTGATTGCTCCTCATGTTAAATAATGTTTATTTCTTCCCTCTTACAACAATAAAAATTAAAATACTTTTGATTGACACACCATACACTTTTATATGTCATTTTTTTTTGTGTTTAGCTGGGATGGGTTAAGTGGAGCCACATGGACATGGCTGATATTCACCTACATAATGATTATGTCCCTATAAATGTGTATATTTTTTGTACTCTCTCTTTCATTTACCATGCTCAATAATTGTAAACCATGCATCCCTATTTTTATATGTTATATCTTTTCTAATATTGTAGGAGGAGGGGGTGGAGTAGATTAAAGGTGAAGAAGGTGTCTCTAAAGCATCCAATGATTATTTCTTAAGAGATGTATGGGAACCTTTGGCTACTCTTAATATTTGATTTCTACTAATGTTAAATAATGATTCTTTCTTCCCTCTTACAATAATCAAAATTACAATACTTTTGACTGACACACCATGATTTTTTCTATGTTTTTTTAATCTTTTATTAGCTAGAAAGGGTGGAATGGAGCCACATGGACATGATTGATAGTCATCTACATGACTCTGTCCCCACAAATGTGCATATTTTTTCTAGTCTGTCTTTCATTTGGCATGCTTATAGCTTTGTGTTTGTTGTTCCATATATGTTTGGAGTTGGACTCACATGTATATGTCCACCCAAGTGGCAAGAGGAGGTGGAGCCATATGACCTCGATGACAATGCTGATGAGGATGTTGATGATGATGACAATGGTGATTGGATTCCAGATGCTTTGCAATCTAAAATGGAGGAGGAACCAAATGTTTTAAAAAACATTTTATTATCTTTGATGACGTTATCTTATGTTTATTTTTTTATGATTTTAACAATATATTTTGTTTAATGACATTATACTCTGTTTATTTCTTTATGCTCTTAACCTCACATCTCTTCCTTGTTGAATGATAGTATGTAGATGAGCAAAAAATTGAAGATTGGGGTATTATGAGATGGAATGTGCACCTTTGCTTGTTGAGGCCATGTGAAACATTTAGAGCTAATGATGGCCATCCATTTTGGTCAAAAGATAGGCTTAACACTCACCATCATAAGATTCATGGTCGATAACTCATTCCAAGCAGGCCCCGTAAGCATGATGGAAGTGGGAAATGTACACCTAAGAGAATAAAAATCAATAAAAGGCAAACAAAAAGGAGGATAATAGACTGACTCTTGAAACATCAGAGCATTAACAAGAGAGATAATATGGAAAGATAATGGATGGCTAAGGAGGATGTGCCTAAGTTATGCTATCTTAGTGAGACAACCTTGAACTCTATCAAAGATGAGATGGTTGCATAGGATTCAAGTGAAAATGTGGCATGGAGAAGGGAAGCCTACATTCAGTGAAGAGAATATCATCGACAAATGGAGAGAAAAAGAGAATGGGTGGAGCAACAATAAGGTGCATGCAACAATGGACCTCAAGTTAAATGCATTATGGTCATTGATTTTCATGAAGTTAATGTTAAGTTTAATTCATCTTAATCAATATTAACATTGATATTTCTACAACAATCACCATTCTGATTATATAGGGATGACCCTCAAGCCCATTCTAATGATGAGGTTTACAATCCTTTGAGATAAATGCATTTATATAATTTCAGATATGTTTGTCAAGGGGGGCATAACAAATGAAAGTGCACATGATAGGTTGGCTCAAAAATTGATATTAAACTTCTTATGATGACTATGTATTATATGTACTCTTGTTTATTCCCCGTACCTTTCTTTTAACCCTACCATTATATATTTTTATAGTGATGTATATTGTTATTTCATATAGGCTTTTGGTGGAGATGAGTTTGCACAATCATAAGCATAGATGGACCATGTTTAGGAGGTATGATAATAACTTCTTATTTACCAAAACTAACAAGTTTATTCTTCATGTTGGTGTCCTATTCTTTCATTTGGTTTAGATTTCTAAATTGCACATTTTGAAATACAGGTGTCCAAGGTGACATGAATATGTGTGCATTCATGTGGTTAACCACTTACACTTCTTTGTCCATTTTTATAGGCCTAAAGGCCATGCCATGAACATTGATATTTCCTTACATCTATTACCTTGGACACTATTATTTATTTACATAAATTTTGGCATAATATGTATGACATATTTGATGTGTGGTAAACATATTATTTAGACAAGAGATTTGAATACAAGTGTTTCATTTTTGGTTTGTGCTAGATACACAATTTTTTTATTTATGTATGATTTAAACAATAGTTTGGTGGTTAATTTACATTTACCGATGTATTGCACAATCATGTATGGTTCAATGATGCAATGTTTTTTCCATGTACTCATCATATATTTTTTACATGTATGGTATGTGATGTTTTTGACTAGTGATCTATCATCTTCACATGTATACCTTATTCTCCTTTCATTATTTCACATGTTGGTGACAAAGTTCACATTTTTTCATGTCTCTATGTATATATAAAATTAATTGTGGTGGGAAGGAGTGTAATATAATATTTGTATGCATGGCATGTTTCTCTAACATTCTTTTATCTCATATCATGTGTTTGTTTGTTCAAGGAATCGACATAACAATTGTCGATGACTATGGCCCATGGTTCGAGGCATGGGAAGAGGGTCAAGAAGGAATGGAGAGATACTCTAATGCATTAGAATGACCATGCCATAGGGAGAGATTTCATACTCCAATATAATTATTTCATTGTTTTCATTTAAGTTATAAAACTCTTTATGTGTAAGGGAACTATTTGTAATTATAAAAAAAATGGATGTTCTTAGGTTTTAAATATTTTCATGGACCTTCATTTATGTCTAGCATTTTTTAGCTTTTCAATGCTGAAAATATTGAATGCTATTATGGAATTTAATGTGTATCATATTCTTTACATTCAAAGTCCCAAATCTATAAGAGAATTTATCTACCCAATTGCCCAAAGAAATGGAAGAACTTCTCGCAAGGATGAGATCCTAGAACGTAATGGGCATAGAAGAAAATCTTGGTTTGTAATTGTCACTAGTGGCTACAAAAAACAATCACTCGAGAGTGAAAACCAATGTTTGACTAAGCTTCTTGATGGTACAAGGGAAAAGGTTATGAAGTTGGAAACTATGTTGGCTAACAAGATGAGAGAGGTCAAGAAGTTTCACCATGCACTTCTCACACTAATGGATGAGAAGATGGACACTAAAATATAGTTTTTCAATCTACAAGCTACCCATGCCTACACAAAATCACTCTATGATGCAAGGGTGGAGACTATGTGTGCCATGGAAATGAAGGATGAAAGACTAGTTGACATATATGAGCAACATCTATAGATTTGAAAGGTGGATTTTAATATCTTAATTGCACAAGCCAATGGGAAGTCTCCCAATAAATGTGGTATTCCATAAATGAACAATGACAATTAGTTATGTGAAATCACTCATGTGTCTAATATTACATGATGTATGCTTATGACTTTGGATGGAAATCAATTGAAACACATGCTTATTCAAATTTTAATCTACAAAGTTGATGTTTATTTTCCACTAGTTTCTTACTTCATCTTTTGTATTTAGGTCCTTTATGAATGAATGAATGATTAGGTTTAGAAGTTGTTTAACCAAAAAAATATACAAATTTACTTCTTATGAAAATATGTTATGTCATCTTATTGATAAGCATATGGGCTATGACATAATGGCTTTTAAAGTCCCTCAAGTGGCTTCCTGACCTATTTTTTAATCTTCTTCTAATCATGTGGCTTATTTTTTATTTTTAAATATAAATTGAGCAAAAAGGAGTGGTAATTACATAGTTTATAGGCATTTTTGGAGCCATGACATTTTTCTATTAATTGTAAACTTGCTTGATCCTATAACATATAGGCTAGATTATTTATGAATGTTCCTAAAAGATGGTATGTATGTCGTGAATGCATAAATATGGTCTTACCCTAATGTAACTCCTCCAACCTTTGAAAAACAAAATCCAATCCTTTGTTCACACATTCTAACTCAATTTTGCTTGGATTATGCAGATTACAAGGGTTTCCTATAGGGTTGTGTCCCTATTAGACAACCAACAACAATGTTTCAACCAAAGATAGATTATAAACTAGTTTAAACCTCAATAGTGAACTTACCAACACGTTTTAGAAGCCAAAAACTCACTGATCATATGGATTCTCCCAAATATCAGTCCTTATAGTCATGAAACAACAATGAAAGTATAGAAATAGGGTCTATATATTGTCAATTTCCATTTTGGGGTCTCTTTCTTTCAAGAATTATCATTAAGATCTTCTCTCCTGGTTATTCACATCAACAACTTGATAGCATAATGATCTTACCTATCTCCCAATGTGCTTGAATAATATATATCTTGACAATACATTTCCAAGGTATTTGAATGAACATATTTGAGAATACAGGTTTCAAGAATGAAGAAGGAATTTTTTATATTGAAGATTATGTTTGTAGAACCCTATTTGGGCTCTTGTATCTAGACAATATATTAATTGTTAAGAGATTAGTTACATTTAAACTGTATTATCATCCTTGTCCAAATATTCTTGGTAGTTTTTTAAAACTATACACTTTGAATATTATCTAAGAAACCCTATAGTCATGGAAAAAGGGTTAGGATAGGCTTGTTTCCTATAGCAGTTAATACAAAGTTGGACTATGTGCATTTCATTGAAGGAAATGATCATTAACTTGAGGATTAAGTGTTTTATGGAATCTTGGTAAGTTATTTGAATGATATTTAATTTCCTTTTTCCAAAGTGTTTACATTATGTGTGTTTTCTTCAACCTTTACAAGCATACAAACCTGTAAACTCACAATTTCTTAACACAATCAAATAGATTTTGATATGGAAATCTTAGGTAGTGTATTGTATAAAAACATTTAATCATTATAATATGTGATGGAGGGTAAGACAAACCTTAGGAACTTTTTACAATTCCATGAAACTCATCAAAACATTAGCTAATGCAGAGCTAATTCAATTCTCTACCAAACTCTGCCTTTTCCTTCCATTCAAGAGTTCTCTTTTCTTCATTCACTTATTCCCATAGGTAATTCATGAAATAATGGTTATAATTTACCTTAAAAATGTTTCATAGGTCTATACTAGTTTCAAAAGACCTTTAAAATATCAACAAACCATCATTCAATAAATTGAATCAATATTTGTTTATTTACTCACTTTAGCTTCATGGCACTCTCATAATGCATCTATGTCAAAATGGCATTTGATTGGTAATAAAATTACAATGATGGTATAAACCATATCAATACCTCCCTATGTTCTTATCTTACTCTTATCTGACCCTGATTAGGTCACTAACTCAATTCTTATGTTCACTTTCTTCTCACAAGTTCCTTCCTAGCTCTTATCTCCTACTAGCCCTATTTGCAAAGGATAAAATACAGTCCTAAAGATTGAGTCATGTTGTGATGAAACTTGTTGTAGATCCCAATTAGATTGGAAAGGGTCTGAGAGGATTTGAGAAAATTAAAAGAGTTGATTTTAACCCCATAGAAATTTTGGAGACTTTAGGTGTTGAAAAGACAACAAACTCTGATTACCCTTGTTATTACTAGCAGAAGACAGAGTTTCAAGACTGAATTTTTGGTGTCTGTGAATGATTTTTAGGTTATGGGATTTATAAAATTGAATGGGAAAGTTTTTATATGCCTATAAATATATATAAGAGATATTATTTTGTCTTTAAAGTGTTTCTATAGAAATATATGTAATTATTTACACCCTCGGCTTGTAAAGTCCCTTCAAACCCTATTTTTTAGGGTTTAGTCTATTAGAGGAAAAGTAACCATTGAAAAGGCCCCAATTTTTTTAATATTTCATGAAATTATGTAACTATATAGGGTTTTCTCTATTATTTTCCACTTCAAAAAATTAAACCATCAAATGTATAATTATTTATACTTTAAAATATCATGTTAAACCCTTTCCAAACATATTTGGATTTGAAAAAAATGTAATACAAAGAGAAGCAAAGAGTACATACCTATTTTGTGTATACGCTGAGGGTTCCACTCAAAAGTATCAAATTACCAACTTTGACAACTTTTGTTCAAATTATTAATTTCACAAGATTATAAACAATAAATAATAAATGTATTAAACCTCATTTTTTATACACAACTTAAATTATAAAAGTTCAAATGCTCAAGTTATTCTTGAACAAACTATATATGAGCATATTCTGTAGACAGATTGGGTAGACTTCTCAACAGTGACTTCCAATCAAGTCACTTAATTTTTCCATATATAAACAAAGATAAATAAACCTATTACAATCAATATCAATAAAAAATACTATCATTCACTTACCACATTGGTTGTTTCAACATATAAACACTTTGTTTCAGCCATGCAACATCAATGCACACAAAATTTCAACATCATTATTCTTCTTCATTCATCAAGATTTCATTGTTTACATGCCCATTATCTATCCTCTTAGAATGGAATGAGAGGTACCCATATTAATACTTTATTTCACACACTAAAAAAACTCTTATATAAATAAGAAAAACTCTTTCAACAAGATTCATAGTTGAATCTTGATCAAGATTTACAAACAACCTCCTAAACCTACGTAAGGTGGTGGACTGCCACCTCACTCCTAAATTTGAAAATACATCCAAATATATTATAGGAAATTTTTTAGACCATAAAAGGTCATTTAAAAATTTATTCATCTATTACACATCACCACACTCTCTTAGACCAACAATTACACTTTCAAATTTTGAAATTCCCTTTTGGTGGGAAAATTTATTTTGAACTCAAATTCAAATTAACAACTTCTTAAGACACCTCTAGACCATTTGTGAGAATTCAAAATTCCCCTACATCATACTCCCAATGGTATAAAATAAATTGGCTCCAATATTATTCTTGCTTCAAATACTTATATAGGTGTGTCTGCTCTTGACTGCCACACTTGTACTTTGTCTTGCCTCTTGCCATCTTCCTCTATGGTACACCGACAAAATAAAACACATTAAAGAAAACATATTATTTATCATGCCCTTGAGGCATTATCCATCATCCCTCTTTTCTTTCTTGTTTCTCTTGATTTCAAGCATCTTCATGTGCTTTGTTTGCTTCACTCTCCTTCTTTGCATCATCTATTAATGCATTTTGCTTCTCTCCTTGTATGAATTCTCCTTCATCTTCCACCTATACTTCAACCTCAACAATTATAACTTCATCTTAGGGAGTACCTTCATATGCATTAATCTTCCTTGCCTTAATTAATTCTCTTATTTTAGACATCATTACTACATTCCATAAGTCTATGATTTCCTTGGTAACCTCTCTAACCATTTTCCTATACATTTGATGAGGATCAAATCCATACTATTGATTTAAAGACTCATATAAGATTGGATATACCTCATACCTTTCCTTATGTTATTGTCCTATTGCTTCTTTGGCTTCACTTGCATCCTCTTGAGTGAGGATCTCTTTCTTCTTCATTTTGTCTTGCCTCCAACATGTAAGACTTGTTTGTTCTTGTTCCATTAACATGACTCTATATGGAATATTTTATTTAACTTGAATTCTTTTGATCACCACTTGGTCATAAGCCTCTTCCTCTTTCTTTTTGAGGCTATGAATGGTCTCAAATAACTCATACTTTTCTTCATATTTCAAACCTACATTCATAAATACCAATGCATCATTATATTTCAAAATATGAGGCTTGATTCCCTCATTGTCCTTACACTTTTATCTTCTTCTCCTTTCCACTATTTTCTTGATTTTCCATTTGATTGGATTCCTTTTCATGACCCATAAAAAAAGTGGGTTCACAAACTCTTTCATCTACTCTATCTTGATTAGCATCTCTTTCATTTTATGCCTCACCTCTTCCATCTCTATATCCATCTCAATATTTTTTTAGTGTCTTCATGAACCATCCTTCCTTTGTGGCTTTCATGATTAACCTTGTCTTTCAATTTCCTTTCTACTTCTTCTCTCATCCTCTCCTTGATTACCTCACTTGGGCACATTCTTCTTCTTATTTCGGTCTCACTTGGACCATTCCCCTTGGTTCACACTTGGAACCTTCTATTTCAAACCACACTTGGGCCTTAAATCTTCTTGTCCTTCACACTTGGACTTTCCTCTCTTCCATGAGCTCTATTTATTAACTTATGTCCTATTTATATTGTCAATAACTCTTATACTTCAAGGTTTTCACCACAATACTTACTGTTTTATATCAGTCATACATTCAAATCTAGTAAATCAACCATAACATACTTCATACATTCTCAAACTACCTTCTTATTATGTCCTCCACAAGACTCTTTGTAATATACCTTCTTGCTTACTTGAAACTTCATGGAAATTTCAAAATAACAATGTGTTTGCCTTCCCTAGAGAATCTATATGGATCTGATACCAAATGATGTAGAGCTAATTCAATTCTCTGCCAAACTCTGCCTTTTCCTTGCATTCAAGAATGATCTTTTGTTCATTCACTCATTACCATAGGGAAATCATGAGATAATGGTTATAATGTACCTTAAAAATTCTTCATGGATCTATAATAGTTTAAAATGGTCTTTAAACCATCAAGAAACAATCATTCAATAAACTAAATCAATATTTGTTCATATAGTCACTTTAGCTTCATGACACTCTCACAATGCATCTATGCCAGAATGGCCTTTGTTTGGTAATCAATTCATAATTATGGTATAAAACATATCAATACCTCCCCTCTATTCTTTTCTTACTCCTAACTAGCCCTGATTAGGTCACTAACTCAATTCTTCTGTTCACTTTCTTCTCATAAGTTCTTTCCTAACTCTTATCTCCTACTAGCCTTATTTATAGGTAAAGATCCTTTTGGGGAGCATATAAAAAACCTTAACTTGAAAATAATTATATATTAAAGGACCCATTTGGGCCATACAACTCCCACAGAAACCTTTTGGCACAACTCTCAAGGCAACTTATGCTTGCTTTTTTATGCTTTTCCTCAATTAGCCCTCCATTTGAGTAAACATCCTTAATTTGAACTATGTACGGAGTTTATATACAAACAATTTAAATTTATATATACCTATTAGTATCCCCCATGTTAATCAATAATTTTTAGACTGTCTTCTTTGGAAAAATCCACTTTTATTATATCACCCTTACTCCTTTAGCCTTTTCCTAGGCCTATCACTAGCACACAATCCTATTTCCATATTTATCCATACAATAAAATTTTGAAACCAATTTCATCAATTATAAAACATAATTTCATGAAGGATTAAAAATTTTGGGTCCTTTTAAATGGTTACTTTTTCTCCAATAGACTAAACCCTAAAAACTAGGGTTTGAAGGGACTATGTCAATCAAGGGTGTAAATAATTACATATCTTTCTCTAGAAATACTTTCAAGACAAAATACTAGTTGGGTTAGCTATATATAGGTATATAAAAACTTTTATATTCAATTTGATAACTTCCATAAGTTACAAATCATTCACAAACACCAAAACTCAGTCTTGAAACTTTGTCTTCTACTAGTAGGAACAAGGGTAATTAGGGTTTGTTATCTTTTCAACACCTAAAGTCTCCAAAATTTATTTGGGATTCAAATAAATTATTTTGAATATTAAAAACTCATCTTAGATCCTTTCTAATATCATTGGGATATACAACAAGTTACATTCACAACATGACTCAGTCTTAGGACTATATTCTATCATTTGCAAATAGGGTAACTATATAGGGTTTTCTCTCTTCTTTTCCACTTAAAACAATTAAACCATAAAATATAAACTTATTTATAATTTCAGGGAGAATTTTTAACCCTTTAAAATCTTATTTGTATCAAAAAAAAAATCAATACAAAGAGAAACACAGAGTATATACCTATTTTGTGTATGGGTTGAGGGCTCCACTAAGAAGTATCAAATTACCAACTTTGAAATTTTTTGATAAATTGTTTAATTTCAAAATATTATACCAAATAACTAATACATGTATTAAACCTAAATTTATACATATAGCTTTAATTATAAATTTCAAATGCTCAAGTTATTCTTGAACAAACTGTATATGAGAATATTTTGTAGACAGATTGGGTAGACTTCTCAATAGTGACTACCAATCAACTCACGTAGTGTTTCCCTATCTCAACCAAGAGAAATTAGATATTTTTATAGTAAATATAAATAAACAATACTATCATTCAATTACTACATTGGCTATTCCAACATACAAAAACTTTGTTTCGGCCATGCAACATTAATGCACATAGAATTTCAACATCATTATTCTTCTTCATTCATCAAGATTTCATTATTTACATGTCAATTATCTATCCACTTAGAATGGAATGAGAGGTCACCATATAAATACTTGGTTTCAAACACTAAAAAAACTCCTATATAAATAAAAAACTCTTTCAACACGATTCATAACTAAATCTTGACCAAGATTTACAAACAACCTCCTAGACCTATATAAGGCAATGGACTGCCACCTCACTCCTAACTTTGAAAATACATTAAAATAAATTATGGGAAATTTTTGAGACCTTAAAATTTCATTTACATCTTTATTCATCCATTACACATCACCACATTTTATTAGAGTAACTATTACACTTTCAAATTTTGAAATTCCCTTTTGGCAGAAAAACTCATTTTGAACTCAAATTCAAATTTTAAACTTATTAAGACACCTTTAGAACATTTATGAGAATTCCAAGATTCCCTAAATCATTAAAAAATGATAATTTAAGCCCTCTCTACTAAGACAAAGACAAAAAAACCCTAAACCTAGGGTTTGAAGGATATAGATCGTTCTAATCATAAGGAATCAGAGAAACTTGGTGGGAAGTTGGATTATGAAGTCTTCTAATATATTTTATGGGTTTTAGGGTCAAGGAGTACATATCAATAATGTTAGAGAGACATTTGTATAAATAGGTGCTAAAATTGACCTAAGAGACCCAATGGAAGCTAACAATAAGCAAAATAAGTCTAGCAAAGTGTTTTAAAGACTGAGTTGGGTTATGAAATTGTGAGGATAGTTAGATATTTGAAAAAGACGTCTACATAATTAGTTTGTTTTAAAATTGGAGAAGGTATAATTATGTACTAAGTTAAAAAGACCAAAAATAGTACTACAAGGACTATGAGTTGAGTGGCAGAGTTGTGAAAAGAGGATAATTTAAACTTGGAAAGTGTTTATGAGTTAATGAAAAGGCAGAGAGGGTAATAAAACCCCTAATAAATAAGATCAAAGATTAGATAAGAATATGATAATTAGGTAAATATTGATATCATTACTTGAAGAATAATAATAAGAATAAGAATAAGGATTTTCTTCAAATGGGTTACAACATTTGATAGTGTTTGTAAACATTTGTGTGAAGTCAAAACCTTGAGATAGAGCTTGGAAACCCTGTTGATAGAGCTTGAATGTACAATGAGGAAAATATCTTCATTAAAAATTTGAATGGAGGATGAAGTGTGGAAATATAATGGATTAAATAGGTGTCTTATAACCATACCGACCTTATGAAACTTGAAAATCCTTTTGAATCACTACATGAATAGATTAAGAGTAATTTGAATGCCCTTGGGTCCTTAAAACATAGTTGAAGAGCATGTTTACATACCTTGAACCTAGAGATATGTTGAAGAACCATAAACCACATAGTCAGCAATGAATTAGTAAACTTTTATAAATAAATTCAATCAAGAACAAGGCAAAGTGTGAGATAAGTAGCTTATTATCTACATTAATATTGAAACATCAACATCAAGAACAATAACTAACATTAAGAGCTACAAATAACATCAACATCAAGATCAAAAATAAATATGTAATACGCAAATATGTAGTTTCTTTACCATTAAATTAAACTATTTATCAATATTAAAACATATTTCTATAAAACTATGCTATTAACTTTAAGAACTATCAATTTCATCCATTGGATCGTAGTCATCATTGATTTCATCCTCTAGAACATGCATGTAAAAAATAATGGTTATGTTCTTGAAATACTCCAGCTTGGTTGTGTGAGAGGAAAGTCTGTATTGTGAGAGATTTGTATATCTTCCACAATGCTACATATGGATGCATCAAACAAAGACTGGATGCCTAAAATAGGTTATTCCAAACACTATATAGTCTGAAATGTACTTTGAAAGGTATTTTGGCACCAATGAAAATATTTTGTAGTTGATTCAGATGAACATATAAATTCAGATCATTAGAAATCTTCATTGGAAATAACTTATCCAAGAATGGCCTAATATATGTCGTAATACAACTAGGATTACCCCACGCATCAAGGAAAATAGCATCATAATGTGGCCATTCATATGACCACTATATGTAGAAATCATTGTCAGGTCTGTTTGTGAGTGTCATTTACTCATAGCTCACCATTAGAACATGTTAAGAAGGATACTCCATGTTTTATTTTAGGATAAAATTGACCCAATTCAATCCATTAGGCTTCTTGAAATTTTTTATGGTTCCAAGCCTCCTCTAATTGATGGCCCTGACCAAATTACACAAGACTTCATGCAATGTTTGCCATTTTGCATTGTACTACTCCTGTACATTTGATTTATTCCATATAAATTTATGGAATTCCTCTCATATTTATAAAAGACTCCCCATGTATAATTAATGACACCTAACACACAATTACAAAAATTATTTAGTGATAATTTATAAAAATAAATCACAAATTGTAGTTAATCATTCTGCTTAACTATTGAATAAAGAGAAGATAAACTATTGAATAAAGAAAGTTGTATGAGTTTTGTTACACCCTTGTATATTTAATATTGATTTAGATTCATTATGAATTATATTAATGGATCCATGAATCCATATGAAGGTTTTTAATGTGTTTTTTATAGGTTTGAGTGCAAAGAATATAGGTTTCTGAGGTATGAGTTCTTCTTTCAATGTATATGATTGAACTAGTTTCTTGTTACTTTGAAAAAACCCTTGAGGCCATGACCATATTCATGTTGGTGAGCATAAATAAAATGTTTCAAAAATATCAATGGGTCTATAACTAGTCCCTATAACCTTTTATATGTTAGTTTTCTCATTTAGAATGTATCATAGTTGAGAAACAACTCAGCGTTAGAGAGTTTTGTTTACTGCCTAGTGAGAGACTAAGTTGTCAAATAAGATGTGTTATTTGGTGTTCATAGTCCAAATGTATTGAGTAATATAATAATACTATTATGAAATCAAAACATGTCCTTGATATGACCTAGAATAAGTTGAAGGATTCAAATAACTATTTTGGAAGCTAAAATATGGTGTTCTTCCTTATGCTCTCCTTTGTGTCTATCAAGAGAGAAAGGGTTACTTGTTTATCGGGGATATATTGTGAACCTATTGAAACCATAGTTAGTGAGTGAAATTTTTGTTGTAATTAAATTGAGTGATTCCAAATAGGTAATTACTCCCAAGTACAAGATATGTCAAAGAAAAGGGTCAATGAGAGCCTTGTTTAGGTTGATAGTCATCTTATATAGAGGGATAAGACTTATTTCTTTGTCATGTCAATTGAATAAATGGAGTGGTATGGTTAAGAATCCCTCTTATAAAAATAGGTTTTAAATACTATATAATGTTGTGAAACACTTGACATGTGAATACATAACTTGTTGTTAGAAGACCTATAGGTTACAAAGTAGAGCATAATCAATGTATGGAGGTTAACTTCTTGCATATAGAAATACAATCATGGTTTCTAATAATTTTTTCACTTGACATGGGCATAAAAAGGTGTGAATATTGGAAATATGCAATTAAGGGTCATTGTAATGTATTAGTGCACTAACCCTATTGTGCACAGTCCACAAATATTCCCAACCAACTAAGAAAGTTGATATTTGACATGGTAAGGGCAAAAGTAAAGGCTCACACCCAATGGAAAAGATGAACAAGGTGAAAATAGAGTTGAAAATTTTTATTTGAGCCTTTTAAATGATCTATTTATCAAGAAAATGAATTTTACAAGCCCACGGGTCTGTACAAGCCTAGGAAACCCTAGAATTAGGGTTTTTGTGTTTTTGAGAGATGCAACGTTCCAAACAGGCTAAATTTTTATAATCTTGCCCTATATGATATGCATGACATGATATCTTGGAGTTTGAAGATGAATATTTAACCATATATCAGGGGGTATAAATAAAGCTAAAAAATGTAATGGCATTTTGGGAAATGTGCTTGGATTGATGAAACCAAGGATCATTTGCTTAGGAATATGCTGCAAGAAATGAAGGAGTAATGTGACTTGAGATGTAAAAGGGAGTTGAGCAGAGTGATTAAGACCTTAAACTAAACTGAGGCAAGTGTGATAAAATCATTCAAGACTATCTAAAACCAAAGATTGATTCCTTTACACCTTAACCAATATTTTACCCTTGCAAGTTACAAGGTGGTGACCTAGTGAAATACAAAGTGAAGGTATAAGACTAAGTGTGTTAATAAAATGAATGTTATGAACTATGAAATGCATGTTTAGGGTCATGTGGTAGGAATAATAATGTGAATAAGGTCTAAATCATCCCAAGGATCAATATTTAAGGAACTAGACCAACAAGAATAGTGTAAAAAGGGGAAGAACTAGTGTGATGCAAAGGAAATCAAGGATAAGTCAGAGTCAATGATTGTGATCAGTCAAGGATAGAGAGCCATATTATGATGATAATGAGGACTTATCCATAATGAATCTACATCATGAGGTAAGTATTATTGTAATGGAGATGAAATATGGTGATATACAATAGTGTGTGTATGGTTGATACCAAGCATGTGTTACTTAGTTCCCTGGTAGAAGGATCAAATTATGTTAACACAATCATCACCTTGTTCATAATAATAAAAAAAATTGAGCATAATGTATGAACCCTATTTATAAGGTATTGAAATTACAATTTTTTTGAAAGAGGGAAGAGAGGGTGATGTTAAATAGTCCATGAGAAGGATGTGTTTGAAGATAAATAAGTGACAAGCATATACAACTATATATGCTATGTTTTGGGTTATACAGCCTAGCCAAGAAGTGTTTAAAGCATAAAGAGAGGTATGAATAAGTGTTGAGGAGTTTTAATTTTTTTTGGTAAATATGAATAATTAATTAGATAACCCTTTAGAGACCTTCAAACACTTCTAAGTGTGAATTATCAGTCTAAACCTACACATAGTCAAAGAAAACATGCACAATTGACTATAATTTGATTGTTGTAGTCATGAAATGGATTGTATAAGAGATATAGAATATTTAGAGAGTTATAGGAGTTGAAAATAGACCCTAAAATGGAAGGTGCATCCTTTGAAGTGATGTGGAACTTGAGATAATGAATTTCAAGATCTCTTGGGCCTGTGTACGGCATGAAAACTGTAGGATTAAGGTTTGGGGTTTAGAATGAGTTTAAAAAAGCCAAAATTCATGAAAGTTTTTAATATTTATATATTTAAGGTAATATAATTATTTAACCTAGTTTAAAACCTATAAAATCTCCATAAGTATGGATTTTGAGTAATATGTTGTCTTGAGGGCTTATAAGACGTAGTGGAGTAAGGGTAGTGAAGGAAAAGTAAATTTGTCTAAAGGAGTAGGGTAAGAAATGATTGATAAATCTAGGGGAGCCAAAGGGTGTCAAAAAATGTCAATATTTTGAATTGGTTGTAAGTACATTTCCCAAGCCTAGGAGCTTTGTCAATTTGGAGGGCTAGTTGAAGGGTGCCTTAAAGAAGGAAGTATATTATGTCTTGGGAGTTATGTTAGTCAAAACAAGTATAAATTTTATGGCCTAAAAGGGTCCTTAAAAATGTCATTAATTCTTTGATAAGGTCTATTAGATACTCCAAACAAGGATAAATGTCCAAAAAAGGCTAAAAGCATTGTGAAGGCAAAGTAAGGATTGTGTGTAGAATATAAAGGCAAGGGATGATCCAAGACTTGAAAGGGGTGTATACAAGTATATTATGATCCTTAAAGACCATCCATGATTTTATAATTTTTATTTAGAACCTAAGTCTAATTTTTGTCCTTGAGACCTAACAAGGTTACCGAAGAAGGAACTAACTAGTGCGTGACTCCTTATACCCTGTTTCACTTATGACAGTCAACTTGAAAGTGGAAGGTTGTTTCTCACAAAGTGGTGTATGGTTAAAATGAAAGGAATGATGTATATAATAAGAGTGGTCATTGAAGGACTAGATTATTTTTTTATATAGAAGGTAAAGATAAAGTGATAGTATACATCCAGCTTGAACAAAGGAACCCTATCTGCACATACTAGCACCATGTTGCTTGTTTCAAGATAAAATGAATACATGAGTGTGAGAAGGGATAAATACATTGAATTTTTTATGTCTTATCAACATTTGGAAGAGATTAATATCCTGATTTTAACTTTGGGAAATTCCTCATAACCTCATGAATGCATATTAGATTCTTGGAAACATTTGACACAGTCATACCCAACCTTACCCTCTTTATATAGTTTGCCTTTGATGGAATATTTTTGTATGAATTTTAACCCCATAAATGAAAATAATTATCAATGGTGATGTTCCTTCTTCAATAAAAATGGATTGTTTTTTTATAGATATGTATATTGTTTAGTGAGACTTCAAGGCAATATCTTTGTGCCTGGATTCTGTGTACATCTGCATGGGTGGTAGGATTATTATTATAGTAAAGAAAGAAATATTTGGAAAAAATTTTTTAAGTGAAACAAATAAGTGAGATTCATTGTGAAGATTAATGTGATCCCTGAGTAATTGAGTAAGATGATTCTAAATGCAAGAAACATGTGAGAAAGGAAACTTGGGTGAACAGGTTTACATGTTAATGTAAATATACTTGGGTGAATGGAATCCATACTACAATGGTGGCATGAAAAATTTCATAGGTTATTAAAATATATATCCTATGCATAATTAAAGGACCTTGAGCATAGTCGTAGATAAGGGAGAAACATTTCAACGTGGAGAATAACATTAGAAGAAAGAATGAGCACCATCATTATGAATCTTTGTTGTGATAGAATACAGAGGAACATATGGTAAATCCTTATAATAATAGAGGATATGATTTTAATACAATTAGGTTACAACACCTGTAACAGGGTTTACTCTATCTTTAGGACATAGTCCCATTTTGAGGAAGATAAAGCTTTAATTCTTATCTTGGCCATGTGAACACTGAATGGATGGTTTGAGGAGATGATTCAAATAAAAAATGAGATTATGAACCTATTGTATGAATTATAATATTTTTTAAAGGAATAAAATTATGTCTATGGTAGTTACAAATAGGTATGTCATAATCTTATGCATATTCAATAGATAAAACAATGCGTAAGGGATTATTGGAGGTGAATGAGTCATATGTAGTGTGATTTATAGGATATATAAAGGTGGGTGGACCTTATGTTATAACCCAAGTATGTTTTATAATATATTTGAATTAGATTTGAACATGTAAACCCTCTCATAATAGTGTGTACCATGTTTTACATAGACAATCACCTGAGTTTCTATAGTTTCATACAAGAAATGGATAGAAAAAAGAATCTAGCCTATTGCACAAGGTGAAGGGGATGTAAATAGACCCAAGGAAGTGGATTTGATCCTTTGAAGTGTTTTATAAATTAATATATTGATTTTTGTATATAAACATAACATGAAATTGTGTGCTTTATGTGCAAGTACAAGTGAGCAAAAAATTATTGTCTTGTATTTTGTCATCCTGAGTAGCTATCCTAGTGGAACAATCATAATAAAAGTGAATTTTCATGGCAAAGGATTGGCTTTAAAAAACTTACAAATCCCTTCAAAATGACCAACACAATGCCAAAATTCTATCAAAAAAAGTTTTCAATGAAGAGTAGTGTGTGTTAAGAGAAAAGATGATTTGCCTCTTCATAATGAATGAGTGGTTTATTTTTTTTAATATATTTTTAATTTTTTCCTAAATATTTGTAGGATACAATTCAAATTTTCTAATATCCATATCCAATAGATTTTCCCACCCAACATAATCCATATCCAAATATCGTTACATATCTAAGGTGCATTTGGGTTATATCCAACATGGGAAAATGTGATGAAGAGACTAGGAGAGCATCTATTAACATAGTTTATATGCCCTGGAGTACTTTTCCTTAACTCAACAATCGAATCTACTATATGGACATGAGGTTAAATTGGTGATCCTGAAATACATTTTTATTTGATTATTGTAGATATTTATGATTTTTAGATACTGGTATGAGACACATATTTTGTTCCATTTGTATGGACACTCTCTTAACCATAATGGTTATCCTACCACAAGAGTGGTTGGTGATGTTTTATATTATATTATTGTTTTTAGGAATTGATTAAATTCTTTCATGATCCTCCAATGGGTAATATTTTCTTTCATTTGATCATCTTATTTCATCCTAGACCCATAAGGGGTACTCTCTTCGTATTTACATGGTGAGATGAGGGAATCATAGAGAGCTTGGGTAAAAATAATATTCCAACTAAGGGATAAAGGAAGAGAACCATCACAAAAATAATATAGTTGAAGATGACCACCATCACAAAAATAGTTTTCAAAAGGTAGATGATGTGAAAATTAGTTGTAAAAAGAGGATTAAAGAGACTCTTCTAATCATGATCAAAGTACTAAAGCTACTAACGAATGAAATAAACCTCATAACTATTACATTCATCATTTATATAATATTAGTAACATCATTTTTTTATATAATATTTATAAATTTGATCTATGTTTAAAAAAGGGCTAGCTTTATTGATTCCTTCTCTTACCTATTTTCCAATGTGTATCCTTATGTTTTTCCATAAATATATAAATTAAACTTACTGCATACACTATATCAGGCCTAGATGTTGTCAAATACATGAGGTTTGTTACCATGCTCTTATATAAAGTTGAATTCACCTCATTGCTAGAATATTCCTTTGTCAATTTGAGATCTATAATATTTGGTCTTAGCATGGGATTGTTGTTAAACATTTTTAACCTCTTCAAGATTTGTGAAGCATATTTGGACTGAGAGATGAATATGCCATGATCCATCTGTTATACTTCTATACTAAGAAAATATCTTAACAAACCCAAGTCTATCATTTCAAAATCCTTTTTATTTACTTCATTAAACTCAATAATAAAAACATCATCATTTCTTATGAATATTAGATCATCTACATATAACATAGCAATCAAAATCTTACCATGTCTCTCCTTGATGTAGAGTGTGGGATCACTATTACTTTTACCTATTCCATTGGTAGTAAAATATGAATCAATTCTATTGCACCAAATTCTTGGTGCTTACTTAAGTTCATAGAGTACTTTTTTGACCCTATACACCTTTTTTCATTTTCCTATTACTTCATGTCTAGGTGGTTCCACTTAGGAAGACATATTTCACATCCATTTGATATACCATCCACTTGTGTTGGGCAGTTATAGATAAGACAACCCACATGGTTTCCATTCTTGTAAGAAGAGCATAAGTTTCATCATAGTATCTATCCAGTCATTATTTGTATCCCTTAACAACCAATGTTTCTTTGTACCTATAAATTTTGCATTTTTCTATGCTATTGGATTTGTAGACCCACTTCACTCCAATCACTTGTTTACCCTTGGGTAAATTAGATAGATCTTATGTTTCATTTCTTTTTATTGTCTCTATTTCCTCATCCATGGCTTTACATCATTTCTCTTCTTTTAGTGTTTCTTCAAAACATGGAGGTTCAATTTGAGAAAATCAAGAATAATTCAAATTATTATTAAGATCATCATACCTTGAGTCATCATACATCTCCCTCAAGCTCCTTATCTTTCTAGGCATAAGGGATGCAAGAATTAGATTTGAACTACTACTAGAGTTACTTGACTGAGAAGTATGTTATAAAGGTGATGGAGGTGTTTCTAATGGTTCACCTTGTTGATCTATGAATAGTTCAATTTGAAAATCTTCATTTCCATCATCCATGAGTATCATTTTGAGATACGTAATGCAGTGTCAATAGTGCCATCCTATGATTCATTATCCATAAATTCAACATTCCTGTTAATCACAACATTATTTGTAATAGAGTTGAATAAACCATATGCTTTAGTGTATTTACAATATCTAATGAAAATACACTTTTCTTAATTATCATCAAATTTATGACTCTTTTCCTTTGGCACGTGCATATGCCACACACTCAAATATTCTTAGGTGTTCAACACTATACTTTCTATTTGTCAATGTTTATTATGGAGTCTTATTTAAAACAACCTTTGTAGGACACCTATTAAACAAATACACTACTATTTATACAGTTTCACCTCAATATTATTTTAGAAGTCCCTTTTATTTCAACATGTTTTCATCCATTTCATGGATGGTCATGTTCTTTCTTTCTACCACTCTATTTTGTTTTGTAGTGTATCTAGTTGTGAACTAAATTTCAATGCTTTCACTCTTGCAAAAAATTTATAAATTCCTTATAGACATACTCTCCTCCTCTATCTGATCTTAGGGCCTTGATGAAATATCCACTCTATTTCTCAACCAATGGCTTGAACCACTTGAATTTCTCAAAAGACTCATACTTATTATTTAATAAAAATTCCAAGTCTTCTTACTATAATTATCTATGAAGGTTAGGAAATATGCATTTTTAGAGTGGGTGAGAATTTTCATTGGGCCACACAAATCTGAGTGCACTAACTCCAAAAGTGTTTTTAACCTCCTACACATCCCTTATTGAAAGGGTTGCCTATGTTATTTTCCTAAAATGCATGCCTCGCATTTTCTTTCATATTTGACTATTCTTAGTAGACCTATATCCATATTATTCTTAAGGTAGACTGAACAAAGTTGGGGGATAAAAAACATGATAGTCCCCCATCTTTGTAAATTTTTTTACAAAGGGAATACGCCCTTTTTTAAAAATATTGAGGCTTAGGATTTTACCTGAACCTCAAGGGCATACACCCTTTTCAAAGGGTGTTTTCTCTTTAAAAATGGCATAAGACCTTTGTAGTTTACAAAAGGCATACACCCTTTATAATATAAAGGGTGTACGCCCTTTACAAAGTATAAGGGGTGTATGCCTTTATTCTAATTTTATTTTTTTCAAAACTGAAAGAGAAAAACCATGGCCAAGAGAGATTGAGGAGATTTTTTATTTTCTAAATTTGCAAATTGACACACACACACACACACACACACACACACACACACACACATATTTAAATACATAAGTTTGATGGATCCATTTCCTAAATAAAATGTTAGACAAAACCCTGAAGAGTTTGATTTTGCACAAGAAGTTGAATTTTATGAGTAATACAATTCCAAATGTCAACAATTAAAAATAATCATCAATGATTTGCATCACTCTTAATTTAGTAGTGCATAAATTTTACTTGTGAATACATTAAAATTTATTTTTAATGAATTGGAAAATGTGACTTCACAACTAGATGCAATGTTGCATCGAAGAGAGGCTATGAAATAATTTTATTCTGACAAATTATCATATGAATATGTGAAGAAAAAAATAACAAAAGAAGCTTTGTGTGCTTTATTTATTAAACATAAAACCAACCAACCTTCACCAAATAATTGCAAACACATTAGTATTGATTGGTATGTTCATGAGGAGATTAAAAATAACTTTTGGGATAGGTGGTGAATGATGTTTGATGAGCCTCCATGCAATATTAATGAGGTTACATTATATTTTTTGAGAAAATTGTATTGTGATTTTGTTTTTTGATCAATTTTAAACTATTTTGACATGAATACATCCCAAGGTAGGGGAGGTGGGTCTTCATTTGATAGAGCTAGTGCTAGGTAAGACAATAACTATCATAACTAAGATTAGAGAAATAGAAGAACAATATCACATGCCTTTATTCCTAAAATTTTGCATTGTAACATATAGATGGAGACCCTTTAGGTGGTTACTATTTTGACACATGTTATGATTGATAATGTCATGCATAATTTCAAGACATACTTAGCCTACAGGTGGTCCTAGTGGTAGTGTTGGTGTTAGTGGTATTGGTGGTAGTGGTTTTTTTGGTATTGGTATAGGTTTTAGTGTGCCTCCTACTCATGTTATAGTTCCTACGCATCATTGCATATCATGTGGGAGGAAGTGTATGGGACCTCATGTTCAGGTGTGACATACACAGAGCACATTTATGGAGACTAGCATGCTAAAACATATGTCATATATGTATATTTCAGCAATCACAAACACTAGCATGTTAGACATTAACATGCTAGAGCATATGCCACATGTAGATGTTTCAATAGTGCATGACACTAGCATTTAACACACTATGCAAGATGTAGTAGCTTTAGCGACTCTTATCAAGATATGTTATGCTCTTGTTGTAGAGGATACTTAAACGTATGTATTTAATAAATAGGTTTAATTTTAATTTTAATTTAATTATGTTTATAAAAGAATATTAAGTTTATTTTCTAGTATGTGTTTACTTAATTGACTAATTTATTTGACTGAACTTGTTATTTGTTATTTGTATAGTTGACTGGTGATATTTTAGGTACCTTAGTAGGACTTGACTCTATTGTATATTTTATAATTGGTAGAGGTGTACCTTACACACATGTTTTTAATTTTTTAAATTACATATTTATTCATGTACATATTTATTTTCCTTTGATGAAAAAACTCTATTCTAATATGTATTATAATCATAGTTTTTTTTCATGTTCATTGGATTCATATATTATTCATTTATTAGTTTTATAGATGATGAGGGATGATATGGGCACCCCTCATAGACAAGAAAAAGGTTTAGAAGATGTTACTGCTACATTGGAGAATCCATTATCTCCACATCAAGTTATGATTCAGGGATAGAGACTGGTGAGAACACATAGTTAAATTGTTTTTATCTTTAAGAAATGATATTTTATGTCATATTTACATAATTTTATGCAAATATAGATTTAATTATATATGTATAATCCATAGGATTCCCAATTATAAGTGCATATGTAGTCTCGTATACCTAGATAACCATTTAGATGGAATATGGTGAGTGTAGAGTCATTTTACAAAATTTTACATTCTTGAAAAATTTATCAAGTTTTCAATATATAATTTTAATGCATTTATTTTTATATTATATATGTTGTGTAGAGACAACAATTTTCATTAGTTGTCAATGAAAAAATGGATGAATCACATGCTAAGAGGAGAGTATCTCCTTGAATTGAGGCATCCAACACCCCTGAATCTACATGTATGCAAATAAAACATAATTTATTTGAAGGTAATGAGGAGTAGGAGAGATATTTATTATATTAGGGATCTAGTTGTAGGCACAATCTATTTTGTATGTCGATATGGCTCACATTGTATTCCTATATGGCTTATTTTGTCTATGTACATAGTTATCGGCACAATATTTTGTGTATTCTGATATGGCCCACGTTTTATGCCTATATGACACATTTTGTCTATGTACATGTTATGGTATACATTTTTTCTTGATATATGTTATATTATTTATGTTAAATTATGACATAGAAATTTGCATGTATCACATATATACTATTAGATAATATGATTCCTTTACCTATTCATGTTTTCTATTTTTATCATTTAATGTTTACACATATTACTAGTTAATTATTGAATTATTAATTCATATGGGGTTAAAAAAATTCACATTATTCTCTAAGTTAGGTTCTTTGAATCATTATGTATATTTTACATCTACATGTGATATTTTCTATTTACTTATTTCAATTACATTTAATTACATATCAGTTTGCAATTGTGATGTTTAAGTGGAATTGGGATCAATTTCATGGACATGTAAATATTATAAATTGTACTTCATCATAAATGTTACAAGGTCTAGTGATGCACTTGTGTATGTCTTCATCTCCTACTTGTCCATACAATAAATAAATATAATTATATGTATTCATATAGTCATTATGGCCTAATTATACATGGGTTAATATCAACATTGATATCCCTCTTGAGACTATCCACAAAAAATACAATCTTAGCAAGGCAAGAATATAGACATAAATGAACAGACTTAAGCAATTTCAATATTCCATGACTAGTATATAAAACTTGATGTTATATTCTTATGGTCCTTAAAGATATTCAATCTTTATCTCAATATAGAAAACCAATCCATTTATTGATTTTGTCTATTTTAACTCAAAAGAATCAAAGATTTGTACAAGCTAATTAAGCCTAAATGCCTCAAAAGGATCAAAACAATAAATATTTGAAAATAGGCATAAATCAATCTTAAATATTTTATCAAAATATTTTTAGGTGAATCAAATAACACATCAGAAGGTCTGCTACAAATAATTTTATCAAAAACTTCTCATAGACTTGTAGTCTTAATGTTGCTCTAACATGCCAAAACCCATTATCTATTGAATTAGCACTTCAATACATCTTAGACATATGTATTTAGGTTTTTTTATGAATTATCAATAATCAGATAAAAGTTTTGGATTTCCACTTTTAATATTTTACCCAAAAATTCATAAAATCATGTTTTGTCTATTATGCCTAATTACGCTCTAGTAGATCAAAACTCAAGATATAGTTTAATTATATCAAATGATCATTTTATGAGGTATGTAAAAATTTATTAAAGGTGTTTGAACATTCATTTGGATTTTATAGACTCAATTTTGAATTATCTAAACAAATCTCTCTCCTAGCTATCAAAGAAACATAAAAAACATGGTATCTCTTACACATAATCGATTGGTCAAAGAATCCCAATAAATAAATTGTCTATACAAACACATTGAGATGGTCATTATTAGGCTAGAAAGGCCTTTGTATGATCTTGTTCAATCCCTAGGAGAGAAAATTTCAATTGGTCAAAGACATTCCTTAAGAGAATTCACTTATTCTTGAGAGTGCAAAATAAACAAACTTCAATCATACATTGCATGAGAACCATGAGGGATAGAGATGAACCATCAACTCCTGCACATGAAAGGA
This sequence comes from Torreya grandis, assembly GCA_037957365.1. NCBI lineage: Eukaryota > Viridiplantae > Streptophyta > Pinopsida > Cupressales > Taxaceae > Torreya > Torreya grandis. Next base: position 25,799 of record JARHVA010004741.1, read on the forward strand.
TGATTCCTATAATAAATCTCAAGAGGATTTTATCTAACTTGAGATGGATGAGACATAGTAATAATATTTTTCTCATGACCAAATCTTTTAAAATGGGCCAAAAGTTGGTCAATGGGGGAAGTACAATCTGACTCTTCACCACAATTAATGAATTGTCTAAATGAATACATCTAGATAGGCATTTTTAGACTAGATTAACCTTTGTCTAGTCTTAATAAATCCTTGAGAATGACATTTATAGTTGGTTGGAGGCATCCTTTAAGAGAATTCACTCGTCCCTAAGTGTGTAAAATGAGAAAACTTAGATTGTGTGTTGCATGAGAACCATGACGGATAGAGACTAATCGTTAGATCTTATACATGTAGGGATGAAACTTATAAGAATACTCAATAGTATTTTATCTAACTCAATATCTATGGGACACAATAATTAGGTTTCTCTCATGGTTAAATCTCTTAGAATGAGGGAAAAGTTGGTCAATGGGGTTGTATAATCTAACTCATCAACCCAATCAATGAATTGTTTACATAAACACATCTTGATGAGAATTTTTAAGATAAAAAAACCTTTTTCTAGTCTCTTTTAGGCCCTGGGATTAAAATTTACAGCTGATCAGAGGCATCTCTTAAGATAATTCACTCATCCCTAAATGTGCAAAATAAGTGAACTTCCATTTCACATTGCCAGAAAATCATGAGGGATAGAGATGATCCATCAACTCCTATGAATGTATGGATGAGTTTAATAATAAATCTAGTGGGTATCTTATCTAAATTGATATGGATAAGACATGATAAAGAGGTTTATCTTACAACTAAATCTCTCAGAATGGGCCAAAAGTTGGTTAATGAGAGTCATAAAATTTGACTCGTTAGCCCAATCAATGAACCATTTATGAAAACACATCTAAATGGGTGTTTTTAGAATATTAAAATATTTTTATGATCTTAGTTGAGCCTTTAGAGTGAAGGTTTTATTTGGTTAGAGGCATTCCTTAAGATAATTCACTCATCCTAGGGTATGCAAAATGAGATAAGTTCCATCATGCATTACATGAGAACCGTGAGGGTTAGATATAAATTGTTAAATACTAAACATGTGAGGATGAGTCCTATAATAAATTTCAAGAGGATTTTATCTAACTAGAGATGGATGAGATGCATCAATGAGGTTTTTATCACAGCCAAATCTCTCAAAATGGGCCAAAAATTGGCTAGTGGGGGTTGTATAATCTTACTCATCATCCCAATCAATGAACCATTTATGTGAACACATCTAGATGGGAGTTTTTAAGATATAAATACCTTTGTTCGATCTCAATCAGGCCTGAATAGTGAAATTTAAAATTGGTTGGAGGTGTCCCTTAAGATAATTCACTCATCCTGAATGTGTAAAATGAGAAAACTTATGTCATGCATTGCACAAGAACCGTGAGGACTAGAGATAAACATTTAGGTCCTACACATGTAGGGATGAGTCCTCTAAGAAATATTTTGAGGAATTTTTATAACTCAAGATGGATGAGATGCGGTAATGAGGTTTCTCTCACACCTAAATCTCTTAGAATGGGCCAAACATAGGTTAGTGAGGGCTATAGAATCTGACTCGCCAGTCCAATTGATGAACTTTTTATGTGAAAACATCTAGATGGGAATTTTTAGGATATATAAACCTTTTTATGGTCTTGTTTTGGCCCTAGGAATGAATTTTTAGTTGGTTAGAGGAAACCCTTAAGATAATTCACTCATCTCTGAATGTGCAAAATGAGCAAACTTCTGTCACGCATTGCAAAATAACCATGAGGACTAAATATGAACCGTCAGATCCTACACATGTAGGGACAAGTTCTCTAATAAATCCTAAGATAATTTTATCTAATTCAAGATGGAAACTACATGGTAATGAGGTTTTTTTGGTGGCCAAATTTCTTAAAATAGGCTAGAAGCTGGTTAGTGAGGGTCATAAAATCTGACTCATCATCCCAATCGATAAACTATCTACATAGACACATCTAAATAAGAATTTTTAGGATATAATGACCTTTGTACAGTCTCAATCAAGATACAAGAGTGAAATTTAAAGTTGTTTGGAGGCATCCCTTAAGATAATTCACTCATTCAAGAGTATACAAAATGAGTGAATGTTCATTGCATGTTGCATGAGAACCATGAAGGATATATACAAACCGTTAAATCTTACATGTGCAAAGATTATTCATATAATAAATCCATAGAGGATTTTATCTAACTTTATATATATGAGATAAAACAATGAGGTTTATCTCATGGCCAAATCTCTCAAAATATGCCAAAATTTGGTTAGTTGGGGTTGTAGAATCTGATTCATCAACCCAATCGATGAACCACCTATAAAGACACATATAGGTGGGATTTTTTAGGATAGAATGACCTTTATTAAGTCTCATTTGGGATGTGAGAGCGATTGTTTTTGTTTTTTATAGGCATCCCTTAAGATAATTTACTCATCCCTAAGTGTGAAAAATGAGTGAACTTCAGTCATGTGTTGCACGAGAACTGTGAGGGCTAGAGATGAACCGTCAACTCTTACATGTGTAGGGACTAGTCCTATAATAAATTTTATGAGTTTATCTAACTAAAGATGGATGAGATGTAACAATGAGGTTTCATTCATGGCCAAATCTCTTAGAGCAAGCCAAAATTTGGTCAATAGGGGCCATATAATTTGACATCAACCCAATCAATGAACTATCTATATAGACACATATAGATGGGAATTTTTAGGCTACAAAAACCTTTTTCCAATCTTATTTGGGCCTTGAAAGTGAAATTTTAAATTGGTTAGAGGCATCCCTTAAGATAATCCACTCATCCTATAGTGTGTAAAATGAGAGAACTTTGATCACACATTACATGAAAACTGTGAGGATTAGAGATGAACTGTCAGCTCCTACACATGTAGGGATTAGTCCTATAAGAAAACCCATGAGTAATTTATTTAAATCAAGATGGATGAGATGTGACAATGAGGTTTCTCTCATGCTAAATCTCTCATAATAGGCCAAATTTTGGTTAGTGGGGGCCATAAATTCTGACTCATCATCCCAATCAATAAACCATCTACATAGACATGTTTATATGGGGATTTTTAGGCTAGAACAACCTTTTTTGGGTATTTTTAAAACTTGGGGATGGAAATTTTCAATTGGTCAGAGGCATCCCTTAATATAATTCACTCGTTCAATAGTGTGAAATGAGTGAACTTAGGTCACATGTTGCATAAGAACTATAAGTGATAGAGATAAACCATTAGCTCCTACATGTGCATGGATGAGTTCTATATGAAATACCAAGAGTATCTTATCTAAATTGATATGGATGAGACATGAAAGTGAGGTTTATATCCCAAAAAAATCTCTTAGAATGGGCCAAAATTTGGTCAGTGAGGGCTGTAGATTTTGAATCATCAGTGCAATTGATAAATCATCTGCATGGACACATGGACACATTTAGATGGGAATTTATAGGCTATAAAAAAAATTGTCATCTCGGTCGATCCCTAAGACTAAAATTTATAGTTGTTTGGAGCCCTCCCTTAAGATAATTCCCTCTTCCTTGAATGTGTAAAATAAGCAAACTTCCATCGTGCATTGCATGAGAAGAGTGAGGGCTAGAGATGAACTGTCATCTCCTACACATAAAAGGATGAGTGTTCTAAGAAATCCTAAGAGGATTTTATCTAAATTTATATGGAAAAGACATGGAAATGAGGTTTCTCTCAGGGCTAAATCTCTTAGAATAGGCCAAAAGTTGGTCAGCAAGGGTTGTAGAATCTGACTCGTTAACCCAATCGATAAACCATCTATACAAACACATTAGTATAGGAATTTTCAGGTGATAAAAACCTTTGTTAGATCTTGATCAGGCCCTAGGAGTGAAATTTTCAATTGATTATAGGCATCCATTTAGATAATTCACTTATCCCCAAATGGGCAAAATGAGCAAACTTTCATCATGCATTGTACGAGAACCATGAGGGATAAAGATGAATCAGCTCTTAAATGTGAAGGGATGATTCCTTTAATAAATATAAAGATGATTTTATCTAAATATATATGTATGTGACATAAAAATAAGGTTTCTCTTTTATCCAAATCTCTTAGAACATGCCAAAAGTTGGTTAGCGGGAGCTATAAAATCTAACTCGTTAACCCAATCGAAGAACCGTCTATGAAAACATGTTAGGATAGGCATTTTTAGGCTATAATAACATTTTTATAGTCTTAGTAAAACTATAAAAGTAAATTTTGTATCTTATCAAAGGCATCCCTAAAGAGAATTCACTCATCCCCAAATGTGCAAAATGAGTGAACTTCCATCGTGCATTGCATGAAAACCGTGAGGGATAGAGACAAACTGTCAGCTCCTACATGTGCAAGGATGAGTCCTATAAGAAATATCAAGAGTATTTTATCTAAATAAAGATGGATGAAACATATAAATAAGGTTTTTCTCATATATAAATCTCTAATAACATGCCAAAAGTTGGTCAGCAGGGGTCATAGAATCTAACTCATCAAAACAACTGATGAACCATCTATGCAGACACATTGAGATAGGCATTTTTAGAATGTAAAAACCTTTGTTTAGTCTTGGTCAGGTCCCAAAAGTGAAATTTTTAGTTAATTAGATGCATCCCTCAAGATAATTCACTCATCCTTGAATGTGCAAAATGAATGAACTTCTTTCATGCATTGCACAATAACTGTGAGGGATAGAGATGAACCATCAACTCGTATACATGTAAGGATGAGTCCTATAAAAAATATTGTAAGGATTTTATCCAAATAAAGATTGATACATGAAAATGAGGTTTTTCTCATGGCTAAATTTATTATAATGGGCTAAAAGTTAGTTAGTGAGGGTTATAGAATTTGACTTGTCAACCTAATCAATGAACCATCTATGTGAAAATGTTAGGATAGGCATTTTTAGGAAAGAAAAACCTTTGTTTGGTCTTAGTTAGGCCCATAAAAATGATTTTTTTAGTTGAATAGAGGCATCCCTTAAGAGAATCCACTCATCCCTAAGTGTGAAAAAATAGTAAATTTTTGATGCACATTATAGGAGAACCATGAGGGCTAGAGACAAACCATCAACTCCTACATATGCAAAAACAATTTATCTAAGAAACTAAAGGAGGATTTTATCAAACTCAAGATTAATGAGATGCAATGATGAGGTTTTTATTTTATCTAAATCCCTCATAACATGCCAAAAAAATTTCAATGAGGGCTGTATATTCTGACTCATCAACCCAATAGATGAATTATCTACATGAACATGTCGAGATAGGCACTTTTAGGGAAAAATAACCATTTTTGGTGTTGGTGGTCCCCCATAACTAATATTATAGTTTATTGGAGGCATCCCTTAAGATAATTCACCCATCCTCAAGTCTGAAAAAAGATCAAACTTTAGTTATGCATTGCAGGAGAACCATGACGGATAGAGACAGATCATCAACTCTTACACGTGCAGGGATGTTTTATCTAAGAAATTATAGGAAGATTTTATCTATGTAAATATAAATGAGATGTGTAAATGAGGTTTATTTCATAGCCAAATCTCTCAAAACATGCCAAAATTTGGTCAATGAGGGCCTATATTCTGACTCATCAACCTAATCGAGAAACTGTATACGCGGATACATCGAGATAGGCATTTTTAAGATACAATGACTATTATCTAGTATCAGTGGGCCCCTAAAAATGAATTTTATAGTTGATCAAAGGCATACCTTAAGATAATCCACTCATCCTTGAGTGTACAAAAAGAATGGACTTCTATCACATGTTGTAGGAGAACCATGAGGGATAGAGATGAACTATCAGTTCTTACATGTGTAAAGATGAGTCCTCTAAGAGAGCATAGATAAGACTATTTTTTGTGTTTTATTGAAAGGATAAATAGAGAGAAGTTGAAAAATTATTTGTTGAAGGTAGATGAAATTAATATAAATTGTTTTGGCTTACCTTCATTTCAAGAAGATAATCTTCTTTACTCACGACACTAACCATGTGAAGGTGGAAGTTCGTATGGTGCCACTATCCTAAATTTAAATTGTTAGTAGAAAATTTAAACATAAATAAACACATAACGTTAAATTAGTTGAAAATTAAAATACATTAAATCAAATAACTTTACTATATTAATTTGAAACACTAGATAAACTTACTAATTCAATCTAACATACCTTTAGGATCAACTTTGCTTGAAAATGTTTCAAGAATCACTTCATGGTCAGATTCACACACTTCCACAAAGTTATATTGTGAGGCTTTCCATGATATTGGATCATTTGAATATTTGTATCAATAACTAGGTTTGAATAATGAAGCACCTCCCTATGTGTTTCAAAGTCTTCAAATAAAAATTGTTTTATTTTTTAATGACAGTACCTATGAAGCTAGGTTCCAGTAACCAATATGGATCCAATGGGATAAATTATATCTTCTCCATCCATAACATTTATGGTTAATTTTTTTAGCCCCTACATAGTGACATAGGTAGTAGTTTGTTCTCTCATCATTGTTCTCAGGTGTAATCACTGTAAAAACATGCCTTACATTTAAAGCATAATTAAATTTTAAGCACATCTAGGAAAAAATAAAAACATCACTAATATATAAGGTTGTATATTTAATTAAAGAATAAATTGGACCTATTTGCATAAGATCTTAGATGTGATCAAATTCAACTAATGATGCCATTTCATGATCTACCAATTGTTGGAGTGAATGGCTACTCTCTACATGTGATATGGGTATACAATACCATTTTTCATCACATTACTTTCACTCACATTCATTCTAATTAAATTTCATACATAAGGAACAAAAACATGGCATATCCCTAGTATAAATAGTCCATGAACTTGAATTTGAACTTTGAATAGAGTGGAAAACACTCGATCTAGGTATTGTATGCAATCTTCATACATTAACTTATGTTGTTCATATATTAACCAAAATAATATTCATACATGAGAATTTTTATCCAATCTATGTCAAATATTTTAATTATACCAAGTCACAATACTTAAAACATCAATCAAATTAGCACCATCCTTGGGCTTTGCTTGCTCTTTTTCAAGGGCTCTTTTTACACATACACCAGCACTAATATTCTCATTTTCCATGCCTAGCCTCAAATAAGCTCCAAAAATGTTGAACACCATTCATCTTATGCATTTTGCTTAACTAGTAAAACATTCAAGAATTCTTAAACTACCTTACACAATTGTCTGACCAAATGTACTGGGTATGAAACATGACTTCTCTTACATTCATATTCATATAAAATATATCAAAAAAAATTTAGACAAACTCTGGAGAATGTGATATATCATCACTCATATAAAAATGGTACTCCCTAAAAATCATTTTGTTATCATCTATGTGTTGGAACACAATTAGATACTAAGAGGGGGTGAATCAATATATCAATTAAAAATGGTCTTTTAATCCTTTTAAAGCAAATTCAAAAGCATATACAGATTAAAAGATAAATTTAGAGATCACATACAAGCACAAATTCACATGACATAATATTTATACATGGAAAAACCAAATTGAAAAATGACAATGAGAATAGATGCTAAAATATACTATTTTAATCCAGCCTCATAGTCAAAGCCTCGCTAGAAAACCTCATTGGTTACATTAAAGGACACCCATCCTAAGGAGACATCAATCCCCTAATTTAAGAGCACCAACTCTAAGGAAGCACCCACTCCATAATCTAAGAACCCACTTAGGTTATCTAATGGTACCAGCCTATCAGACTTTTCTATGGAACTACAACTACAATTTACAAGTTAGATTCATACATGAAGCTAGATCTATGTTCTTTGTTATAGGTCTAATCTATAACTGCTCATACTTTGTACATTCTTTTTGTGCCTTTCTTTCTTTATGATCCTCACTATTACTCTTTGGTCCTATGTTTGGATATTTCTTTACTTAATACATAATTGCCTTTACCAACCACTTTGCTCTATATTCAATTTGGCTCAATAGCAAATGCAATTATTTAGCCTAATTTTGTTTGTCCTAGATATCATATATATAAACAAATGATATAGATTTTTCTTCCTCTCTATTTTCACACTAGAATGACAAACACATCACTCCAATTTTGGACTCTAGTTCATTATGACTTAAACTATAAGTTCCCATATCTAAATTTTATTCGTTCACCAGTTGTCATTACAATAGATTCCATGCATCGCATCATAATTATGGGTCTATATAGCATTTATTAGACTCAAGTTTTTATGCACAAGCTCTTTTATGGAGATTTGATCAATTAGATTAATCAATATCATTATCTTTGGTGAGATATGGAGCTTATACATAACTTCTTTCATGTTCATATAACTAACCATTTATCTGGACATGACTTTAAATGTTGATCATTGATCTTGCCTTTGGCACCATGATCCAATGGTCCATATTCAAATAGCTCAACTTTAAAATTTGTCCATTCTATCTTCTTGATCCGAGCTTCCACATGTTATTGGATCACTTTATAATATTTGAGTCCACTCGCTCCATTGGATATCCTTTACATGATCATCCACACACCACCATGTCTTTTAACAAGCATGATATTTATCTCTATAAAGTTTACACTCATTGGTCCTTTATCTGATAGACTCATGTGCTTGTGACACTTGGCATTAGCATGTTCACTTGTATTGTCCTTTGACACTTTGACTTCATCATGCTCCATTATATATCCAATGTTTGATTAAGCATGAACCATTGAATCTACCAACTATCCCATACTTTACCTTTGCTAATATTTCACTCATTAGGTCTTTGTTTGACAAATTTTGTGAATGTGACACTTGTCACTTGCACATTAACTCAAACCACCTTTTGACAATTTCACTTTGCTTCATTTTTTTGGATCATGCATGTATGATGAATCATGATCTATTGATCAAGTTGGGACATAATATAAAGTCTTATACTTAGGAAATATTAATTCCTTTGACCCTTGATCAAAGTTGGTAATTTCTAGGTTGAGGGGCCAGTTTCACAATGACAACATAGACTTAAGTTGTAACTTAAGTTAGTAGTTCCTAGCTATATGAAGTCAACATTAAAATATAAAATGCTTATTTATTCCATAACTTAAACCCTTAGGGTTTTACTGAGAAACCCTATCTTGTCTTAGAGCAATGATAATTCAATTCTAAGCTTATTCCTTCTTAATTAAATATGTATTCCATATATTCAAGTTGTTGATGAAAAACCCCTAACATATCTACCATCTATTTCTTTTTAAAATGTCTATATATGAGCTTTGTAAAAGCATGACAACTTTGCATGACCTTGCGTAGATTTTGTCCAAGTATGAAGACCATCTCAATTATGCCTAGAAGGTCAACTTTGTCCTTCAATAACTATTGTTGCATTTAGTCACATGACCTGTAAATTAGTGCATATGATCCTCTCGCATAGGGGATTCTATCCATATAACCATTTGTACCTGAAGCCTTCATAGGTGAAAGATATGACATCATAAAATTGAATTTGAGATTTTTCTTGTAACTTGAAAATTTGACTAAGTGTTGGAAAACACTATCAAAATGACTTGGAGCCCTACTTTTATCAAGCATATATTTTATCATGCTACATCACGTGACCTAATATTTAGCCTTAATAAGCTAGGTACAAAAACAAATAGACCCATGTGATCATTTTGTCTTAACACTTCAATATGTGTAAGCACTGACCTTAGCAATATGATTACTTGGATCTGTTTATCCCTTTTGCAAATTTGGCTAAGTATATAAACTTAGTGGATTTTATCTTAGTAACCAACTTTGAATTACCATAACTTCAAAGACACTTCATCTCATGGTTTCAAATCTAGGACATAAAAATTACGGATGAATGTGATCACATCCATATGATTATCTCCCCCATAGACATTCACACATGGTAATGATGTCTCAACAAAATTCCTTCTCATCATTTTTGTCATAGACCCAAAAATGTCTAGATGAACAATATGAAGAACTAAATAACTTTGATTCATGAACACATGCATTCCAATCATCCTTGACCTCTGATAAGATCACCATGATCACCATATTCATATTTGAGCAGTAATTAAATGCTCATAATGTCCCTTTTGACATCAATGATAATTATATTTCCAACAATCAATGATGGCAAACTAAATGCTCTAGTCTTCTACTATTTATCTCCTTATCTGGCATTGCTTGCATTATCTTTTGATAAGTATGAAATAAATATATTCATACCAAATTTTATCCCCCTTAGGCAATGACACATTTGCCTAATACTCAACTTGGACACTTGCTCTTCTTCTTTGACATTTTGACTTTTGCAAAGAACATTTTGCTCTTTCTCCTATAGAGACCATTTGCACCTTTTTCTCCCCCTTTGACATCAACTATAAATGGAATCTAGTTGACAATTTGTTTATATATTTCTCCTCCTTTATCAAATAAAGGAATTTATCCAAGAATTTTCAACTTTCAACTCCTTAATTTTCATAAATATCCATACTTGAGTTGATTTTTTCTCTTCTCCCAGGGATTAATAAAGTTTCCATGAGACTCCCCCTGGACTCATTCCCTATCACTAGTGACTTAGTGATGTGGTGTAGGAACTACCACTCTATAACCATGTAAAAATGTAATTTATACAACTTGAACATGACTTGTGACATCCAAACCATAGGTCTTTCCTACTTGCTTGCACAACCCATGTTTTCACTACTTCCTAATCACCTGAAGCCTTCTTGAATCAGCCCCAACTACCTCAGACTCCTCTCCCAAGCACAGACCTATCCCTTAAGGTCCCTATCCCCTTAGATAATAGCACCATAAGTTGGACTATAGGACTAGACCCTAGGGTGTCCACTTTCCATCACTATTGTCCAAGTCACTCTTAGTCTCAAATGGTTAGATTTTCCTAGATCCTTATTTACTTCCTTTTTAGTCTAACATGAAGTCATCTAACCCAGGTTCATCAATTTCCATATAAAATCCTATTCAAGGGTCATTTAGAATGGTTGGCAATCATTTAAAATACATGATCTAAAAATACACTAAGCACACTCAAGCAAATCTTCCTATTCTCTACATACAACCAACCACTACTATTTTCAGCCTACTCAAACTCCTACACAAGTCAGGAGTCATCTCAACCTTTTCCATATTTGTGTAATACATGCATTATATACACAATATTTCATAATACATATTCAATTTGGGATAATTGCATCGGCCTGGATCCCTCCTCAAAGTATTGGTATGTAGGTAGTGTGCCCACACATGAGGTGTGATCATACATTCAATGCATAATACACACTAACCCCTTTTTCCAATTGATTCAAGACCAATAGTCAAATCTAAGGAGGAACTATGACCCTAGAGGATAAAATCATTTGCACACATATCTTAAAGTATGATCGAGACCTAAGATTCCAAATAGAGAGCCTCCTAAAATATCATAAGAGAACCCAAAAAATCTTAGAAGTAGCAGATCAGAGGGACTATAGCACCAAAATATGACTATAGCATTGGACCTCTAAGTGTCTAGTTTTTGGTGCTACTGTCCAAGTAGAAAATAGACTTTTGGGTCCTATTTTTGATACTCTACCTAGTCATCTTAGCAATTTATAGTTCTAGAATCCTTTGTCTCAGTCTATACATTAGCTAAGTTCACTCTCTATCCCCTCATTTGTTATTTTTAGAAATCAATTAAACACTTCTAGATTAAATAAATCACTAGGTTAATTAAGGCACATTTATTTACGTATGTTATAGATTAATCTAAACCTCTTTACTGATTAGGAAATTAAACCTTTAGTTTCCCCAAAATAGTAAAATATTTGATGAAACTTACTTTGAATCTTCACACAAAATACCTATAAACCCTAAGGCTATTTATTTATGATTTTTTTCCATATTTTTCTAATTTTTTCTAGAATTTAAAAATTAGTAAACTATAAATTTAAGTGTAATATTTATAATAATTCACTAAAACCCTAGTTTCCACATACTAGGTCTTTTTTGCATGAAACCACTACCAGACCACTAGGAAAAATATTTTGCTAATTTTAGAAATATTTTTAGATTTTTCATAATATATTTCAAGTCAAATATACAAATTCTTAGTAAAATTTTAAAATTATTTCATTAATTTTGAAAAAAACTCATTTGAAACCCTAATTACATCACTTAATTTCCAGTCATTTTCCAAAATATTCCTCTTATTTTATATAAATTTTGATTGAATATTAAAATAAAAAAACAATTTCAAATTCAAAAGTTCATAGTATTATGAAAATAATATTCCTACAAAATACTTAGGTGCATACACTAGGTCCTATTACATTCTCAGCGATCATCGTACATACTTTGACTTCGATATCTTTTTCTATGCACATTCTAGTTCATTATTTAGATTATTTTTATGTAATCTACTCTACTATTTTTTCAAATTGTTTTCCTTATTCCCTTTGATCTCCTTGCATCTCTTCCTTTGAGACAAAGTGCAAGACTTAGTGGTAACCCTCTTTGATTCATCTAGATACCTATAACTCATTCTTATAACATGGATAAGCACCTAACTCAGTTCCCTATTATAGATCCTACATATCCAGATTACACTAATTTCAATGAACATGATTTTGATAATGAGTAATATGAGAATAATAACAATGAGACACATTTTGATGCTCATTTTATATCACATTGAACTACCGATCCACTTCCTCCCATTGTTGACAATGAAGTTATACTCAACAAAAATTTGATTTTATAAAATTTTAGAGAAAGACTCAGGGAATAGCCCCATGATCATGCTAACATATTGAAATTTATCATGGAACTAAAGAAAGCCAAACAATTTAATCTTCTCAATCTACAAAAACACCAGTTGCACATGACAATATGGGGGTAACTATGTTAGAACAACCCCTTATAGCAGGCCAACCTTCTTTTGTGCCACCATTTATTTCTAGTATATCCTTATCTCCTAATGTGGCAGCCGTTGTGCAAGAGATTCAATCTCTCCAATCTAACATGCAACATTTTGAGTAAGGCACCACTAGATATACATAGGCATTACATTTTGTCACTTTATTGCATACACCTTTTGCATGACATATAACTACCACACCCTTGCCACCTAGATTTGTACAACCTAATCTCACTCTTTATGATGGCAAGGGTGATCCAGAGACATATTTGGGAGCCTTTCATGTAGCATGTTTGTATTATATACCAAATGACTAGCTATTAACTAAGTTATTTCCAAGGAGCCTCAAGGATTATGCACTAAAATGGTTTTACATTCTATTGAATCAGTCGATCAATGCATTCAATCCTCTTACCAACATGTTCCTAGCACACTTTAGTATCAACATCAACAATAAGGTGTCATATGCTCAAATTGCACAATAGAAATAGAAATCGAATGAGCCTCTCATTGAGTATGTTCTCAGATATAAGACTATATTGGCTAAGATGACTAGTCCTATGTAAAATTAGGTGTTACAGGACCTCTTCAAGTAGAGTCTTCTACCCATTTTGCATGAGACAATCATGTTCAAAATATTCTCTTCTTTCACTGAATTGTGTCACACTTTAAAAGAATGAGAAATCAAACTCGTATCAATGGGAAAACTCAAGTACACAAGTGTATTAAATACAACTAATAAGGTTAAAAAATAAGTCCCATATAAGGTCAATTTTAATAACAATAAAGGATAAACTCAATAAAAAATCAATGCAAATTTAGAGCTCCCATAGAGAGTCACATTATTAGCACCTCCTTGGCAACCTTTTACAAATCTACCAATCTCTCTAGCCAAAGTTCTACAGTAGCTACTAGAATGTAATATCATTTCTCTACCTCCTATTAGAAATGTTGATCCAACAAATCCTCTTCCATGTGTATATGATAAAAATGCATTTAATGACTTTCACAAGGCACCAGGCCATACACTAATAGATCCATTAGTCTCAAGCATAAGATATAGGATTAATTGATTCCAATGAGATTGATCTAAGCACTTAAGTTGAGCCTCCTCAAGCCAAAACAACACAAGATAAGTCACTTAAAATCTTTCTATATCCATTTCCATAGCATATCAAGTTAAAGGTATAGGACACATTAGGTGTACATCATGCATATCAAGTACATCCTTCACTAGCTACATGTAGGGCACTGATAGTTGATTCACATCCATTGAGCCAATGATTGGCATCTTTCATTCCAGCCTTCCAATTCAACCTTCTATCTCCTTTTTCAAGTAGGAGATTATCGAGGATGACATAGATTATCATGCACTCTTCATCAAAGGTTTTATTCATTATCAAACCATTCACATTGTTCTAATTGATAATGAATCTAGTTTTAACATGTGTACTATGACACTACTATAAAACTTGAGGTATACAGAGTAGGATATCGCTCTAACTTAGTTATCATTGAATTTAGTAGACATAGTCAGACTACATTGGGAGAGATCCTCATTCCATTATAGGTTGGTCCTACATGCATGACCACCCCATTCACTATAGGTCCTAGTGTAGGAGTTTTTGACATGTTATTTGGTAGACCTTGGATACAAAAACTCAAAGTAATTCCATATATAGTGCATCAATACATGAAATTAATTCATGTTAATCAAGTTATTATAGTTATTGGAGTTCTAGATGAGTTGTCACTTTTGGTTTTAATGCCAATTTCAGTTTTAGAGCTAGTTTTAATTCCATCACCAGTTCTAGTTCCATTACCAATATAGAGGGTCCATACACCTCCACAGCTTCAATATTCTAAATAAATTTTAGCTAAAATTTTCACACCTAGAGTAGTTTCATTGATATCTTAGTCATCTACACATTGATCACATGTTCATAGAGCTTCTCCTACTTATAGATGGGTCCTGAAGAGCCTTACAGTTGCATCTACTTCTTAGAGTTACAGAGGATCCCTACAGTTAGTTTCTACTTCAAAAAATTTAGATCATTTATAGCATATCTAGCTTTTAGAGCCTCAGTCTCAACACTTCCATCATCCCTCATGATCATTCATGATTTCACTTTTTGATATTAGACACCATGATACAAAGTCTGATCTGAGACTCATTGGTTAGTATCATTCCTTTGAAGTATTTCCTATACATAGTCTCTTTTGCATGATTGTACATAGCTTATTCAAAAAATACAAAAACAATATAAACTTTAAAAAATACAAAAATATTTCAATTGTATGCATCATCTATGCTATTACATTACTAAAACACTATGCTAGACTTACATTACATTGTTCTATGTCATTTTTTTGTTGATTTATCTATATCACCAAGATTCACTTGATCTTCTTTTAAGTATGTGCAATACATCCTGATCTTTTGTTTGCTTAATCCACCCATTGAGTGGGAATATTACATCTAAATTTCATCTACATATTGATACATCTACCCACTGGGGGCACACTCTACATGACTACAACCATCTAGGTTATGTCATTCTTACACTACACACTTTAGACATATTGTTGTAGTACGTTCCTTACTTACATAGATATTAAATTGACATCCATTGGCATTTATCACACTTCTATATTTCATAGCATATACATTAGTATTGTATTACATATCTTATATATTCTTTCTTCTCACTTTTTATAGTTAGATGCATGTTTACTTCTTTTAGTAATTTACATGCTTCCACTCTTCTCTTTGATTAGCTAGATGTGTTTGCATTTTCTATTTCATGTTTGCTTCTTGTTTGTGTTTTAGGACATTTTCCAAACATATTTTGCTCTTTTCTATATTTGTGTACCTTTGGACATTTGCCAATGTCCTTTGTGTGTGCCTTTATATGTGTTTGTGTCCCTTGTACCAATCTTTACTTGCTCATTTTTTGCATGCTTATTTGGCCCCTTGGCCACAATTGTGTGTTTCTTGCTTTGTATGCTTATTTACTTGATCATTTCTCTTTATGTGTAATGTCATGATTCCAATCATGCATTTACCTTGCTTTTTGGATGTCATGATGGACATCATGCTCTATCCCTCCATGATACTAATAACTAACAATTAACATCTCATATTCCAACATTCTCTTATACACATGTTATTACATTGTTATATCTGTCTAGGCATACCCTTGTAGATCTAATAATCTACCCTTACAAATTTTTCTATATCTTGAGATCATGAATATCAATGCTATATCAAACATTTTCATAGCTTAACACACTTGTAGGGCTTCTTCTTCTGAGGGCAATCATTATAGGGTCTTCATTCCTACCCTCAAAAGAGGGGGCAACAAGTAGGGGTTTCGTCATAGAGATCAGAGCTTTTATCAATTAAAAAAATGTAATTTTAGACATGTTCAGTCCAGATTCCAAAATTCAGTCTAGGTAGGCCAATTCAGGAAGACAACAAAGAACATAATACAATTTTCGATTTTGGCTCTAGACAATAGTGACAAAAATGGGACTATAGCCATGGACCCCAAAGTGACTAGTATCTAGTGCTAGTGTCCAGACAATAGAATTTCTAGCTTTTCTAGATGAGGCAGAGAGGTAAGTTCAGTCATGATTTTGCCATAATAGTATAGTCAAGAATCTAGTAGTTTTTAGCACTTTTCATGTTAGAGAATCCAAATATAGGGGGCATCATCATGGTATAAGGCTTGTCACTTATAGTTTAGACATGGAAATTGATACAAATTTTAGTTAAAAATATATGTTTTAGAAACCAATTTTTGGGGGCAATGTGTGCAACACATGGTCCTCTTTTCTGAGTTCAATACATTTTCTTGCATCTTCCTAATAGTTGCATGCCTTACTCTATCTTCAGGTGGTTGGTATCACTTTCAAGTAAACTTTCATACAAGTTTGTTTCTCGAGTACCCAATTTCTTGAGTTGATTCCAATTTTGGAGGGGCTTTTTATATGATTTCTAATCTCCATCTTTTGAAGAAACCAACATTGGCCTAGTTTCCAGTTACATTCAGCTATCCATGCTAACATTGTTAGATTATAAAATGTTCATGGGCTTTATGATCCATATCATATGACATTCAGATTATACTGGTATCTTTCTATTCAGATTCACATCATAAGGCAATGATGGAGCCAAAAGTCTAGTTAACCTTTGTATTCTTGAACCACCTATTCAGAGGGATTGAACACATAGTCCAAACATTGATTAGCACATGCATGATTCATTAACTTTGCATAGTTGGTCATGATGGAACTGAAGGGCATGCCTTTACAATCTTGAGCCACCTTTTAAGGGATTGAGCACTCAACTCATCCATTGATATAACTCTTAGTTAAGTATTCATCCAGCATCATTTAACATAACCAAACAACATAATAGGTTTTATATTGGTTTACATACTCAGTGAGGTGTATTTGATCCTTTCTCTTCCTTTCACTCATTACCTAGATTTGTATGTTCTCATATTAGATATATCATATCTAGTAAGAATTCATCTACTTTCATTTTTCTTGTTTTCATATTCAAACAGTATAACGTGCTTTTACCATGCACAAATCCAACATCACATAGATTTTTGTGCTTAGCCTCACAAGTAAGTTTAGGTACACTTCTATGTTTCTCCTTTATCCTAGTATTTCTTTTATCTACATAATTACAATAAATGGGGAGGGGGGATATTTAATCACATAAAAATACAATTTGTACAACTTGAGCATGACTTGTGACATCCAAAGCATAGGTCTTTCCTACTTGCTTTCACAAACCACTAGGCATGTTTTCACTACTTTTTAGTCACCTAAAGCCTTCTTGAATCATCCCTAGCTACCCCAGACTCCTCTCCCATGCATAGACCTATGCCCTAAGGTATGTTTCCCCTTAGACAATAGCACCATAAGTTAGACTATAGTGCTGGACCCTACGGTGTCCACTTTCAAATGCTATTATCCAAGTCACTCTTAGCCTCAAATGATCAGATTTCCTCAGATCCTTACATTTTTGCATGTTATCTTAACATGAAGTCATCTAACTTAGGATCTTTAGTTTCCCTATAAAATCATATTCAAGGGTCATTTATAAGGGTTGGCAATCATTCAAAAGGTATGAGCTAGAAATAAACTAAACACACTCAAGTAAATCTTCCTATTCTCTACATACAACCAACCACCACTATTTTCAGCCTACTCAAGCTCTCACACAAGTCACAATTAATCTCAATCTTGCCCATATTTGTATAATACTTGCATTGCATATACAAGATTTCATAATACACATTCAATTTGGGAGAACTACATTAGCCTAGATCCCTCCTCAAAGTATTGGTATGTAGGTAGTGTGCCCACACATGAGGTGTGATCATACATTCAGTTCATAATACACACTAACCCCTTTTTCCATCTGATTCAAGACCAATTTTCAAGCCTAAGGAGGAACTAATACCCTAGAGGATAGAATCATTTGCACACAGATCTTCAAGGATGATTGAGACCTAAGATTCTAAATATAAAGCCTCTTAAAGAATCATAATAGAACCCAAAAATATTAGAAGAAGTAGATCAGAGGGACTATAGTGCCAAAATAGGACTATAACATTATACCTTTAAGTGTCTAGTTTTTGGTGCTAGAGGATAGAATCAATTGCACATAGAGCTTTGTGGATGATCAAAACCTGAGATTCTAAACATAGAGCCTCCTAAAGTATTAGAATATAACCCAAAAAGATTAGAATATTTAGATTAGAGGGACTATAACACTAGACCTCTAAGTTTCTAGTTTTGATGTTATTGTCAAGGTATAAAATAGACTATTAGGTCTTATTGATAATAGTCTACCCAGTCAGCTCAGCAATTTGTAGTTCTAGAATCCTCCATATCAGTCCATAAATTAGATAATTTCACTCTTTATCCCATTGTTTTCTATTTTTATAAATCAATTAAGCACTTCTAGATTCAACAAATCAATAGGTTAATTAAGGCACATTTATTAACATATTTTCCATATTAATCTAGACCTCTTTACTAATTAGGAAATTAAACCCTTAGTTTCATAAAAATAGTAAAACACACTCCTAACTTCTATCTCAGATATTCAAATTATTCCTTGGGAAGAGGTTTGGTGAATATGTCTACATTTTGGTCCTTAGTTGGCACATATTCCATTTTGACCTCTTGATCTACAACCCTCTCTCTTAATAAGTGATACTTGATTGATATGTGTTTAGTTATAAAATGCATCACTATATTCTTTGATATATCTATTTCACTTGAATTATCACAAAGAATATAAATAGGTGACTTGTACTCAACCTTGATGTCCTTGAGTGTTTGCTTCATCCACAAAACTTGAGTGCAACATGCCACTACTACTACATACTCTTCTTATGCTTTAGAAATAGTAACTAACTCTTACTTTTTCTTAGCCATCAAACAAGTATATTTCCAAGGAAAAATACACCACCACTAGTGCTTCTTTTATCATCCATACTTCATGCCCAATCAACATTTTTATATGTTTTCAAAGTGAAATCTTCACTTGTAGGGTACCATAGGCCATAGTCAATTATACTCTTGATGTATCTAAATATTCTTTTCACTTCATTGACATGTGGCTCTTTAAGAGCATCCTAAAATTTAGCAACCATGCACACTGCTTCCATGATATATAGTCTTTGTGCAGTTAGGTAAAGAAAGCTACTTATCATTAATATATACATAGTCTAATTTGCATCAAGAGTCTCATCCTGTTTTCTCAACTTGCATCCAGTTATCATGAGAGTACTAATTGGTTTGCTATTTTCCATTCCAATTTTTTTGAGAATCTCCTTTACATACTTGGTTTGGGATATGAATATCCCTTCATCTAATTGTGCTATTTGTAGACCAAGGAATAAGGAAATTTCTCCTAGCATAGACATCTAAAATTCACTTTGCAATTATGTAGCAAATTATTTACACATTTTTTTATTTCTACCACCAAAGATGATGTCATCTACATAAACAACAACAATCAACATATTCTCACCTTTTGATTTGAAGTACAAATTATTCTATGCACATCCTTTGTTGAAATATTAGTGTTTCAGGTATTGGTCCAATCTTGAATATCATGATCTAGGTGCCTATTTTATACCATACAATTCTTTATTTAGTCTACACACATAATATTCTTCATCTGATAATTGAAAACATTCTAGTTGTTCAATATAGACTTACTCTTCTAGGTTCCCATTCAAAAAAGTATACTTTACATCCATTTGATAGACTTTGAACTTCTTGTAAATATAGAATGCTAGAAACATTCTTATAGCTTCTAATCTAGAGACTGAAGCAAATGTTTTCTCAAAGTCTATGTCTTTTACTTTTGCACATCATTTGCACACAAATATCCCTTTATTTCTTAAAACAACTCCATCCTCATTGAGATTATTTCTATAGACCCATTTCATTCCTATCACATTATTGTTTGAGGGTCTTAGAACTAATTGCCAAGTTTTATTCTTCTCTATTTGCCTCAGTTCTTCTTCCATGGATTTTAGCCAATTCTCATCCTTGTTGGCTTCAATGTAGCTCTTAAGCTTAATTTTAGACATTAGAGCAAAACTTACTTGCTCCTTGTTCATTGTAGCTCTTCTCCTTGTCTGAACTCCTTTATTCTTAATGTCAATTATCTGTTCATTAGGATGATCCTTTTGAACAAATCTTGGAGGTGATTTTTCATTCTTTTCCTTAGCCTCTTCACTATCTAATTCTTCTTCAAGATCTGACTCTTCATTACTAGTTTCCTTGGCAAGTTCAACATGTTTTATGCCTTCTTCAACCTTGACATTTATGCTCTCCACCATCTTGTGTGGCCTCTTATTGTAACATACATAGGCTTTGATTTGAGTGGAATAACCAAAAACTATTCCTTAATCACATCTTAATTCAAAGCTTCCCAATTTGTCCTCATTTTTTGATGTAGCATATACTTCCAAACACTTTGAATTACTTAATAGAGGCAAAAAATTTATACCATATCTCATAGGGAGTTTCATTAGTATTTACCCTCAATTAAACTCTATCCAAGATGTATACTACTATTCGAACTACTTCTCTCCAATATCCATTAGGGAACTTGGCCTCCTTTAAAAATTTTAAGGCCATTTCCTTGATTGTTTTATTCTTTCTCACAGCAAAATCTATTTTGTTGTAGAGTCCTTGCTGCAAAGTAGTGCCTTTTGATCCCATACTTCTCACAATACTATATGAATTCATTTGACGTGAATTATCCACCTTTATCAGATCTTAAGCATTTTATTTTTATTCCAATATCATTTTCAACCATGGCTCTAAAGATATTGAATATCTCATATGCTTGATATTTATCCTTCAAAAAGGTTACCCATGTCATAATTAAGTAGTCATCTACAAATAACATGAAGTACTACTCTCCTTTAGATCCTCATATCTTAGTATGACCAAAAAGATTAGTATGAATTAATCTTAGAGGCTTGGTAGCTGCATACTCCTTAATTTAAAATTTGACCCTTGTTTGTTTTCCTACTTGACATTCCTTTCAAGTAGTATTTGTAAGTTTGGTTATCTTGGGCATGTGTCTTACACACTTATTTGAGCTCACTTTGACTAGATTATCAAAGTTGGCATTGCCCATTCTCCTATGCCACAACCAACTCTCATCAATCTTTCCCATCAATAAACTATTACCATTTACATCAATATGATTATAGATATTTCTCTCAATTCTTTTCCCTTTTACAACTATTTTTCCAGATCTCTTTAATTTGTATCCTTATATATCAAATGTGACATTATACCCATTGTCATATATTTGGTTGAGACTTAGCATATTATGCTTTAATCCTTCAACATAAAGGGCATCGTGTGTAGGAAGTTTACCATCTATGTTCAAGGTTCCTTTACCTTTGATCTTTACTATTGTGTTGTCTCCTACATTGATAGATCCTTCCTTATATTTTCTCAATTTAGTGAGCTTGCTCTTGTCACCAGTCATATGCTTTAAGAAACCACTGTCTATCATCCAAAAATTATACTCCTTGGCATGGAGTGTAGTCTAAGCAATCATGGATTGATTTTTCACTCCCCACACATCCTTGGGTTTCTTATTTAGCTTGTTTTTAGAAACTTGTGAACCTTTGTTCATAATGGGAGGCATGTCTTTCTTTATATTGTGTAATTTTGATCTTACAAAACTAGTTCTACAATGTTTAGCTATGTGACCAAAATTATTATAATTATAACACATTACATTTATTTCTAACAAAGGAGCAAACGAGTTTATACTTACATTTTTTTTTCTCCTTGTAGATACAAATCTACAATCAATAGCCTTATGACCAAAATGATTACAACTATAATAATAACCATAAAAAGATAAGGAATACCTAGTCATAGCATTTCTTGGTACAACATGAGGAATTCTTCTAAGTTATGGCTTCTTCAAGTTTCTCACCTTGGTGTATCTATCAACATTAGCTACCTTTGTCTTCTTGTTCTCTTTATTTTCTCCTGAGACTTCTTTTACTTTAATTTTTCATATAGGTTAGTAGATGTACTAGTTGAGGAACTTTTTCTCTTCTCATAACAAAGACTTGATCTCTATTTTGATGGCCTTTGAGAGTTGATAAGTTCATCAAGAAAGTCTGATCCTCGTATCAACTCCAAACTTTTATTTAGTTGACCTTTGGTTTTTTCAAGTTATTTTCTCAAAGCCACTATTTTTACCTCAAGATTTACACATTCATCAAATTTAGATTGTAGTTTCATTTGGACTACATCTTGTATTCTTTTATCCTCTTCAACTTGTGTCTTTAGACTAATTATCATCTGATTAGATTTCTCAAGACTTTTTGACATTTTCTTAATTTCCTTTTATCGAATCTTCTTTTGTTTTGAGTTATATTTTTTTAGCTTGTCAATCTCATCTAAAGCATACATGAGCTCACATTCTAGATCTGATTCTCCTTATTCTTATTCATCTAAGTCTTCAACTTCATCTTGATCTATATTTATAGAAGATGATCCTAATTTCATGAACATGGATTGATTTCTCTTAGCCATAAAAGTAGTCATGATCATCATTTGAACTATCACTATCTTCCATTGAGTCACTATTTTCTTTTGTGCACAAAATTTTCTTGTTTTTGAAGTTTTTCTTCTTGGTATAGTAGGGTTTTACCTTTTTGTTACTCTCTACTTGTTCAGAGATATCATTTTTATTATGAGGGCATTTAGCAGCAAAATGTCCTACCTTACCATAGTTAAATCATTTGAAGGGTAAATTAACTCTATACTTTCTAGATCTTCTCTTTAGTCTTCTGACAAAGTTAACTTCTTCACCAGTCTCCTCAGATTTAGATGTTGATGTTTCTTCCTTTGCTTGATTGGCTACATTGAATGAAACTTCTCTCTTAAAGGTGTCTATCTCTGCCATTATCATTTCATAGGTTGTGAAGGTCCCATGTAACTCATCAATAATGAGTTTATCTATACCTCTTGCTTCTTATATTATAGATATTTTAGAATCATATCTTGATGGAAAAGATCTTAAAAGCTTTTTGACAATGATTAACTCTTTCATCTCTTCACCAAGGCCTCAGATTGTATTGACTATTTCATCTACCCTAAGGAGGTATTCTACAATCTTTTCCTCTTCATTCATATTAAGACTCTCAAACTTGCCTTTGTAATTTTGTATCTTGGCCTACTTTACCTTCTCATCTCTTTCATAGATTTTCTTTAGTTTGTTCTAAATTTCTTGATCATTTTGACACTAGATCACTTTGACAAACTCTAAGTTTGATTGTCCACAAAGAACATCATTCTTTGCCTTAGCATTTTTCTCATATGCCTTATTGGTAGCCTAATTAGTAAGAGTTATAGCAGGGGATACATATCCATTTACCATAGACATCCATACATCAAACCCTAATGAAGATAGATATGATTCCATTCTTATGCTCCAAAATGCATAATTAGATCCATCAAATAGAAGTTCATTATTTGATGAAGATCCTTCATGACTAGCCATTGTGTTCATTGTTCCAAGATAGAACTGAGATAATTAACCTTATCCTAATGAATCCTAGGCTCTGATACTAATTTTTGGAACATAATTAGATATTAAGAGAGGGGTGAATTAATATATCAATTAAAATTGGTCTTTCAATCCTTTTAAATAAAATGCAAAAGAAAATGTAGATTAAAATATAAATGCAAAGATCACATACAAACACAAATTCACATGACACAAAATTTATAAATGGAAAACCCAAAGGGAAAAAACACGATGAGAATAGATGCTAGAATATACTATTCTAATCCAGCCTCATAGTCAAAGTCTCACTAGTAAACATCAGTGGTTACATTTAAGGACACCCATCCTAAGGAGACACCAATCCCTTAGTTTAAGACCACCAACTCTAAGGAAGAACCAAATCCATAATTTGAGCACCCATTCAGCTTATCTAATGGCACAAACCTATCAAACTTTTCTATAGAGCTATAACTCCAATTTACAAATTAGATTCATACATGAATCGAGATCTTTGTTCTTTGTTATAAGTCTAATCTACAACTAAGCATACTATAGACATTCTTTTCATGCCTTTCTTCCTGTTTTCTCCTCACTATTACTCTCTGGTCATGTGTCTAGATAATTCTTTACTCGACACACACAATTGCCTTTACCAAACACTCTACTCTATATTCAATTTGGCTCAATAGCAAATGCAATTATTCAACCTATTTTTGTTTGTCTTAGATATCATATATATAAGAAAAGGATCTAGGGTTTGTTTCTCTATGTTCACACTTAGATGACAAACTCATCACTCCAATTTTGGACTATAATTCATTATGACTTTAGTTAATAGTTATCATGTCTCAATTTTGTTGGTCCACTAGTTACCATTATAATAGATTCCATGCATCACACCATAATTTTAGGTCTCTATAGCATCTGTTAGACTCAAGTTTTGATGGATAAGCTCTTGTATGAATATTTGATCAGTTAGATTTATCAATCTCATTATCTATGTTGAGATATAGAGATTATAAACAACTTCTTGATTGTTCTTGTAACTAACCATTTATCTAGACATGACTTTAAATGTCAGTCATTTATCTTGCCTTTGACACCATGATCTGATGGTACATATTCAAATAGATCAAATTTAAAATGTGTCCATTTGATCTTCTTGATCTGAGCTTCCACACACTATTGGATCTCCAAATATGCACAAATTTTACCTTGACTTGGTTGTTAAACTTTGATCACTTTATAGTATTTGAGTCCACTCACTCTATTGGATCTCCTTTGAATAATCATCCATGCACTCTTATATCTTTTGAAAAGATTGATATTTAGCTCTGGCAAGGTTATGCTCATTGGTCCTCTATCTGACAGACTCATGTGCTTATGACACTTGGCATTAGCATTTTCACTTAGAGGGGCATTTGACACTTTAATTTCTCTACACTCTATTGGATCTCAAATGTTTGATTAATCATGAACCATTTGATCTACTAGTTAGATCATACTTTACCTCTAACAATATCTTGCTCATTGGATCTCTATCTAACAAACTCTATGAATGTGGCACTTGTCACCTACACGTTCACTCAGAGCACCTTTTAAAAATTTGACTTTGCTTTGATTCATTGGATTGTCTCCATATAATGAAGAAAAAGACATTGATCAAGGTGGGACATAATATAAAGTCTTAGACTTAGGAAATATTAAGTCCTTTAACCCTTGCTCAGAGCTAGTAATTGCTAGGTTGAGGGGCTAGTTTCGCAATGACAACATGGACTTAAGTTTTAACTTAAGATATTGATTCATGGCTATACCAAGTCAAAATTAAAATGTAAAGTGTCTATTGATGCTATGAATTAAACCCTTAGGGTTTTACTAAGAAACCATATCTAGTATGAGAGCAAAGATAATTCAATTCTGAGGTCATTCCTTCTCAATTCAACCTGTAGTCCATATATTTAAGTTGATCATAAAAACCCCATAATAAATCTACCATATATTTCTTTTTCAAATGTATATATATGATCTTTTTAAAATCATGACAAATTTGCATGACCTTGTGAAAATTTTGTCTAAGTATGGATACCTTCTCAATTATTCATGGAAGGTCAACTTTGTCCTTGAATAAATCTTGTCGCATTTAGTTGCATGACCTAAAAATTAGCACATATGATCCTCTCACATAGGGGATTCCATACATATAATAATTTACTCCTAAATCCTTCATAAGTGAAAGATATAACATC
The DNA here is from genome assembly GCA_037957365.1 of Torreya grandis. Lineage (NCBI taxonomy): Eukaryota > Viridiplantae > Streptophyta > Pinopsida > Cupressales > Taxaceae > Torreya > Torreya grandis. The sequence goes on from JARHVA010004741.1 coordinate 52,150, forward strand.
GTAAAAATGCCTTTGATATTTTTCTTGCAACCTACAAATTTGACTGAGTGTTGGAAAACATTGTCAAAATGACTTAGAGCCCTACTTTACTCAAGCATATATTTTGTTGTGCTATATCATGTGACCTAAAATTTAGAATAAATAAATTAGGCAGAAAAACAAATATACCCATGTGATCATTTTATCCGATTTCTTTGTGTACAAGCACTAACCTCAACAATATTATTACTTGGATTTGTTTATCCCTTTTACAAATTTGGCTAAGTATAGAAAATTAGTGGATTTTATCTTAGTAACCAACTTTACATTCCAATGGATTTAACAACACTTCATCTCATGGATTCAAATCTAGCACATAATAACTAGGGACTAATGTGATCAAACCCATGTGACTAGCTCCCCCATACTCATTCACACATGGCAATGGTGATGTCAGTAAAATGCTTTTTCATCATTTTTGTCATAGACCCAAAATGTCTAGATGAACAATATGAATAAATAGATGAATTACATTCATGCACACAAGCATTACAACCATCCTTGACCTCTGATAGGATCACCATGATCACTATATTTATCCCTAAGCATTAATGACATGCTCATAATGTCCCTTTTGTCATCAATGACAATCATATTTCTAACACTATGCTATCAAGTTCATGTTTGAATGTAATATGAACAAAAATTCAAGCTTGAATTAAATTATAATATTGGGATTGAAGCTCATTTTGTGGTTGTATTATATAGTTTTCATCAAAATCCATAACTAAAATAATGGTGCCAAGTGGGAAGTTGTCCTTGTGTGCTTTGAATTGATAATCCAATAATTTTTATTTGTGTGTCTTACGTACTGGTAGTTAATATTATTTTTGAATTCAAACATGAAATCACATAAAAAGACTTTGGTCATAAACAATTCACATCTTGATAACTCTTTTCATATTTTAACACATAATTAATAGATTTGTACTTCTTATAATCAACTAGTTACTTTCCAAATTCATGTGAAATATCTTTATGTAAATAACTTGTCAAATTTGACAAACCACCACAACTATTACATGTTCCATCTAAACATTGTTTGGAAAAAAAATAATGTCCCTCAGGTCTTTGACATAAAAGACCTTGTCTTAATTCTCTTGATGTCTTAGGTGGTGAAGACACCATACATTCCTATAAAATCTCATCGGTATGTAAAGTACAATGTATATGATGAAAAACATCAAAATGCATAGCAAGTAAAACATTTATCCTAAAACATGTGGTCCGTGTTTGGTCGATTTTAACATATAAAGGCTTGCACATCTCTAATGACATTTGGATTATCAATTGGCCATTAAATTTTTCAATAAACTTTTTATAAAATTCTATTTGTGTCATAGCTAAAATATATTTTGCATGTAGCTCATGATTTTTTGAGTTTTTACTTCTTTTAACATCTTTTAAATTAGATGAGACCCCTGTGTTATAGTTCCAAAAGGTTTCAATCAATTTTTTTTCCTTTAACTAATACCTTATATTTTCATGGGAGTCTACCACTAAACACGCAATAATATATGAGTGAAGGGTCATCAAGCATTGTTCTTCTTTTTACAACATTTATTAGAGTTTTTCTAGTTAAATTCAAGGATTTAATTTTTAATTAATAATTTAAGCTTTAGATGTTGACTTACTCACTATAGATTTCATTATTACTCATCTTGCCACATTACTATCTTTATTCCAACTTTTATTGCATATTACCTTAAATGCATTAAATAGATTCTTTTCTATTGTGTTATTTCTTTCCTCCATGTTTAATGTTCTTAACCCCAAAGTATGCATACTAGGGTGCATTTTTTGCATTTTCATTAATTGAACAAATAGTTGACATCATTATATATGGCTTTTATTCTTAAATGCATAATTCCATAACATTGAGTATGGTGTTGAACTGATATTTTTGACATTTTATGTTCCATAGGTTCTATTTTTTTTAATATATATTTCAACCAAATACTTTGGTGTTCATCTTGTTATCTTTGGAAATGTCAGTGTAGGAACTATATTTTGTATTAAATTAGGTGGTGTTAACACTTCGACCATAGTAGGGATAGTAGAGGGTTGAATATCTACATTAGACCCTATAGGTGAATTAAATTCCTCTTCATTAGAAGACACATGATTCGGGTTCATTATTTGATGTTGATTATAGTCATACTCAAAATTTTCATTACGAATGGATGTTTCATTATATTGTGTTTTTCCATATGTTTCATCATTCATTACAAATTCATTACTTATATGCTCTACATTTTGAATTTCATCTTGCAACAAAGATTGATTCAATTCTCTTATCTCATTTGAAGACACATGTAAATTAAATTCTATAGAATTGGGTATGTTATTTTCATTAGAAGTATTACTTGGTATAGAAGAAGAACCTTCACCTTGAATAGAAGCCCTTATGGATGCTCTCCTATCTTCTTGTCCTTTTCTTTCTTTTTCTCTTTTCTCTTCAATTTCCTCCTTTGTTATTTCTTTTATTGGTCTTTTAAGATGACTTCCCGACCCCATTATTTATATTTACAAAAATAAGACAATTGTAGATTTAAACTTGAAGAATTTGTAGTGATTAAAATGAAATAAATGAATAATTCACCAAATTCACATAGTTTTACTAGAAAAACCAGTTTGTAATTTGGAAAGAATAAAACAAATGACTCATTTTCATGGGAAAGGAAAGAGTAATTCATGAATCATAAAGGGCATGCATTCCTTCAAAATCATGCATGCCCTTTGGGATCCATGAAACAACATGCATAAACATTTAAGAGCCAAAAAGTAGTTGTGCAAAGGGTGTATGCCCTTTGCAAAGGGAATATGCCCTTTTCGTATTTATAATATCTTTCTTGATTTCCCTTTAATTTTGTCTCGATTTTAGGCCTGGGGGTCTCGAACCTAGCCAAACTCTATCATGGACCAGCTACAGGATTTATAAGAAATTTAGGGACTTTTTTCCTTTTTATTGACATATTTGATCAGGTAACTTTTATTATTTTTAATAAAATATTATATGGGTTTGTAGAGGGGAAAGCTTAGTTTTTAAACATATTATTTTCTTTAATGTTAGAATATTATTTATAAGTATTACTTAATTTATACATAACATACCTCATTATAGTCTATATACATATCATCACAAATTTTATTATAGATTTTTAAATATTAATCAAATTCTTATAAAACCTATATCTCAATAATATATACGTTGTCGACTATGCTTTAAAAAAAATGATTTTCATGAAGTTAAGGTCAAAAAATTATCTTCATACACTTGTAGTTTCAATTTTTTAGCTATCTTGACTTGTAAAATTATTTAAAAATTATATTTATAATAAAAAATATTCTCAATAATATTAGACATTTCACATATCCATATATTAAATTTCATACAAAAATTCAATCATTTACTCAAAAAAAGTGTGTTTGTACACATGCAATCTCCTTATCATTTTATAAAAAATGACCAGCCTATTGTCACAAATGCATCTATTTTGCACACTTTTATCATCTAGGTATTATAATATATATATATATATATATATATATATATATATATATATATATATATATATATATATATTTAGAAACTAAATTAAAAATTACACAATTCATGTTTTTATGTCATTGCCAAATTCCTTTTTGAAGTGTCTCTAACATTCTCTCCAAGTTCAACTATTGTTATTTTTAGAAAAAAAAAGTTTCACTTTATACCTCCCTTTTGTCCACCATTATCCTGCATCTACCCTTAAATACAAGATCTAATCCAAAAAAAATGAAGTTCCCATACCTCAAATGCTAGAGTCTAGATGTGTCTTTGATGACTATCTTGAAGGCTACTTGACGTAGTACTAATGTACTCATGAGAGCATCAATTTGCATCTTGAGAGAAAACATGTGGCTTTTTGTCTGATTTGAACTATAGCTATAATTTTATTGCTTCATTCTTTATCAAATAATATGTACTCTCCATTATGGATTATGACTTTATATCCTTTTTGAACTAACTGTACAAAAATCAATACATTGTGTTTTAGATTTGGAATATAATAGATATCTTGGATTATTCTCCTTTTACCTTGCTTGGTATAGATAATAATAGCCCCTCTGCCAAAAATAAGAACTTTTTCATTGTTCCCCATATTCATATGTTACTAAATATTCTTATCAATAGAGGAAAACAAGTTCTCATTATCACTCATGTGGTTATTACATGCACTGTCCAAATACCATACCTCAACACTGCTTTGCTCAGCAACATTTCATATAATGAACATGTTTGGCTATTTTTTAATTTCACTTACATTATCAATGGATAAATTTTCACTTTTCCATGATTGGTTAAGTTGTCTCTTTCTAAATTCACTAGAAAAATGACCATACTTATGACAATAATCTCATTGGATATTACTTTTATCATGCCTTTGATTTGAGGTACTACTCCTCTTCTTGTCTTGAAAATATAATTAGGAGTTTTTTTTATCCTTCTTGAATATTTGAAATTGATCTAACATAGTAGTTTCTTCCTCTTCCAATACATCTGATGCTTCTTCCTCTATTTTCTCTTACTCTCCCCTTGCCTCTAAAACTGGCCTGAGCCTTGAAGGCTTGCTCCAGGGAAGAAGGTCTAGATCTATTCAACCATTGCTCATGATTTTATAGATAACCCATCAACTCATCCTCTATCATCCTTGAGAGGTATTTGGTATCCTCAATGGCTATAAAAACTGGATCATATCTAATGGTCAAACTCCTAAGGATATTTTCAAGAATCCTTTGGTTTACTATAGTTTCACTATTACTTATTAACCAATTGGTTACACTAGAGACTCTAATATGAAACTCAAAAATAGACTCACTATCATTCCTTTACAATGTTCCAAAGTCTCTCATAATAAATTGGAGTTTGAATAATCATACCTTGTTAGTGCTTTTGTAGGAATTTTGAAGGAACTCCTATGATCATTTTGTGTAGTTTGCTACTAAAATTCTTAGATATATGGATTTTGCCATTATTGTCTCTATCAAATAAATGATTTTGCATCCTTCCTCCTACTCTCCTTTAATAAGGTCTTCTATACATTTTTTAATGCATTATAGGTAGCTTGGTTGGTCACATCTATTAATCTGGTGACCACACACTCCCAAAAATTATTTTCGACCAATATCATCTTCATCTTCTTTGCCAATATGTCATAGTTTTATTCATCAAATGTTGGCATATGGTGCCAAATTCTACCATGTTTGTCCAAACTTAATAATGTAGGTTCACTTTGGATCTTAGCTAGAATGATCTTCCTTTGTTGTGGCTTTCACAACTATGCAATTTGGTTTGGATTTATAAAACCTTCATAGGATATGACCCTTGGATTCACTAAAATAGAACTCCCTTGATAATGATCACCTTTTTCTATTAACTTGAATAGTCACTTGATTATTAGACACGTCATTCTGACTAGATGCTTAATATGACATGGTTTATTTTTTTAATTTATTATCTTCTCCTTATTTTTATTCTAGCACTTTAGATGTTTATTGCATTGATTAGATTTACTAAGATTTAAAATAAGTTTTATCCTAGTATTTTTAATGCATAAGACTTACAAATAATATCTATTAGTAGAATGCAATTAAGAACATATAATAATGGTTGTTACTCATTTGTCTTATGTTTTGTTGTAAACAACTATCTTTATTTATTTTGTCTTTTCTACTCCTTGACTGCATTTAAATTTTATTTCCTTGGATTTTGCTGGACTGCACCTCTTTTTATCTTTAGTAATGATCTAATTATCAATAATTCCTTGCTTCTATTTGGATTTATATTTCAATAACTCATCTCTCTTCCCATAATCTTTTGACTACTTTGTGTTCTATACTGGCTCTAATACCAATCTATGAGAAATAAGAACATAAATAAAAGAAATGAAATACTTAAACACTCAAAAGACTAGATATGGTTCTCTCTTTTTTTTTTATCAATTTCAATTGAAATTTATTTATAGATTGATCTTGTGTAATCTAAAAGACATAAAATATTTTTCATGATATAAAGGATTAAAAAACTAAAAATAGAAAACTATTAACTAATTGGCAACCCACTCATAGTGACTTACTAACCAAATGATACCCTACTAAAAATATTAAATCATGAATTAAAATCATTCAATAAAATGTGGAATAAATTACAAATTCCACCAAAAATATGGGAAAAATATGACAAAAATATGAAGATAAACAACCTATACCTAAAATATTGCTAAAAATGCACGATTCATTCCTATGGAGTTAAAAAGTAGGTTTATAAATACATTGAAGATCCCACTTTTATCATTGCTACCTATGAGATATAACATAATAATTTATTGATTATGATGGCTATGATTAGAGAGAGCCATCAACTTCTATTTCCAACATCCATTTCCACAACATCATCCATGGGTTCTCCTTCCAACATCACTCTTGGCCTCACCAATAATTCTAATTTTAATGATGAAGGATTGCTCTGATTACATCCTCAATTAGCTATAAATAGTTTATAATAATAGTTGGATCTATTATATAAAAAAAAATTGTAGGGTGGGTTATCATATCCACTAGGTTACAACAAATTAGGCTTGGATTGAGTAGCTTCTACAAAGGTAGATCATAATTATACTGCAACATTTGGTTATGGCTATAGTTATTTATAATATGAAAATGGGTATTGTTGAGAAGTTTTATCATTGATGTCAAGGATGATGTCATTGATTTCAAGGTTGATTTCATTAATTTCAAGGTGTATATAGTGACGATGCACGGTGAATGGTCCGTGAGACTTAAGCTTGTGTGCTTGATGTGACAAGAAAGCCATGTGACATGAGAGAATCTGAAGGCAACCTAATGTCTTTATATTATGAGAGAATTTGAAGGAAACCTAATGATTCTTAAATTGGTTTTTGTCGAGGTTATTTTTTGATATCATCATTTGAGGTAAGTATTATTGAATATTAGTCTTTGAATACAAGATGTCTTGAGAAACCTAGTCACAACAAGCATAGTCATATCATGATCATGTGCATGGAAAGAATGAAGGGGTATGTAAATAGGCATAAAATTATTTGAGGATCATGAAGTTCATGTAAGGTATATAAGCATCAAAGAGTGTTTCAAGATATATTTTCAAGTTTTAAGTGTTTGAGAAGCCTAGTCATAACACTACTTATAACATGGAGAGACCTTGTGATTAGGAATAAGTATTATGGCTTGGTGAGATGAGTACACATAAACATGAGTGAATTTATGAGGATTAATGATCATGTATATGAGGAATTATATATCTCATGTGAGTTTAGGAATGAGCCTACATGGGTAGGACCCATAGATCAAGTCTATACCTAGACCACTCCTAGACCCTGTCTGGCCTAATAAGGTATCATGATCTATTGTTAAGGCATATGAAGGATGTATTGAAGCAATTTAGCATGGTAATAGGTTTTATATAATTTATATTTAGTTTTTATAACTTTAACAATGGTTATAAGGTCAATTTCAAGGACTAATGTAGTTTGCAGGTCAAGGTCTATAGAGAGAGAGAGAGGCCTAATGAGGGGTCATAATCAGATTTAAATATTTTTAATCTCATATGAGAATAAAAAAATATATGATATTTTTTTTCAATCATGTTCACAAGGTTTGATGTCATGGTTTGCAAGATAAGGCATGAAAAGTGGTTTTGAGGTCTCATATGCACAAAACTAAGGGTTATCAACCAGAGAAGGACTTTTAGGTATTCATTATCACATGTAACCTATGCATGGGAACCTAATATGTTAAGGTTATATGGGTAAGGGTCCTATATAATATCTCTAGGAATTATTTTTTAAAATGAGAGGCAATCCTTTATGAACAATCGTTAACACCAAAAATAGTGTTAACCCTCTTTAAAACCCTAACAATGACCTGATGTGAAAAATATTGTTAAAAATAGCATATAATGGATTGGTATGTATATATTAGTGACTTAAGGTCGTATTAAACTCTCCTATTCATCCTTATGTGTGAATGATTCTTTAGGTGAGTGAGTGGACCCTATAGGAAAGGCCTTATTTTTCAGAGATTTGTTAAAACAGTCAAAGTTAACCAAGTCAAAGTTGATAAATTGATGGAGGATAATGTTTGAGACTTTTAGTTTGTTTATATTTTTGTCTTATAATTAGTTATATCCCTTAGGTGTGCTAAACCGATCATCCAAAATAACTTGTCACTAACAGGCCTAATGGTACAAATAGTGAGAAGCCCAAGCAAAAGTAAGAAGGTGATTAGGGATGTGCTATCATAAAATGGGAATGAATCTAAGTGCATGGATAAGTTATTCAAGACTATTAATAAATTTTCATTTTATATATGATTTTTGTAGATCATTGTAAATAGCGAAAAGTTTCTCATAAAGTTGACTTGTCTATCTTAGTGAGGTCTATGTATAATGAGATCATGAGATTGGTGTGCAAGACCAATATTATCATTTTAACATGTTATCTATCGACATGAGAATTTAATAATGATATTATAAGATCATATAAGTGATTTTTAAGTCTCTTAAAGTGGTCACATAAATGTTTAAGGTCATTGTCACCATGACTGTGATTCAAGGTAGTCTGAAAGTTCTAGGTAAACAAGTTATAGAGATGAGTTTGAGGCTCTATGCCATAGTTTTAAGAATATAATGTACATTGTGTTTATAAATTGGAATTTTATGTCCTATTAATTTTTTTGTAAGGTTTGAGAGTCAGTAAAAGTGATTGAAATATTGAAGCCAAAATGGATTGATTGGTTCAAGTTTGACTATGTGTATTGAAGACAACAAATTGGTTTGCAAGACCAATAAATACCATTATAGATTACTATATTTTTGTTAAAATTTTTCCTCAAGATGTTTTATGATCATGTTCATATATTTTAAGTCCTTGATTATCTTTTGGGTGTCATATGTTCAAGTTTCCATGACTTTGATTTGAGGCTAGTTGGCAGTTCGGAGTAAGCATTTTACAAAGAACCATTTGAGCCCATATACCCTAAGTTGTTAAGTATAAATAATATGGTGATGAACATAAGGTCATTTATCTTCTGTATATGTGATTTTTTTCCTTGGCTGTATGGAATTTTTTTATGATTTGGTTATTTAAGACATACTTTCTGTGTATGAGGAGGCCTAATTGTGAACAAAATAAATGGTGTGCTTCATGTAGTGGTTGGAGACAAAATGTGTTATGGAGCATAGATGATATTATACTAGGTATATTTGAGTGTAATATGATATTTTCCTACCATGTGAGATGTTTTAATGTGTTTTAAGTAAGGAAAAGTGTAACGTGTCCTAGAGTAGACCTAATGGGTTTAGGTCTCCATGAGACCTAAAAAAGAAATAAGGCCTAATTAGGGTATGTCAGACCTAAAGGGACTCAAAGAAAATTTTATTCATGTTTATGAGATTTCTTAAGATATATTCCATGTTTGACCTAAAAGGTTAAGGGTGTTTAGACAACTAATAAGTATATGAGCAAGAGGCTTGTATATATATATATATATATATATATATATATATATATATATATATATATATAGGGGAGTTTAGGCCTATTTGTGTGTGTAGAGTGTAAGAGAATAAAATAACATATTGAATATAAGAAGGAGGTATTTTAGAACATAATATGAGTGTATATTATTTGTGATGAATATGTGATATATCTTCTATATATGAGGATCAAGATCATATGACCTAATCATTCTTGAAGAGACCTAGTTGAGTGAAGAAGCCTAGAAAGCAATTTGAGAGGGATAGAAGATAATGAAGAGATAATTATGGAGATCATCAAATTTTTTCTATGATAATTTTAATTTTTATAAAGGTGATAAAGTGTTTTATGTGCCTGAATCAGTGCTAATTCATTTAAGGGGTTGGTGCTTCCTTATAACTGGGTGCTTTCCAAAAGCTTATTTGATTTGGTGTTTAACTAGTTGGGGTTAGTGCTCTATGTGAAGTTGGTGATTCAATGAATTTAGTGTTTGTATTATAGTACTATATTAAATTTTTAGATATCAATGGGTTTCCATCAATTTTAGGGTTTCCCACATATGTGATGTGTTCTTGTGTTTCATTCTCTTATGGATTGGTGTTTATGATTGCTTGATCTATATGCTTGTTTAAATGGTTCATGAGTTCTTAAGTGAAATTTATAAGTAAGTTTTTAAATAATAATTCACCCCCCCTCTAAATAATTTTTATTCTAACATTTGGTATTAGATCATGTTCCTTTGAAGTAGGTCTAAAAGCCTAAAGGAGATCCTATAAGCAAGGATGGATAATCAAAAAGTTCAAAGTGGTTTCTGTACTAGTAATTCTTTGTTATTCAATGGCTCTAATTATGCATTTTGGAACATCAAGATGAAGATATATTTTATGTCTCAAGATCATGATAGCACTCCTCCTATTCCACCAAATAATGTAATAGGTAAGAAGGTTAGTAAAAACAACTCCAAGGCAAAGAATTCCATTATTTGTGGCCTATCAGAGGTAAAGATTATTATGGTTATGCATGGTGTATCATCCAAAGATATATGGGACAAATTTAAGACTATCTATGAAGGATACAACAAGGTGAAAATGGCCAAGTTACAGACCCATTAGAGATAGTTTGAAAGTCTAAATATGAATGAAGATGAAATAATTATATCATACCTATTGAAGGTTGATTAAGTTTTCAATGTCATTAGAGGATTATGAGAAGTGACAGAGTCTATAGTTGTTAAAAAAGTGTTAAGATCTCTAAATCCTAATTTTGACTCTAAGGTGTTTGCAGTGGAAGAGATGCAAGTTTTAGAAAAGAAAGAGATGGATGGGATTCATGGTTTTTTTAATGAATATGAGATGAGAACAAATGAAGGAAGACTTTCTATTAAGGAAACATCTTTCAAAGTTGAGAATAAGTCAAAAACTAAGAAGTTCAAGGATGAGGTATGTTCAGATATTGATGATTATGAACTAATAGCCATGTTGCTAAGATTTTGAGGTTTGGATATGGTAAGTACAAGGGTAAGTTTCATTTAAATTTTTTTAATTATGGTAATATTGGTCACTTTACATCCAAATGTCTTAACAAGGAAAAGACTGATAATAATGAATAACATGATGAACATCATGGAGATGATAGGAAGGTCTATAAGTCTAACAAAAATAAGAGTGATTTAAAAAAGAATGAAGGTAGGAAAGGGCCATGTTGTGGATTTAATTTTCACCTTTGGAGAGGGTTATTCTAGCTATCTCTAATTGAGGTACACTATTGGGGAATCCCCAAGATGTGGGTTACCTAGGGTGTGGTTGAACCTTCAGAGAAGGTTGGCTTCCTCTTGATGGATCACCTATACTAATGTTTTCACTAAGAAAAGGGTTAGAGAAGGGTTAAAGGGCTCATAATAAGGATAAAAGGGTGATGCACCAAATTAAATGATAAATCACACAAGCAGGAAATACACACTAAAGAATTATAAGATAACACTAGCTCACACAATCTCAAAATCAAGCTAATTGTATAAGTATTTCATGCACTAGGTTCAAGAAGCAAAGAATGAAGATAAGAGGAGTTCTAAGACCCATACTAAGCTTACATTAATGGTAGAAAGAACACAAATGTAGACCTACAATCAACTAGAAAACACCCTAAAAATGTCAAGGAAGAAGGACAATTGGCATGGAAAACTCTCCTTCATAATGCCATCATGCACAAGCTTACTAAGCAAAATTCAAGAGATAGGTAAAGGTAATTTTTATTAGCTTTAAAAAGGTCTTTCCTAGAAATTTTGATAGGCTCTAGCCTTATCAAATGAGAGTCTTTTCTCTTCCATAATGGAGAGAAAGTCTTTTCTTCTAAAAATTGAGAGAGAGCTTACAAAATGAAAAGAATGGAAAATATATCAAAAAGGGAGAGAGAGAAGAGGTATCATGAGTACATAAGTCATTAATTGAGATGCCACTTTTTTATCAAATTATCCCTAATTATATATTGACAAGTTATCTTTTTATTTGTCCCAATAGCCCTCGAATCCTTTCATTGGTTGATGGAAATACAATAGAAGATAATAGTTTCCCAAGGTGGTGAGTCATGATCCTTCTCATGAAGGAAAACCCTTAGACACCTTGAAATTCATTAAATCCTACAACTACTTTCTCTAACCACTAGATCACCATCTTGAGACTATAAGCTATCTCCAATTGATTCATTATGAGGACAAGGTCCTTATATCCATGGAATTGATAGATCCATGTCATAAGTCTGCTTTTAGTAGTTGTATGTACCTATTTTTCAAAAAACATGACCATATCAATAGTCAAGACACTTCTTCATGATTAAACATCTGCCCCTACTCAATATTTGATCTTAGATCTATATTATAGATTAAAACCCAATCTCCTTAATTGCTTTTCATATAGTTACTATATATCAATAAAGAGCTTATAGGTTGCATAGCTTCAATCTTGATCTCCATTAGGTCTATACAGACCTATCTTGTCCCTGGGCATTTATAAAAATCAAGAGCTCACCATATACACAAGTCTTATTTAAAGAATGAAGATCATCATCATGAACCATATGACAAAACAAAAGGATGGGCCCTATGTGTTCTAAATCTTTAAACCAGAGGTTCATGGCATCAACACCGTATGTTGACAACCCCTGATTATATAATTATGTCTTCTTGTAACATTAGATCGAGCTCTAATGGTGTTAGGATGATCTTTACAAGATTTACCTCCATTTTGACCTAGGTCACAATTTTTATCCACTTGAAATATTTTATCTTTTGACCTTTAATTTTGACCATTGATCTACTTCCTAACATTTGAATGAGTACCATTGGTATTCCTAGATCCACTATCATCAACTTTTAATATTGATCATTGATCTTGATCTAGACCCTCCATATTATGCACTATTACCTCCTCATTTTATCTACAAGAACTTACTAAATTTTTGACCTCTTGCATATCGTAGATCTGATTTTATATGATTTAACATGATCCCTAGATTTTCTAACAGTCTAATGTTCTTGTGACACTTGGTAGGTTACTATTAACCTTAGAGATCCTTTGATCCTTTGAATTATTTCTCACCATTGATATGACATATATGAGTGAATACACACCATTATCTATTATGACCCACTAACATCTATTTGATCAATGCATACTATTGGATCTCTATCAGGACACCTGAGATCTTTCCTCTTGTCAACTTCTTGCTTACGCTAACTTTTTGACTTGATGTTGACCATTGATCTCTTTGGTATGATTAAACACATATCGTTAGATATTTGAGACCCATTTAAACTATCCTCACCCACTCATTTTTGAATATTTAGTATTATTGAATTCTAACCATTTATCTTTCTCATTTGAAATCAAACATCTACTGTATGAATCTAAAACTTGAGAACTGTGTGCCTGTTTCATTCTGAAAGTGTAACTTTGAAGCTTTATAGCTTGAGATAGACAACTTATCAAGTTATGAAATTTGTAAAGGATGATCTAAGCATGAATAAATTCATATCCATGTGGATTTTTGGCCCTAAAAGGATTTTTAAGCACATTTATTAAATGCATAATCAAGCCTACTAGTTTATTTCTACATGACAATGTCATGATGGTCTGGTTCTTTTGGACTTATTCTTGAATTGTTGTCTCTTTTAGAAAGATCTAATGGACTTATAAGAATTTGTGAAACTCAATTCATGCTCTTGATTAATTTAAATTCTATGAAAACTTGTTGGTCTTATTCATTTTGTAATCTTGGAATTGTTTCAAGACCTGCTTGTCAAAGGTCAATAAATTACACTTTAAACTTATATTAAAGTGTTTAAAAAGATTTTTAGGTGAAATTTGATCTCATCCTCAATTAGGAACTCTAATTAGATAATAATTCCATATAAAGATCTTTAGAAACTAATCTATCTAGGCAAATTTCTATATGTGGGCCAAATTCGGCCAATTTTTTTGGTGACATCTTAGGGTTGCATACATTCTATGCAAAGAATTAGTGGCCTTAAAATGATACATTGGGTACATAGAGTCATAGTATCTCTTCTCAACTAGAAATATTATGGGATTGACAAGAGAACTGACCCTTTCAAAAACTTTCTCTTGAAATAAAAGGGACTAAAGAGCAAAATGAACAACTATGCCTAAGGAACTTATTAAAAGGGAAATACACAATTGAAAGTAAATATGTTCAAGGAATTTAGATGAAAACATGAAAAATTACTCTAATATGTTACAATATCATACAACAAATGTAAAATTTTCTAATAATAAGCCTTTAAATGAATACCATTGACTGGGATGGGTAATACCTCTCCATCCAATTGGTCAAGCTAAAAAGCATTATGTTATTTACATCCATGAATCAAATAAGTACCACTCTACAAGCTATCCGACTTTGTATGTTTTCCTAGCTTGGCCTTATTTGAGTCTTATTTGAGGACCATGTTCCCTTCCTATAAGTCCCTTATTTTAGGTCTCTAATCAATGTCTTTCTTGACTTGAGCTTGATGTGACTTTAATGTCTTCATTACAACATCCCTAGTTCTTCAAGTTCCATGAGGTATGTAATCCTCACACTCATAGGATCACATTTCATCAACTCAAGCTAATGGGATAACTCCAATACAGGCATTTCAAGATAAATCAAAAATTTGGCTTCCCTTCCATATACAAGGACATATGGAAAATTTCCAATGGTATCTTTTAGAGTCACTTTGTCAGCCCATAAGGTTGTCCTTAGCTTTGTATACCACACTCTTTGATTCTCTTCCATGGTCCTCTTGATAATCCTCAACAAGTTCTGTTAGGGTGTGGAACTAAAAGCTTCACCAAGGAACATTCATTAGCAGTTTCGGGTCTACACAGACACCGGCGTCGGTCAGGAGCAGTTACAGAGGCGCCGACGTCGGTAAAGGGTCGGCCGATGGCGGTTACAGACAAGCAGCAGGAACCGACGTCGGTTACCTGCGTGTCCAGAAAGCTATTTCTGTGGACAGAAGCGAGTGTTTGCATGATGAGTTTGAGTTGTAGTCTCAAGCTCGCGTCTCTATTGTTAGCAATTCTATTTTTAGAGCCCTTGTTCAAGTGGCTTAACTGCTTGTTGGAAGTGCATGCTCAAATCTCCTAATTCTATATGTAGAATTAGATCTTCCTAGCTTATTGTATTGTAGAAGAATTGGTGTGAGAAGAACAGTACAGAATTGAATCAATCCAGGCTTGTTGGAGTTGATTGTTCTTGAGAGAGAGAGCTCTTGAGGAATAGAGATCTATTGAGAGATCTATACATCTAGGAGAGGTGTGGAAGAAAGAAGCTTTCTTCAATTGTATTCCTTTTGTAAAGAGTTTGTTAATACAAGTTTTCAGGGTGGTTTCTTGTATCTCTTGTTCTTGCTATTATCATTCTAAATACTTGTCAATCTGATTTAATTCCGTGTTTATTGCTTTCACAATTGTAATCTATTGTTGGATTGATCCCCCAACAAGTTTGCTTTAAGTTTTGAGAGCAGGGGAAGGCAGAAAGAGAAGAGCAAGAAGGGTAGATCAAGATCCAAATCTAAGGGGAAAGGCAGATCTAAATCCAGGAATGGCAGGAAGCCACAATGCTGGAATTATGGAAAGATGGGGCACATAAGCAGAGATTGTTGGTTAAAGCCTAAGGAGGACAATCAGCATGAAGGAAAGGAAGAAGCCAAGATTGCAGGTATTGCACAAGATGCTTTAATTTTCTCTCTGCATAATAATATAGAATCTTGGGTATTAGATTCTGGTGCATCTTTTCATGCTACCCCTAACAGGGAATATTTCAGTGACTATATCCATGGAGATTTTAGAATAGTGTATCTAGGGGATGATGAGCCCTGTAAAATAATTGGCAAAGGTAAAGTGCAGCTGAAGATGCAGAATAACAACACATGGGTGTTGAGAGATGTGATGCATGTTCCTAGCTTGAAGAGAAATTTGATTTCAGCAAGAAAGTTAGGGGATGAGGGTTGTACAGTAACTCTCACAGCAGAATCTTGGAAGGTGACCAAGGGTGCACTTGTTATGGCCAGAGGTAAGAGAGAAGGTACTCTCTATTTGTGTAATTGTGTTACTAACAAATCTCCTTCTGTATTATCTACTTCAGATGTGGACGCTAAATTGTGGCACTCAAGGCTTGGCCACATGAGTGAGAAGGGGATGTCAATTCTTAAGTCCAAAGGTATGCTTTCAGATTTAAAAGGCATAGATCTAGAGTTTTGTGAGCACTGTGTATTTGGAAAATAGAAAAGGGTTAGTTTTCTCAAGACTGGGTCTACTAAGAAGAGGCATAAGTTGCAGCTTGTTCACACAGACGTGTGGGGACCGGCTCAGGTTGCTTCCATTGGAGGATCACAGTACTATGTATCTTTCATAGATGATGCTACAAGGAAGGTATAGATCTATTGTATTAGAAGAAAATCTGATGTATTTGAGACTTTTAAAGTTTGGAAAGCTATGGTTGAGAATGAAATAGGTAAAAGATTAAAGTGGCTGAGATCAGACAATGGTGGTGAGTTCTGCAGTCATAAGTTCAGAGATTATTGTTACATGCATGGAATCCATAGGCAAAGGATAGTTCCAAGGACACCTCAGCAGAATGGTATTGCTGAAAGGATGAACAGGACAATAATGGAGCATGCAAGATGTATGAGATTGCATGCTAGTTTGCCCTTACAGTTTTGGGCACAAGCTGTTGACATTGTAGTATACCTGACTAACAGAGGACCCTCTACAGCGCTGGATGGTGGTATTCTAGAAGAGGCATGGACAGGTAAAACGGTTGATCTCTCATATCTCAAAGTTTTTGGTTGTGAAGCCTTTGTGCACATAGATAAGGAAAATAGAAAGAAGCTTGATGCTAAGTCTATGAGATGCACGTTTATTGGCTATGGCTCAGATGATTTTGGTTACAGATTGTGGAATCTAGAAACTAACAAGGTAATCAGGAGCCGTGATGTTGTTTTCAATGAAAGAGTGATGTACTGCGATCAGCTAAGGAAGCTGAATCAATCTGAGCAAAGCAATGGTGAATTGGACGAGGTGAAAGTCCAAGATGAGCTCACGGGAAAAAGAAATAATCACTTGTAGGAAAACACAGAGACCGACGTCGGTAGGTTAGGAATCGGCGTCGGCAGGATAGAAACCAGTGTCGGCCGTATAGAGACCGAAGTCGGCAGGATAGGTACTGAGTTCGGTCAGGCAAAACCGATGTCGGCCAATAACAGGTCTGCAGGTGACCGAGGTCGGTCACTGTCAAAGAATTTGGGTGGACAGCGTGTTGTGGACGAGTCTCAGACACCCATCAGGAGGTCAGAAAGGGTGAGTAAGCCTCCAATTAGATATTCTCCTTCTTTATTTTATTTATTGCTAACTGATGGTGGAGAACCAGAGAGTTTTGAAGAAGCAATATAGGTGGAGTCCAAGAGTCAGTGGGAGTGTGGCATGGTTGAGGAGTTGGAGTCCTTAAGAGAGAACCAAACATGGGATTTGGTTGAATTGTCAGCTGGTAAGAGAACACTAAAGAACAGATGGACCTACAGGTTGAAAGAAGGTGAGAATGGACAGATGAGATATAAGGCCAGATTGGTAGTGAAAGGATTTGCACAAAAGCCAGGTATCAACTTTGGTGAGATTTTTTCTCCTGTTGTTAAAATGACTTCTATAAGGGTCGTATTGTCTTTGGTTGCTTTTGAGGATTTGCATCTTGAGCAGCAGATGTTAAGACAGCATTTCTTCATGGAGATTTGGATGAGGAAATTTATATGGAATAGCCAGAAGGATTTGAGGTCAAGGGTAAGGAGAAGTTTGTGTGCAGATTGAAGAAAAGCTTGTATGGCCTCAAGCAAGCTCCTAGGCAATGGTACTTAAAATTTGACAGGTTTATGACTGAGCATGGCTACAGTAGGTGTCAATCAGACCATTGTGTGTATTTCAAGAGATTTGATAATGGTAGATATATTATTCTATTGTTGTATGTAGATGATATGCTGGTTGCAGGATCTCACATGCAGGATATCTCTGAGCTTAAAGTGAAATTAGCTCAAACTTTTGCTATGAAGGATTTGGGAGCAACAAAGAAAATCCTTGGCATGAGCATTAAGAGAGACAGGAAAAATCACAGGTTGATATTGTCTCAAGAAGATTATGTGGACAAGGTGTTGAAACGGTTCAATATGTAGGATGCTAAACCGGTAAGCACACCTTTGGCTGGACATTTTAAGTTGAGTAAAGAACAATGTCCTAATTCATATGATGAGGTAGAGTACATGAGTAAGGTTCCATATTCTTCCGTAGTAGGGAGTTTGATGTATGCAATGGTGTGTACTAGACCAGATATTGCCCAAGCAGTGGGAGTGGTAAGTAAGTATATGGCCAATCTAGGTAAGGAACATTGGAAAGCAGTTCAGTGGATCCTTAGATATCTGAGAGGAACCAGTAGTAAGCACTTGTGCTATGGAGGTTCAGATACTTCTTTACATGGTTATGTAGATTCAGATATGGCAAGTGATTTGGATGGCAGGAGGAGCACTACAGGTTATGTTTTTACTATAGGTGGAACGGCGGTTAGCTGGATATCTAAGTTGCAGAAGGTTGTTGCCTTGTCAACTACAAAAGCAGAGTATATTGCAGCCACATAAGCTAGCAAAGAGATGATATGGATGACACGGTTCATGGATGAGCTTGGTAGGGAGCATGAGAGTTGCAAATTGTATAGTGACAGTCAGAGTGCAATCCATTTGGCTAAGAATTCAGCCTTTCATTCAAGAACAAAGCACATACAGCTAAGGTATCACTTCATACGACAGGTATTGGAAGATGGTGAGTTGAAGCTGGAGAAGATCCATACAGATAGGAATCCTACTGATATGTTAACCAAGCTGGTTACAAAGGAGAAGTTGAATCTTCATTTAACTTTTGTTGGTCTTCATGATTGAGTTGAAGATGGAGGAGCTAGAAGATGTTGCTGTACAGGTACTGGTGCAGCTGTTTATCTCCAAGTGGGAGATTGTTAGGGTGTGGAACTAAAAGCTTCACCAAGGAGCATTCATTAGTAGTTTCAGGTCTACACAGACACTGGCATCGGTCAGGAGCAGTTGCAGAGGCACCGATGTCGGTAGAGGGTCGGCCGATGGTGGTTACAGATAAGCAGCACGAATCGACGCCGGTTACCTGCGTGTCCAGAAAGCTATTTCCATGGACAGAAGCGAGTGTTTGCATGATGAGTTTGAGTTGTAGTCTCAAGCTCGCATCTCTATTGTTAGCAATTCTATTTTTAGAGCCCTTGTTCAAGTGGCTTAACTGCTTGTTGGAAGTGCATGCTCAAATCTCCTAATTCTATATGTAGAATTAGATCTTCCTAGCTTATTGTATTGTAGAATAATTGGTGTGAGAAGAACAGTATAGAATTGAATCAATCCAGGCTTGTTGGAGTTGATTGTTCTTGAGAGAGAGAGCTCTTGAGGAATAGAGATCTATTGAGAGATCTATACATCTAGGAGAGGTGTGGAAGAAAGAAGCTTTCTTCAATTGTATTCCTTTTGTAAAGAGTTTGTTAATACAAGTTTTCAGGGTGGTTTCTTGTATCTCTTGTTCTTGTTATTATCATTCTAATTACTTGTCAATCTGATTTAATTCCGTGTTTATTGCTTTCACAATTGTAATCTATTGTTGGATTGATCCCCCAACAAGTTCTTGTTTGTGGATTCTACCAGTCCATTACCTTGGGGGTAGTAATTGGAGGATGTGCTGAGGTATGTGCCTAGATTGAATGCCTATTCACTTTTCTTCATACGAATAAATTCTAATGCATTATATAAAATTATAGTAGTTAGGACACCAAACATAGTCACTATGCTATCATAGAATTATAATACTATTGTTTCATTAGCTAATTTTCAAATTAATTTCTTCCACCCACCTGGTGAAGTAGTTAGTTATAGTGAGCACCAATTTATGTCCTAAACTTAAAGGTGGATTGATCATCCCTATGAATTATATCCCTCATTACATCAAGGGTTGTTCCACCTAGATTGGGTTGAGTGAAAGAGCTGCTAATCTTTGCTTTCCTACAAATAGAGCACACTTTTGGAATGTTTTGACCCATACATAGGCATATTTAAAAAGGCTTGGCCAAAAATATCCAACTCTCATTACTTTTTTTGATGTTTTTTTTGGTGCAAAATGGCCTCCTATAGGTCCATCATGAAACTACTCCAATAGCTTTGTTTCTTAATTATCATCAATGCACCTAAGAAGTACCCCATTGAGGTCCCTTTTGTAAAGAACACCATCAACTAATGCATAAGGTATGGACTAAAGTCTTAAATACGTTCTTATTACTCTATCCAAACCTTGAGGGCATTCTCTTATCATCAAGAAATGGGTCATATCTTTGAGCCAGCTATTTTGAAGTGGAGGTGCATCTAATTGTGAGTTGTCTTGTGTCACCAAAATATCCTCTTTGTATTATTGAAGGTCATCCACCATATGTTCACATAAGATTTTTAATCTTATCATATTTTTGAAATTAATTTACACATCATATTCCATGACCTTGGTAATCCAACCTACTCTTTTCTTATTCAGGGCCTTGTTGAGGAGAAAGTCCCTCACTCCAAGATGAGACACCATAAGATGAACCTTACTATTGGATATCATTGATATGAATTTTTTTAGGATCCTCAAAGATAAAATAACCTATTTTTATATGAAGTTATACCTTACCTCATATCCCTCTATTCCTTGACTAAAAAATACAATTGGCTGCTCAAGTCCACCATTCTTTTACATTAGCATAACTAATATGTTTTCAACATTGGCAAAGGTGTACAATATGTAATCCTTTGATAAATTAGGATTCATTAGTGAGGGAACTTGGGTAATTACCTACTTGAAGGCCTCATATGTGATCTTACCTTCATTTGACCAAGTAAACAATTGGCTCTTCTTCAAGATGGTGGTGATGGGTTTGATTAGGTTTATAAAACTAGGTATAAACCTTCTCAAAAAGTTTATTTTCCCAAAGAAGCTCTAGATTCCTTTATTGTTCTTGGGTAGAGATAATGCTAAGATAAAGCTTATTTTATTAGGGTCAATGGATAATCCCTCCCTTGAGATAATGTGACCCAAATGTTTCCCTTTATGGAATACAACGACACATTTATTGGGATTTAAAGAGATCCTATACTTTCTTAATATTTCAAAGATCAACCTTAGATGGTCCATGTGATCACTAGCTTTCTTCAAGAAAATTGTGATGTCATCCAAGTAGACCAGCATCACTTGATTCAACAACCCTTGAAAAGACATGTCTATGGCTCTTTGGAAAGTTTCCCTATCATTTGAAAATATAAAAGGCATCTTTTAGTAAGCATATGTGGCCCACTTTTTGGTGAAGGTAGTCTTATATTCATCTTATTCTCTCACTAGTACCTTGTTGTATCTTGAATATCCATCCAAAGTAGAGAAGAATTTTAAACCATCAACTATCTGAAGAAGTTACTTCATGGATGGCAAAGGATACTAATCTTTTAAAGAGAATCTATTAATATCCCTGAAATCAACACAAAGTTTGATCTCCTCACTCTTTTTCCTCATAGGCACCAAGTTGGCTACCCATGAAGAGTGCTTAATGGGAAAGATGATCTTCGATTCAATTAACTTGTTCAATTATTTTCTTATTATCTCTTCAATCTTGGGGTTTATAGGCCTCTACTTCTACTTGATAGGATTGGCATTAGCCTTTAGCTCTATAGTGTGTTAGGCTAGCTTGGGATGAAAGCCTCTTAGGTCACTATATTCCTAAGCAAAGATGTCTACATATTATTTATAAATTTATATGAAATCATGTCTTTCAACTTTAGTGCTGACATTGCCAAGCTCAAGGATCCTACCATTGAAGATAAGGACTCTTTCATAGTTCTCCTCATTGGTTAACATCACTACCTTGTATTTTCTCATATGATCTCCCTCATGGAAAAGACATTTAAGGGTGAAAATAACTTTAGGAATCTTATTGGATCTCAATTGAACTATTTTCTCTTCATATTGATGTTGAAATTTTTCTTGGTTCATTGAAGAGAATTATGCTTCTTGCTTCAAGAAATAGGCAATTTGGTTATCATTTTCAAAGACCTATTAATGACCTTCATTATTTAGAACTGATAATATCACCACCACTTTGACATGTAGCTATACCAAGGTCTTTTAAAAATCATTGGGGATATCAAATTGAGCTCCCATAGTTGCCAACCTATCAACATGTTGATTCTAGTTTCATGGTATGACTTGAATGATAAAGGACTCAAAATCCTCAATTAGGTCCCACACTCTATATTTTTAAGACTTCATCAATGTATTCTTGATGATATTCTAACCTCTAACTTGGTGCACTATTATCTCACTATCCTCATAAATTTGCAACTACTTGATTCTTCTCTTATTAACCCATTGAAGGCCATGGATGAGACCTTCATGTTTTGCTGCATTGCAAGAGTAATTGAATTAGAACCTATAAGAAAAAAAAATACTTGTCATTTTAAGGGGATACTAACATTTCACCTACACCCAATCCATGTTTGATCCTTGAACCATCAAAGAATAATTTACATAAACTATTAGGATCTTATTTAGGTCTAATGAGGCATGGCATGCACTGAATCTCTTCATGCAAATAGTAGACACCCATGTCCCTCTCTTCATCTCCTTCCAAGGGATCAACCAAATGATTTTTATCCCATAGTTCATCCAAGAACATGTCTGGTATCTCCTCAAGATGATTTTTTATCTTTTAGCCAACTAGATGTTCGTCTTCATCAAGAATGGCGTAGTTGAGGTTTATATTATCTATCCCATAAGGCTCTATGTGTAATTGTGTAATGGGATCAGCCTTAATTGATACCTTGGTTCTATTTCTTGTTTTTAATTCCATGTATGACCAATGTGCTACAAGATAACCTCTAATATTTTTAGTAAATTCTACGGATAGGCATAGGGAAAAATGAGAAGGTACATCTAGGATCAAGAAATCTTGGACCACTACGACACTAAGATAAGCATGCATAGTCAAGTTGAGGTCTCTTATGATACCAAATGGCTTGGTGGAAGATCCATCTAGATATAACACTCCCTTAGATTTGGGATCATACTTTAGACCAAGTTGGTTTGTTATAGACTTTGTCATTACTTAGGTGTTAGCCGAACTATCTACCAATAAATTATGCACTAAAGAGTCACTGATGATTAATGAAATGTAGAAGGGAGGAGGTTTTACCACCTTACTTGATTTCCATTCATTAGGTCCCTTAGATGCATGGGTGATAATCACATTCTCCTTGATTTGTGGTTTCTCAAAAATATTGATTCTTGACAACCCTTCTTGAAGGATGTCTACATGACCAAGCATGTAGAGCATATCCCACATTAGCACATTCACATTATACCTTTTAATTTATTTCAAAATTTTGATGGGTGAATCAATAACCTTTGGTTGTGATTTGGGAGCCATAACTACACCTTATGTTTGTGATTTTTGAGGGATCAAGACATCTTTTTTATTCTAATTCTTTAGAGTAATTGGAACCCTTGGAATAGCAATAGGCCTAATGGGGTTTTATATTGAAGGAGTAATGGTATAAATATCTTTGACTACTTCCTAGTTACCTTCCATATTCCTTCTTTTGAACCTTGTATTTTTTGCCACTGGGATGTATGTTTGGCTAGAACTAGCCTGCCTATTGAGTGCATAACACTCTTGCTCATAGTTAACTATTATAGCACCCAAATAGCTTGGTCCTTAATTTGGATTTTGACCTTTTGGAGGATCTTATGGTTTTGTCATCATGGGCACCTATGTGTTCTGAGCCATAAGAGCTTGATTATACCCATAATTGGCATCCTACTTCCATTGATCGTTGAAAGCTTGGTTGAGGTTAGTGTTTGGGATAATGGATTTGCCAAAAGACTGATTCTAAGGCATAGTATGCTCAACTTCTTGAGCAACATTATTTTGAACAAGGATCAAAATTTTAGAAGTGCTTGTAACATTTGGATTATAGTTGTTCTATTTATTGTAGCAAGGTTGCCCTTATCCTTGGTTTTGACCTTGGCCTTGGCTTTGTAAGTTTCATTTATAGGGTGTTTTATTTGCTTGATAAGCTTGATACTGAGGTTTATATGGTTTTGTGAGGCTTATTTAAATCTTGTTGCCTCTTAACATTTACTAGTTCATTTTCCAAAGATTAGAAAATGCTCTTAAGCTCTTAAAAGTTCTTTTATTCTTGGGAATCACTAGATCCACTAGTGGAAGCTTTTTTTGTATTAGGTGAGGGTATAAAATTAATTATAGGCATAAGAGGAATGACATCTAAGGGAGGAATAGAAATAGGAGATGGTCTATTCTCAAAGACAATGGCATTAATGTTCTAGGTGTATGCTTGCCTGCCTTCACCAAACAATTTGCTACCCTGATTACCACTTCATATGCATTTGGCAATGTGTTCCTTCCAATAGAATGGATCATTATTTTAATGTCCTTATTAAGGGATTTTAAATAGTATAGGAAGGTAAATTTAGGGGTAGGCCTAACAAAGACTAGGATTCTATCCTAATTTTTTGGGACCTTGAATTGAAGTCTTGCATGACCTCATGAGGGGATCTTTTTATTACAATTAATTAATCTACAAGTGATAAATAGTCACTTTTATCTTCAAATATTTTACAAAAATCATCTCCTAATTGGTCCTATATGGAAATGGATTTATCAGTAAGATTTCTATACTAGCCTAAGGCTTTACCTTTGAAATATATGGCTAATAACCTAATTATTACATTTTACTCATTGATATCATGAATGTTGTAGAATTTAGCTATATTTACGAGGTGTCCAGAAGGGGCTATGGATTGGTATCCAATAAAATAAGGGACACTTTTGAGAGCTGCAACTGGAATAAGGTCATATTGAGGGAGGGCCAGAGGACTTTGGCCATTAAAAACCACAAAATATCTAGGGACTACCATGGCTATGAAATGGTTTAAAAAAGGTTTCCTTGCAGGGGTAGGCCTTGAAAGTGATTTAGGAACAAAGTTGCCTTTATATGGGTGTGTATTAGCAAACCTTAACATTTTGACTAAATTTAAAGTCAATTCAATAAATTAAAATGGAATACCTCTTTAAGTTAACCTTATAGTCACCTTTGGCATGAGATGTAGTCACTTTTATACTACTAGAATTTGGAATGTTCTTTTGGAGTCACTAGATGATATTACTTGGAAGCTATAACTGCTGCAAATTGATCAAACCAACATCAAAATTTGACCAATCTTCTTTAAACTTTATGTCCCATTGGGCATGAAAAAAACTATTGTGGATTCAATTTTCACCCTTGGAGAGGATTATTTAGGATCTCTCTAATTGAGATACACTATTGGGACAACTCCAAGCTATGGGTCACCTATGGTGGGGTTGAACCTCTAGAGAAGGCTAGCTTCCTCTTGATGGATCACCTATACTAATGTTTTCACTGAGAAAAGGGTTATAGAAAGAGTAAAAGGTTAATAACAAGGCTAAATGGGTAATGCACCAAATTAAATGAGAACTCATAAAAGCATGAAATATACACTAAATAATCATAAGATATCACTAGCTCACACAATCTCAAAATCTAGTTAATTGCGTAAGTATTTCATACACTAGGTTCAGAAAGACAAGAATGAAGCTAAGAGGAGTTATAAGACTCACATCAATATTTCATTAATGGAAAAAATAACATGAATACATACCTATAATCAACTATAAAATGCCATAAAATAGTCAAGGAAGAAGGACAATGGGCATGGAAGACTCTCCTTCATAATGCTATCATGCATAAACTTACTAAGCATAGTTCAAAAGGAAGAGATAGGTAAATGAGATATTTATTAGCTTCAAGAGGTCTTTCCTACAAATTTTGGTAGGGTCTAGCCTTATCAAATGAGAGTCTCTGCTCTTCCAAAATTGAGAGAAAGTATTTTATTCTAAAAATTGAGAGAGAGATTACAAAATGGAAAGAATGTAAAATATATCAGAAAGGGAGAGAGAGAAGAGGGAGCATGAGTACAAAAGTCATTAATTGAGTTGACACCTATTAAATCAAATCAACCCCAATTCTCTATTAACAAGTTATCTTTTTATTTATCCCAATAACCCTCAAATCCTCTCATTGGATGAGGGAAATACACTAGAGGATAATAGTTGCCAAAGGTGGCGAGTCATGATCCTATGAGTAAATAAAAACCCTTAGACACCTTGGAATCCATTAAATATTATAGTTAATTTCTTTGACCATTAAATCTCCATCTTGGGAATCTATGCTATCTCCACTTGCTTCATTATGAGGAAAAAGTCCTTATATCTATGGACTTTATAAAGCCATGCCATAAGTTTGCTTTTACTGGATATATATACCTATTTATTGAAAAAATGACCATATCAATAATTGAGACAGTTCTTCATGATTACACATCTACTCCTACTCAATATCTGATCATAGGTCTATATTATAGATTGAAAACCAATATCCTTCATTGGTTTTCATATAGTTACTATATATTGATAAAGAGCTTATAGGATACATAACTTCGTTCTTGATCTCCATTATGTCTAAATAGACATATCTTATCCTTGGGTATTTATAGAAATTAAGAACTCACCATATACATAGGTATTATTTAAATAATGAATATCACCATCATAAAACCATATTTTAACCCAAAAATATGGACCCTATGTGTTTTGAATCTTTGAATCAGAGGTTCATAGTGTCGATACACTATGTTGACAACCCATGATTGAATAATTATGTCTACTTATGACATTCAATTGAGCTCTAATGGTGATAGGATGATCTTTGTAGGATTTGCCTTTATTTTGACTTAGGTTGTAATTATTATCCACTTGAAATATTTTCTCTTTCAACCTTTAATTTTTACCATCGATTTGCTTCCTAGCATTTGAAAGAGCACGTTGATCTTATTGGATCCACTATCCTCAAATTTTAATATTGATCATTGATATTGATCTAGACCCTTTATATTATGCCAATTATCAGCTGCTCATTTGTTCTAATATATCCTATTAAATTTTTAACCTCTTGCATATTGTAGATCTATTTTTGTATGATTAAATGTGAGCCCTAGATTTTTCTATAGTCTAATATGTTTGTGACACTTAGCAACTTCCTATTCACCCTAGAGATCATTTGACCCTTTGACTCATTATTAACCATTGATCTAATCTATAGTGAATATATGTTGTTAGATATTGGTACCCAATGGCATCTATAATATTGACATGTACCATTGAATCTCTATCAAGACACTTAAGATCTTGCCATTTGTAATCTTCTCACTTATGTTGACCTTTTGACTTGATGTTCACTATTGATATATTTGGTATGATTGAATGCGTACCATTAGATATTTAGGACCCACTAAAACTATACTCACCCAATCATTATTAGATCTTAGATATGATTTAATGAAAACTATTGATCTTTATCATTTGAAATCAAACATCTACTTTAAGAAGCATAAACTTGACATCTACACACCTATTTTGTTCTACAAGTCTAACATTGAAGGTTTATAACTCGAGATAGACAACACATCAAGTTATGAAATTTAAAGATTATTATCTAGGAATGAATAAATTAATTTCCATGTGGTCTTTTGGCCCTAAGAAGATTTATAAGAATATTTATTAAATGCATAATCATGCCAATTGATCTATTTTTACATGATGTTCTCATGATGGTTTAGTTCTTTTGGACTTGTGTTTGAACTATTGCCTCTTTTAGAAGGCTCTAATAGGCTTCTAAGACTTTATGAAACCTAATTCATGCTTTTGAATACTTGAAATGCTATGAAAACCTATTGTTATTCTTCATTTTGTAATCTTGGACCTGTTTCAAGACCTACTTATCAAAGGTCAATAAATTACACTTTAAGCTTGTATTAAAGTGTTTTAAAAGATTTGTAAGTGACTTTTGATCTCCTCCTAAATCAAGAACTCTACTTAGCTGATCACTCCATACTAAGATCTTTATAAACCAATCCATTTAGTCAATTTTTTCAAGTAGGCTAAAATTGGTCAATAAGTCATTCAAAAAAAAAAAAAAAAAAAAAATTATATACCAAAGAAAACTCATCTAATGTAAGTGACACAAGTACATATAATAGTGATAATGGTAGTAATGAAATTGAATATGATAATAATGAAAACTTATTCATGGCCATAGAATCAGACAATGAGTTACTCAAATGGGAAAGGCCTTATGGTTTATGTAGAATCATATGAAGAATAAGTTGAAGTGAACATTGAGGTAGAATTGGTAAGTTCCCTAGAGTAGATGAAATTTTGAAGAAGAAAGAATCACAAACTAAGATCATTAGTTAAGATATATGAAGAGTAGATTGGTTTGTTTCATAAGAGATTGAGTAACCCATTCAAGGAGTATCATGAGATCATCAATCAGATAACAAAGATGGAGATAGTCACTACTAGCTTAAAAGCTAAAGAGGAATAATGCACCAAGTATGAAACTAAAGTGAAATTATGGAAATCTAAGTTGTATTATGCATATAGAAAGGTAAATACCTTTGTGAAGTTTGAAAAAATCATTGACTCTCTAGATGATGTCTTGTGTAGTCAAAAGTCTACAAGTGATAAGAGAAGTCTTGGTTTCAAAGAAGACCAAAAATTGACATCTCAAGTCAAAGAGATGGATATTGAAGACAAGGACAACATGAAAAGACCCATAAAAAAACCTAATACTATGAGTTATGTTATTTAATTCAATGATTAATATTTTTTATGTAGTCAGTTTGGTCATAGAGTAAGATATTGTAGAAGACCATCCAAGAATGAGTACTCATGGGACTATGGAAGGAGTCACAGTTCACATCAGTCAATAGGTATGTATGAAGTTATTTCATATGGTTATCATAATGTGGGATACATTGAAAAATTCTTCCCTAATAGAGTTAAAAGGCCATCAAGTCAAAACAAGAGGTTTGAAGCCCCTAGAGTGAAAGAGAGAAGGCAAATGAATGTGTGAAACACAAAGATAGTAAAGGCTAGTCATGATCAATTTACAATCTCAAATGGAATGTTTGATATGATAGAGCATACTTCAAATTAGAAATCAAGTCAAGAATATCTATTATCAATTCATATTGATGATCAAATGGTTGATATAGAGGTCAAACCTATAGTGATAATGAAGTATAAAAGGATATTGAAGGATATTTGGTCTTGTGAGATCATGGAGATCTAGGAATCTCTTGAACGTGTGTTGTTTTAGTGATCTATGAAAAGAGGTGACTCCATTAGGCTTCATGGATATAATATTTAGTCAGTAGAATCATGATGGATGCTTGGTTTGAGGGGGATCTACTCAAGTTGTTCATAAGCTCCAAGTGTAGTCGATGTCAAGAATATGGTGGCCTAGTGTGTGATCAAAGATTTATATCATATCAGTCATGACAAGAACAAGGTGAATAGTCTTAAGTTATGAGTTCATTCAAAAGAGGTATGTATGAAGCATGTTTGTATAATATTTCATATTCTATGTGTTGATATACCATTTCAAGGTGTGGTTCCATATGGTAGTTTTTGGAAGACCCTTTGTCATTATTGTCAAAGGGGGAAAATATTCAAGAAGGGAGATGAGAGTGATCACACAGAATAATGTTTTTCCATAAATGACAAAGGGAGAGTTTATTAATAAGTGTTATAAATGATTTCAAGGATGATGTCATTGATTTCAAGGTTGATTTCATTAATGTCAAGTTGAATATGGTGAATATTTATGTTAAATGGTATATGAGACATGAGCTTGTGTGTTTGATGTGATAAGAAAACCATGTGACATGATAGAATTTGAAGGCAACCTAATATCTTTATATCGAGATAAAATTTTAATGAAACATAATGATTCTTCTATTATTTGTTTTCAAGGTTCTTGTTTGATATAATCATTTGAGGTATGCATGTTTGAGTACTATCCTTTGAATACAAGATGTTTTGGGAAGCCTAGTCATAACTAGCATAGTCATATCATGAGTAGTGCATGGTAAGCATGAAGAGATATGTATATAGGCATAGCATTGTTTGAGGATAATGAAATTAATGTGAAAAAGGCATATACTAATCAAATATTGTTTCAATATTAGTTTTCAAGTTTTGAGTGGTTGAGAAGTCTAGTCATAACATGAAGAGACCTTATGAGAAGGTATATGAATGATGGATTGGTGAGATGAGTACACACAAGCATGAGTAAATTTATGAGGATGTTTGAACATGTATATGAGGCATTGGATCACTCATGTGAGTTGAAGGGTGATCCTATAGGGGTAAGAGCTATAGATCAAGTCTGTACCTAGACCACTCCTAGACCCTGCCTAGCCTAATAAGGCATCATGATTTGTTGTCAAGATATATGAAGATGTATGGAAGTAATTGAGCATGGTAAGAGGTTGTATGGCATGGTTTTTTGGATATTTATCAATGATATCATGGTGATGTTATAGAGGTTTGTAGGTTAGTGGATGAAATCCTTTGATAGTCAAAGTGATAATGACAAAGTGTGAAATGTGCTTGTCTTAGTATGCTTGAAAGAGGCTTGGTTGATCTTCAATTTTGGCATTGTTAGAGATGTTTAGGTATGATTATGGTGAGTTGAGGTTATGTAAGGGGCCCTATCATAGGATAAGGATGATTGGAGTGATTGTGTGCATGAGTGGAATTCATCTGATTCTTCATTATGTCCATCTAGGCATAATTGGCTCTATGATAAATAAATATAGGGAGGCTTTTTAATGTAATTATATCTCACATGTGTGAGGGTCATAAGAGAATATTGATAAATGGTTAGATTATCCTATATTAGGAGATAATATGGTATGAATTTTAGATCATGAAATTTAGTGTAGTAAAAGATATGTTGGTGCAAATTTGGTCCCTCAAACAAAAGTGCACTAAGTTTCAACACTTAGCCAAATTTGTAAAGAATATCTAAAGGTTTGCGTTTCATTGCATCAAAGATCGATGATGAAAAATGAATCTAAGATCAAATACATTATTTTTATAAGTACAAGAAAGATCTAAGTAAGCATTTTGGTGATGGCATATCTCACACATGTGGACATTACAAGAGGAAATGGTCATATGGGTTTGTTCAATATTTTGCCTAGTTTCTATGGTTCAAATTTGAGAACATGTGAGTGAGCGAGGTAAAAGATATATCTATACAAAGTTTTATTTCTAGGTAGATTATAATGGTCCCCATAATTAGTCATTTTTGCATGATGTTAAAGATTAGGACCACATTGAGATCCAATGGTTCACGGGTATTCATACATCTAGATCTACGATGTGTAGTAAGTCAAATGAGTCAACGTGTTTGAGGCTTAAAATTGGTAAAGATTGAAATCCTTAAAAATATATGAATGGAGTGTGTTTGTTCCAAGGTATTATAAAATAGTGAGATGAGGAAAAGTGTTTTATGTTTAACATTGAGCAGAGGTAAAGACCAAGGCTTTTTAGAAGATCAACATTGAACAGGTGTTCTTATTAATCAAGATCAACGGTGCATATTGAAGTCAAGAGGTCAAAGTTATAGTTTTATAACATAAATAAAGGATAATATTGATGATATCAATGGTGTGATGTTAATATAATCATTGAGGACACGAGATGATATCATAGTGTCTGAGGTTTAACTGTGACTGTTGGCATTTGAAAATTAAGGAAGGAAAAACTAGTGCTTAGTGTTTGTGTCATGACTTTTGATTTAGGATGAATTTGAAGATGAATTAAAAATAAAGTAGAAAATGAATCCATGATGCATCTATAAAATGTAATTAAGATATCTGAATGTATGTACGAACAAATATATTAATTTATAAAATTTACTGTGTTTGACTATGTTCTACAAGTGACCCAAGAAGGTTGTTCAAGCTTGTTTTGTGGATGTTTAGATGTCTCTTGATAAATTAGCTATTGGAAAGTGTTTTATCCTCATTATGGATGATCTATGTAGTTTTTGGAAGCTTTAAAAATTGATATATAGTATGAACAAATCTTAATAAATTGACTGTGTTTGTTCATGATGTCTTTATGAACAAGGCTAATGTTTGAGTTGATTAAACTTTTTTTATGACTATAAGCATTTAAAAATGTCAAAGGGGTCATGTGGATTGGATGTATGCATTTGAGAGTGGTCATGTGTTCTTATTTTTGATTGATGAATTGATAAATTGATGAATAGGTCTCCATGAGACCTATAAAGGCTATAATGGCCTAATTAAAAGGTGTAGCTACTTAAAAGTGACCCATGGGTGCTATGGTGAACCTATGTGGATGATATTGAGTTATATATTGATGTGATATATGAATTATGGGTTAAGGTATGTCTATTGGCCAACCAAGATGGTGATGATCATGAATGTTCTATAAATAGTGAAAATAAATGTGATGGTTTTTAGACTTGTGAGAGGCTTTGGTGAGTATAAATAGTGTTGGTGCAAAGGAAATAAAAAAGTAAGAGTACCCATTAGATACATTTATGAGATGAGTAGATTGAAAACTATGTGTATGAACTGTGGGTCATGTTTTTTATGTCATAATAGTGTTCTTATGGGTTGAGGATGAGCAAAGAGGTCTATAATGATCCAAAAAGATGTTTTTAATGTTTTGAGTGTGAGTGAAGGATAGATGGTGTCTATGTGAGCTTAGTGTTTGATTTGAGAGACATAATATAGTGTGGAATGTGTGTATGACCATTTGGTCATGTTATTGATGTGGTGACAGAGTTGTTACTGAGTGAAGAGTGACCAAAAGGTGACTTTGGATGCATTAAGTGTGCAGAGTTGAAGAGAGCTAATATAATTTGTATCTCCATTATATTGGTAGGCAATCAGTGTTCATGAGATGTTATATTCATAGGTTTTGTTGTGGCTAATCAATATCTAGGGAGTTGTAGCCTACTTTGAAGGTGAAACTTGCTAAAATTCTAGTTGTGGTTACTTAGCTAGATAGGATTTGTAGCACTTTGTGGGATTGTAATCTCACTAAATAAGGGATAGTCATTCCTTGATTAGTTGTATTTGGTTTAAATTGGTTCTTTTTATTATAGGATAGTAGTCTAATTGCAAGTTCTAATGGGTTTTCTCCCCCAAGAGGGCTTCTCACATATGTCATGTGTTATGTGCTTGATCTTGCATTATCTCTCTTATTAATTTCTATGAATGATATGTATGATTCATGAAATGCTTGTGGTAATTGATTAAGAGTTTGAAACTATTGAAATTGAATTTGTATGATCTGGACTCACTGATTCAAACCCCCACACTCCCAATGATTGTATCTCTAATAATTAGTATCAGAGTCAATCCTGCTT
Organism: Torreya grandis; assembly: GCA_037957365.1. Taxonomy (NCBI): domain Eukaryota; kingdom Viridiplantae; phylum Streptophyta; class Pinopsida; order Cupressales; family Taxaceae; genus Torreya; species Torreya grandis. The sequence continues at coordinate 85,723 of JARHVA010004741.1, forward strand.
GCAAATTTTAACCACTTGAAGGTGACTGATGGTACAATGGTTAACAAAGAGGTTATGGATTGTCTTCAAGACAAAATAGTATGTGCTTTATCATAAGTTAATGCAAGTATGGATGGTATTAAGACATGAGTACAAGATCTAGAGGTAACAATCAAAAATCTACAAGTCATAATGAATAAATATCTCAATCAAAGGATGGAACAATTAGAAAGTAAAGTCATGACATACTAGATGTGCTCTTATCTAAGGAAAAAAGGGATTCCATCTCCACCAAAAGGGTTAAGAATGAAAATTCATGGATCAATAATGAACAAGAAAAAAGGCGGTCAAATTAGAACAATGTCTTCAATGGGTATTGCTTCTACTGTAATCAATTTGGTCATAGATATAGGGACTACACTCTCTCTTCAGAGATAAAAAAGGATCTCATATGCTACAATTTTAACCAACAAGGTCATATATCTAAAAATTGTAAAAGAACATTTTGGAAAAAGGATATACAATTCATTGATGCCATCAAATGGTTCAAAGAGACTAAGTCTAACAAAGAAAAGAATAAAAATCCAAGAAGTTCACCAAAGGAAGAGTCATTGTTTATTTAAGTGGTCTTGTATACTCAAGAAGATGAGAACAAGAGATGGTTCATAGATAGTGGATGCTCAAATCATAAGATAGGATACAAGGGCAAGTTTATCTCTCTCAAGAAGACCAACCCAAGTGCAATTAGATTTGGTGAAAAAAAATCTTGTAACATAGTTTTAAAGGTACTATGAGTTTGGATAATGGTCATACTAAGACTGAGAATGTATTATATGTATAAGGTTTAAAACATAATCTTTTAAGTGTGAACCAAATGTGTAGGCAAGGAAATGTTGTAACTTTTCATGATGATGTATGTGAAGGAAGAAAGGAAAAAATTGGTAGATTAGTTTCAAATGTTTATAAAATAGATAACAACATGTATATATTCCATGAATCTAAGAAGGAGGAATGATTCGTGATTCAATTTGAAGAAAGTTGGCTTTGGCATAGAAGGCTTAGACATATAAATTTTGATAATATGATAAATATTAGTTCAAAGGGGTTGGTAAGGCGTATGCCCAAGATTTATAAGATTCCTTATTCTCTTTGCAAGGCATGTATTCATGGGAATAAAACCAAGATAAGATACAAAATCAAGGAATTCCCCACTATTGAGCCATTGGAGTTAATCCACACTAATCTATGTGGACCTATGAAAACTCAAAGTATTCAAGGTCATAGCTACCTTATGATTCTCATTAATGATTGTACTAGGATGACTTGGATATTATTTCTTAAATAAAAATTAGAAGCTTTTGAAATATTTGTGGCATTCAAATCTCTTGTGTAAAATGATAAAGGGTCAAAGATCAAATGTGTAAGATCAGATAGAGGTGGTGAGTTTTGGTATCATGAATATGATGATTTTTGTGAGAAACAAGGGATAAGGAGAAAATATTATGTTTCTAGAACACTAAAAGAGAAGGGTGTTGTTGAAATGAAAAATATGATTGTTACAAAGATGAGTATAACCATGCTTCAAGATGTAAAATTATAAGATACGTATTCGGAAGAGGCAGCCAACACTTTAGTTTACATGCTAAATAGGTGTCAAATTAGAGTAAATGGTGATAAGACTCCTTATGGGTTATGGAAGAATAGAGTGGCTAATGTGAAACATTTTAGAGTGTTTGGGAGTAGGTGCTTGATCAAAAGAGATGAAGAGAATCTTGTCAAACTTGATTCAAGATCTGATTAGGGCATATTCTAAGGTTACTCTTCTATTAGTACTCTTTTATTGAATGGAAACTTAGAAGAAGAAGTATACATTGAGTTACCTAAAGGATAATTCATGTCAAGTAATCAAGATTTTGTGTGTAAACTATAGAAGGCTCTGTATGGTCTTAAACAAGTTCCTAGAGCTTGGTATGACAAGTTAGATAAGTATACTTTGAGTCAAGGTTTTAAAAGGGGGTAGATAATTGTAATTGGTAAATTAAGATAGAAGGAAATCATCAATTGATAGTTGTTTTATATGTTGATGACATAGTTTTTGGATTTGAAAATGATAAAATGAGTAGAGAATTTGTAGATACTATGACGACTCAGTTTGAAATGTCAATGTTGGGATATCTATCTTTCTTCTTAGGATTACATATTAATTAAATTGATGTAGGAATATTCATTTCACAAGCTAAATACATCAAGGATATGATAATAAAGTTTGACATGATGGATTATAATCCAATGGGTACTCCAATGATCATAGGATGTAAGCTAAGTAAACTAGATGACTCACCAAAAGTTGATCAAACTTTGTATAATCCATGATTAGAATTCTTTTGTACTCTACTACTTCTAGGTCTAATATCATGCAAGTAGTGGGTTTTATAGGAAGGTTTCAAGATGACCCTAGAGAATCTCACTTAAAATCAATCAAAAATATCTTGAGATATCTTGAAGGCAACATAGAGTATGGTTTATAAGAGTATGGTTTATGGTATCCCAGGAGTAAACAATTCTCTTTGAAATCATATACTGATGCATATTGGGTAAGAAGTGTGGATGATACGAGGAGTACTAGTTGTGGGGTCTTCTTCATGGGGGAATACTTGGTGTCTTGGATAAGCAAGAAGCAAGCATTAGTGTCTCTATCAAATGTAGAAGATGAGTATATAACAATTGAGTCTTTTTGCATTCAAGTCATGTGGATGAAACAAACTTTGGAGGATTATAAGGTAAGATAAAATTTACCTTGTCCTATTTATTTTGACAATACTAGTGCAATTAGTATCTCAAAAACCTTTTTATGAACTCAAAAACTAAGAACATTCATATTGGATACCATTTCTTGAGAGAATAAGTGATTAATCAAAGTGTTAAGTTGGAGCATGTGCCTAAAAAAGAGTAGCTTGTAGATATTATGACCAAACCATTATCAAAAGATACATTTGAGTATCTAAGATAAAGAATAGGTGTCATTTATTTCTCTATGAATCAATAGGTATTTTGTTAAGGGGGAGCAAAAAGTTCATCAGCTTTTTGTAGAGGTTTGTAAAGAAGATCTAGTGCAGATGTAGAGTTGGTGGTCATGGAAGCATCTTAAGAGAGAAGGATAGTAAGTATTATGGTGGTTCTTCATGGTGTGTGGAGATATGAATATTCTCAAGAGGTGAAATGGATAAAATATCTTAGAGGGAGTCCCCTTCAGATTTTTCTTGGTGAGTTCCATTAGATGGTTGTAGTGCTTGGTTGAACAAGAATGTTGGCATGTAGAAAGAGGAAGGTGTTAAGGCAAGAAGAGGTAGGCTAAAGATAATGGGGATTTTTCATCATCTTTCTAAGGTGTTAATCTCTTTTTGGAGTCTTTTCAAGTCCTCAAGATTATTTGGTGCCCACTTTGTCATTATGTCAAAGGGGGAGAAAGTTCCTATTGTGGAGTGCTAGAAGAGAGAGAAGGAAGGTGAGTTTTATATTACTATATGATGGTTGTTAACATCAATGAAAATGGGGGATATTGTTATAAATATTTAAATGATGCAATTTTAATGTCATAGAGGTGTTCAGGTGAGTGGATGAAGTTCCTTGATAGTGTAAGTGATAATGACAAAGTGTGCAATGTGCTTGTCTTAGTATTCTTGAAGAAGGCTTGATTGATCTTTAGTTTTGGCATGGTTAGAGATGTTTAATGATTAGTATTATGGTTTGAGGTTGTGAAAAGGGTCCTATTATAGGTAAAGGATGATTTCAGTACTTGTGTGTATGAGTGAAATTCATCTAGTTCTTCCTTTATATTCATTTAGGCATAATTGACTCTATGACAAATAAATCTAAAGAGGAATTTTAATGTAATTATATCTTACACATGTGATGGATAAAGGAGAAGATTTATATATGGTTGGATTATCCTATGTAAGGAGATAATCTGGTCCAAATTTCAAATCATGTGATTTAGTGCAACAAAATATATGTGAGTGGAAAGTTGGTCCCTCAGACAGAAGAGCACTAAGTTTCAACACTTAGCTAAATTTGTAAAGAAGATCTAATGGTTCATATTTCATCACATCAAGGATCAACATCATGAAATAAATCTAATCTCAAATACATTATTTTTCTAAGTATAATAAATACCTAAGTAAAGAGTTTGGTGATGGCATATCTCACACACATGGATGTTTCAAGAGGAAATGGTCATATGGGTTTGTTCAGTATTTTGCCTAGTTTCTATGGTTCAAATTTGAGAACAAGCAAGTGAGCAAGGTAAAAGATATATATATATATATATATATATATATATATATATATGAAAATTTGGCCTTCAAAGAAGATTGGAATGGTCCCCATAGTCATTTTTTCATGATGTTAAAGATCAGGACTGGATGGAGATTCAATAGTTTGTGGGTGCTCATATATCTAGATCTACATTGTGTAGTAAGTCAAATAGGTCAAAGAATTCGATGCTTAAACTGGGTAAAGACCGACCTTCTTAAAAAAATATCAGTAGAGATTGTTTGTTCCAATGTGTCAAGAAGCAGTGAGATGAGGACAAGTGTGTGATGTTTAATGTTGACCAGAAGTAAAGACCAAGTTTCTTCAGAATATCAATGGTGAGTGGGTGCTCATACTAATCAAGATCAATTGTGCATATTAAAGTTAAGAGGTCAAAGTGATAGTTTTCTAGCATTGCTAAAGAAAGGAAAATTTTGAAGAGATTGATGGTGCATGATTAATCTAAGCAGTAAGGACACGAGATGATAACATAGTGTTTGACATTTAACTCTGACTGTTGGCATTTGAAAATTAATGAAGGAAAAAATAGTGCTTAGTGTTTGTGCCATAACTTTTGATTCAGGATAATTTTTATTGGTTGAATATTTTGTCGATCAGTGTACTGATAAACAAAATAGGTATGATCAGCCAAAGTAGGAAGATTGGTCATCCAAATATGTAGGTTTACCACATCAAAAGGGGACTAATCTATCCTCTCATCAAGGGGAGGTTCCCTATATATATATATATATATATATATATATATATATATATATATATATAAACAGAAAATAATACTCAAGGGTAGGATAAACCATCCATCTCTCTTTCTTCAGAGATGATGCATGCAAATCAAAGGAAAAAACTCAAGGGAAATGATAGAAAACACTCCTCTTCTTTTAGAAGTATTATTCAACAAACCACAAGAATACTCTTGGTAGTAATTCCAAAAAGTAACCAAGGACGTAGTAACCAACAAATTGAGATGTAGCACAAAGTCTCCACCTGAATTGCCCAAAAGTGAGATATGAAGGACAATGAGGGCACAAAGTCATCCCAAGGTCCTTTACATAAAAATGAAAAGAAAACACACTAAAGGCAATTATGGGGGCACAAAGTCTCTCCACAGTTGACTTCAAGACACCTTCCTAACTATTTTCTCTAATTCTTCTTATTGAATTAAAGGAACAAAAAATATATTAAGGAAAAAGACATAAGAACATTTTCCCCAACAACAAAGATATCGCAGCACAAAGTCTAAAAAGTCACTTGCTTTCTTATTCCAATAACAAAATATGATCAACAATTTAAGCTCAAAGTCTCAGTAATGCCTTTCAATTTGGGCAGAGTTTTGTTTCTGATTGTCTTAGAGAGATCCCTCTTTACACTAACAAGAGAGTCCCTTATATAGCCTCTTCAAGACGGACTTGGGAATAGTAACACATCATATTGCATTAAACTTTGTTAAGAAGATATGCTGGAATTTAGGATCATCTACCAATTTGCTTTTCTCAATGCAGAGAAACAAGTCACACTATTGAAAGTTTGCCTTTTTCAATGTCCACCTGGCAATTTGATCCTTCTACATCGTTCCTCCTTTTCTAGTTAATTGAATCAGATCCTTGATTCAATTTGATGCTCTGTTCCTTAGTCTCTTCCTGTTGATCTTGGCCTTAAAGCCTTTGAGTGCATTTGGGCCTATAGATTTAAAATTTATAAGGATCAACGGCTATTTCATTGTCGCAACTTTGACGTCTTTGGGCACGTCACTTTCCTCAACAATTCCTTTGGCTTTGTCATTTGAGCTTTCCCAAAGGGGACCTACCTTTCAAGCCTTGAGAAATGTTTTGTTTTGGGTTAGGAAGAGCCCCCCACAAGGGTATCTGCCCTTCGAGTGGTCTCCAAATGGCCTTTAGGCTTCTTTCCTCCATCGGGTCGCTAAGTTCTTCCTTTGGGCTTCTTATTCTACATCCTCCCGAAGGGAAGGTAACTCTTTGGCTTCGGGGAAGTGTCCTTCAATTTGGCAGTCGAGAGTACCCCACAAGGGCACTTGCCCTTTGGGGTCCTTCGGTGGCCTTTTGTCTTCGGCATCCTTCAAAGCTTTCCTGTGGACACTTCCTCGTGGACTTTTTTGGCAGACAATTTCCTACAAATAAAAAGTCTACAAGAATTATTGCTTTGCTCTTTGGCCTTGAGAAACTCCTTTTGATTTCTTCCCATAGCATTTTCGAATTCCTTCAGACTTTTTGTCTGAAGGAATTCCTTTAGACAAAAAGTCTGAAAGAATTGTTTCTTGCCTTAGTCTTTTTCAAAAAGGAAATCCTTTCGACTGCCTTAAACAAAATTTTGAAAGAAGTTACCTTTGTAGATTCTTTGAAAATGACCCTTTCGAAGGGTGCTTTTATCAATCAAGTGCCCTCCATAAAGGCACTTTTCCTTTGGGAGGCTCTCTTGAACTTTTGCGTTGAACCAATCCTTTGAACCAAGCATTGAACCAAGCTTTGAACTAAGATTTGAAACAAAATGGTTCAAGCTGATGAACCCTTTGATTGAACCAAAAGCCATTGAACTGTTAGATGAACTGACTAAGTGAACTGAAGCTTGAACCACTTGGTTGAACCAACCATTGAACCAAACGCGTTGAACTTGTTGAACCTTGAACCCATTGAACCTTTGAACCAAAGTGGTTCAATGGTTCAACGGTTCAATGGTTCAAGCCTCAAAAATTCATTCTTTTGATTGAACCTGATGTTGAACCTTTGAACCTATTGAACCTGGAAGCGGTTGAACTCTTGCTACTTCTTTCCTGTAGATTCCATATATTTTCTTTTCTTATAGAGTCCATAGATTTAAGCCTGCACAGTCCATAGATATAAGCCTGCCGAGTTTGTAGATTTCTGAGAAGCTTGAAAAATGAGGAATTTGAATGCCCAAGACAAATTTTGAAAATGGAAGAGACAATTTTGGTCTGTAAGACCAAAATAGTTCAAATGTTGTCCCAAAAATGAGTGATATTTTTGGGGAACAACAACTAGCTCTAGTTGGGGAACTTCTATCAATTGTAAAAAAAGAACTGAAGGGAGTAGAATCCAAAATATCTAGTGTCTTCATGTGTACCATTGGGCTACGGAGTCATGTTACTTAGAAATGAAAGGCATCAAAAATGGAAATAAACAAAATAAAATAGAATTAAAAACTATACAAATATACATATGTATAGATGCAATGATCTGATACTTCAAGAGTTGAAGTGTTTCAGATGCTGCCCATTATGAGGTAGAGAAAAGAGTGTGCCATCTTGATATTTTAGTAAAAATTTGTTTTCACCATTATGTTAATGAATTATAAATGGGCCTCTCCATAGGGAGTCAAACTTTCCATGCATCCCTTTTGGTTCTCTCCTTTTGTCCCACAACAGGACTTGATCGCCAATCTGGAAATCATGATTTTTGTGCTTCTGGTCAAAGAGTTTCTTTACCAAACTTTGATGAGAATAAATTTGGTCCACCACCATGGTTCTTTATTCATCCAACTCAGTCAGGCACATGATTCTCTTATCAAAAGAGCTTTCATACGTTTGATCTTCAATTGCTTTTACCAATTTCAAGGCTGGCAATTCTAAGGTGATTGGTATTTCAGCATTGATACCATAAAGAAGTTGAAAAGGAGACATACCAATTTCCCTCTTTGGTGTGATTCTGTCTTCCCATAGAGCATCAACTAATGTTTTATGCCACGTCCTTTGATTGTCATCTGCTAGCTTTTTGATGATAGTTACCAGGTTCTTATTACTAGATCCTGCTTGTCCATTCCCTTGTGGAAAATAATCAGAAGAGTGAGAGTATAATTCCATAATGGAAACAAAATTTTATAATCTCCTGGGAGGTGAAACAAGCTACATTGTCAGTAACAATTTTGGTTGGAACTCCAAACCTAGAAATGATATTCTCCTTGAGGAAATTGCATACAACTTCTGAAGTAGCATGCTTAGTTGGGATTGTTTCTACCCACTTGGTGAAATAGTCAGTTGTTGTAATGGCATAACCATGTCTAACACTTGAAGATGGACTTATAGTTCCAATAAAATCAAGCCCTCATTGCTAGAAAGGTTCCTCTATGATCACCGGCTTGAGAGGCAGAGCAGTTGACTTGGGTCTTCCAAAAAATTACTGGCAGAGTTCACATTTTCTCACCCATTTATATGCATCTTGAAAAAGAGTTGGCTAGTAATACCTGGCTCAAAAAATCGTGTGAGCAGTCACAGGAGCAAAAAAATGTCCTCCATAGGCTAGATTGTGGAAAGATTTCAAAATTTGGCTTTGTTGCTCTTTGTCTACATAGCGAAGGAATACTCCATCTATGCTTTTCTTGTACAAGCCATTGTCCCAAAGGACAAAATTGGTAGCTTTCAAATTGATAGTCCTCCTTTCTTTATAAGATAAATAAGCAAGACATTCACCATAAGTAAGGAAATGAGTAATACCTAAATACCACTCATTGGTAGTGGAGACAAACAATACTGTTGGTGTATCTTCCACTTCAGCTTCTTCATGCTATGTATTTTCTGGCTTGTTGTCAGCAATTAATTAGCATAGACCTTTTCCCCTAACTATCTTTATTTGCTTGATGTCTAGATCAAACTCTTGGATCTTTGCAATCTAATTGCCTCTTTTTGTGCCAAACTCCTGATGAGTTAATATGGACTTGACTGTGGTGTCAAGAACTAAGGCAGTAGTGTGTGAATTCTAGATATAGAAGCAGAAATGTTTGACTGCTTTCACCAATGCATAAGCATGCTTATATACATTTGAATACTTCATCTCATGGGTTTTGAGGGGGTAAATCATGAAAGAAATAGGAGATTCCATACCTTCCTTATCTTGTTGAACAAGAATTACTGAAAGCATGTGTTCAGAAGCATAGCTATATATGATAAAATCTTTGTTGTAATCTGGACAAACCAAGGTAGGGGTGTGGGCAATGGCAGTCTCGATATCCTAAAATGCTAACTTGCCTTCTTTAGTCCAGCTAAAGGTGGTCTTCCCTTTCATCATGTTCACAATGTGTCTAGTCTTCTCAGTAAATTTGGGGATGAACCTCCATAAGAAATTCACCTTTCCAAAGAAAGAATGAACAACATTCTTACTTGTAGGCAAATTAAGCTCTTGAATAGACTTGACTTTGTCTAAGTCAATATTTATGCCTTCTTTAGACACAAAGTGTCTAAGGAGTTTCCCCTATGTTATTCTAAAAATAGACTTCTTGGGGTTCAAAGAAATACCATTCTAGCGGCAGCGCTCCATCACTTGTTGTAAGTGGCGTACATGATCAGATCGACGCTTTCAAAAGATAGTCAAATCATCAAGGTATACCACTATGAATTTACCTATCTCATCTTTGAAAGTTAGGTCCATTGCTCTCTAAAAGATAGCACCAGCATTTATCAAGCCCAAAGGCATTCTTTTATATGTAAATGTACCCAAAGATGTGATGAATGCAGTATTGTGTTCATCTACTTTATCAACTTCAACTTGATTATATCCTAAGAAGCCATCCATCATTGATAACATCTCTGAACCTATCACTATTTGAAGCACTTGATCCATAATTGGCAAAGGGTAATTATCTTTCAAAGATGACTGATTCAGATTCTTGAAATATACACAAATACAAATTTTGCCATTTTTCTTCCTTATAGGCACTATGTTTGCAATCCATGTGGAATGATGGATTGGGAAGATGATTCTAGCATTTAACATTTTTTGTATCTCAGACAAAATAGTACCTGATATTTTTGGATTGTACTATCTGGATTTTTGCTTATAAGGCATTGAATCAGCCTTGATAGGAATGTCATGGTGGATTTCATCAGGTCTGAGAGACTTCAGGACATCATAAGAATATATTAAGACATCCATGTATTGACAAAGTAAAGTGGTGAACTTGAATTTGTCTTCAAGGGTGCAACACTTACCAATGTTAACCATCTTGGGATTTTCTTTAGTATTCAGATTTACTTGATCGAATCCTTGAGAGAAAATTGAATCTGTTTGCTTTTATTTGATGAATCTATCATGCTTGTCAAATAGCTTCTCAAGAGAAACCAGGCCTTTGGGAATTTTATTTCCTTTCAGCTGTAAAAATTCTTCATTTATATTTAAACTAGATTCAGAGGTTGATTCATACTTCTGAGGTTCACTACCTTCAAAATGTAGTTGTTCAAAATTGTCTTTTCATTCCAAGAAGGCAATGATTTGATGATCATCATTGAACACTTGCCAATGATCAACATTGTCAAGAACACTTGGTCTATAGATTAGCTCAATAATATCCCTATATTCTTTGAAATCTAAGTGAGGAACTAAGAGAGTTTATGAAACAACAAGTGCATCAACTCTATCATTAGATTCCTTGGGTATGGAAAAAAAGTTGAAAGCATCAAAGCTTTCAATTTGGTCCCAAACCAGGTTATGATAATGGCATATTCTTTCATTCTTGGTTTGGTACAGATTTCTCACTTGACAAACCACTAATTCAGCATCCCCTTTGGCATGAAGAAACTTGATGCCTTTGTCTTAAGCAGCCTTCAATCCAAGCAACAGAGATTCATATTCAGTTGTATTGTTAGTGTTGCTAAATTGTAATTTGTAAGATGAAGGAAACATATCTCCTTGAGGAGATATAAACACAATCTCAGCTCCCTAACTGGTAGAGGAATAACTAACATCAAATTTTAGAGTCCATACCCCATCAAATATTGACTTTTCTTTAGACTTTCCTTCATTAGAGAGGGAGGGTCCTTCATCTGTATTGCAACCTACTAGTTCTTCTACTGTTCTAGTTGAACTCATTTCTGGGTTGACACTTTCAAGAATTTTATCAGATGCTTCATGCACTTCATTTTTATATAGAAAGTAGTTACCCATACTTGCGGATTAAAAAATAATTTGAGCTTCAGGGGCTGATGTTTGGGTGACCACATATTTTGCCTCCTTTTCAGGGAGCAACCTCTTCATTACGTCTTAGATAGGGATCCTTGCCTCAGATAGGTCCATGCTTAGTTATCCTCCCACGTCCTTATAGAAATTTTATCCAATCAAAATGCCATAGGATGTTGGGACGTCAGCCACCAAGACAGTCATCTAGATTCTCTTGTCTAGAAAGGTTGTAAATGCAAATTAGACATCTTTGATTTTCCCCAACAATGGTACTTGCTTGTTCTCCAAGGAGAAACATATCCCAAATGTCTTGGTCAGTGTGAGACCAAGAGATCCAACTACTTTAGTAGGCATTACATTGTCAGATGCACCTGAGTCTATAATACAATTACTTAGCTTGTGACCATTTATTAACAAGGAAACATAGAAAGGTTCTATTTTCCCAGGGGCAGTTGGAGGAGTAATGACAAGATTATTCGAAATAGGATTGTTCTTTGGTGAATTAGGATTTACCTTTCTAGCTTTTTGTCTTGCAAGGATAGTTTGGTTCTTGACACATTGGATCAACTTATCCAATTGATCAAGATTGGACTGTAAATATTCAAATTCAGACATCTATATTTTTGTCTTTTTGACATGATTGATTATGTCAAATGGATGAATTGAGCTAGGTACAAAGGAAGGTATTTCAACCTTTTGGGTTTTAGGAAGGATGGGAGGAGGGTTGGTTTGCAGAATTGAAGTAGAAGGTGAAGGTGGAATTGATGTACTTGTCTTTTGGGTGATCACCGGATCCTTTGACTAAAAAGGTAGAGTGGTTCCATGCTTAGCAATCGTAATTGCTGATTGAGGTTGCTCTTTTATCTTCCCTTTATCAGCTTGCTAGACTGATTGGTTCTTGGACCTAGTAAACACTACATATGATCCATCAATAGCTTCTCCTTTGCTTCTGGGTTCATCCTGATAGTTCAGGAAACCAATGTGGGAGTTGCTAGCTGATTCTTCTTGATTTTCTATAAGGAGATCAACATCATTTTCTTGATTCAATTTAGGCTGGAAAGAGAACTCTGATTCTGCTTCAAGATATCTCATTGCTGAATTGGTTGGAGGAGCTTCTAGGGCAAGTTTCCTTTGTGGGGGAGGAAGATGATTTTGTTGTCCTTGATTCTTAGCAACATTGACCTGATATGGCTGATTTGGGAATGTCCTTCTTGGCATATCTCTGTATGAAGATGCAAAAGACATTCCTTGCACCATTTGCTTTTTGAGAACAAGTAACTCATTTGCCAACTTCTGCACCACTGGATCTGTGGTGATTGTAGATGCATATTTAGAAGATGATGGTCTATTTCTATATGGATATATTCTTATCTTCCCTACTAAGATGAGATCATATTCAACCTCAGTGGCCAAATGTTGAGCTGTAGCAAGATCTATTTGACTAGCACATCTCAGAAGAAAACTTACTTTAGGTAACTGAGAATTAATGAAGAAGCATTTGAGATTCTCAGTTGTAGGTCAAGCAATTACAAGAATTTTGTTCCTCAGTTTGTCAAATTTGGCTATGAAGTCTCTCATTGGTTCATGACGCTCTTTCTTCAATTGTGTAAATTAAACTAGAAGTGCATGTGCATCTTATGTAGGTTTGAATCTGAATTCAAACTTATCTTTGAGGGTATTCCAATCAGTTATTGACTGAGCCTATAGATGATAAAATGAATCTATAGCAGTACCTTGTAATGTTTCTACGAATAGTCTGATTGCTAGATCTTCAAATTCTACTCCAATTATGCCATAGGCTATGTTGAAGGTTGCAATGTGTTCATCAGGATGAACTTTCCCATCACCATATAATTTGGGGAAATTCTTTCTTGAACTACGTGGGAGTTCATGTAGAGGTGGAGTAATATTGAGAGGACCAAAAGAACTACCCCAAGGGCCTTGAACTACCATTATAGGATTATGAAAAGGAGGAATAACAAATCTCAGAAGGGTAATTATTGGCAAAGCTTTATCAACAATAGAAGTGGATACTTCATTTGGCAATGGAGATATGACTTTAGTAGGAGGAAAGATCTTGGTTCATTGGAGACGAAATGGTGAAGGAAACAGATCAAAATCACTTTGCTTTACCAACTTGAATACAGGATCAACAATACCTTTATCCCTTTGGATTCATGTATACCTTGAATTTGCTAGATTGTGAAACAAAAATGGAAAAGAATTGACCTTGCTTCAGTTTGAAGCTTAAGGCTTTAAACTGTGCATTCTTTCTCGGTAGCTAGTGTGGAAGTGAATGGATAGGTTATAAATGGATAATGGGTTATATCCCCAATGGAGTCGCCAAAAACTATTGCGCGAGGTTGGGAGGAAAATTTTAACAATGGGAAAACACTTGGAGTAGTTCACTCTTCCACATTGGAGTACAATGGATAGGTTATAACAATAATGGGTTATATCCCTAGCAGAGTTGCCAAAAACTTTTGGTTGTATATTTTGTCGATCAACGTACTGATAAATAAAATAGGTGTGATCAGCCAAATTAAGAAGATTGGTTGTCCAAATGTGTAGGATTTACTAGATCAAAAGGGGACTAATCTCTCCTCTCATCAAGGGGAGGTTCCCTATATATATATATATATATATATATATATATATATATATATATATATATAAAATAATACTCAAGGGTAGGATAAACCATCCATATCTCTTTATTTAGAGATGATGCATGCAAATCAAAGGAAAAAATTCAAAGAAAATGACAGAAAGCACTCCTCTTCTTTTAGAAGTACACTTCAGCAAACCACAAGAATACTCCTGGTAGTAATTACAAAAAGTAACTAAGGACATAGTAACCAACAAATTGAGATGTAACACAAAGTCTCCACCTGAATTGCCAAAAAGTGAGATACGAAGGACAATGAGGGCACAAAGTCATCTCAAGGTCCTTTACACAGAAACAAAAAGAAAACACACTAACGACAATTATGGGGGTACAAAGTCTCTCCACAGTTAACTTCAGGACACCTTCCTGAGTGCTTTCACTAATTTGCTTGTTTAATTAAAGGAACAAAAAATATATCAAGAAAAAAGACATAAGAATAGTTTCTCCAACAACAAAGATATCATAGCACAAATTCTGAAAAGTCACTTGTTTTCTTATTCTAATAACAAAATATGATCAACAATCTGAGCTCAAAGTCTCAGTAATACCTTTTAATTTGGGCAGAGTTTGATTTCTGATTGTCTGAGAGAGATCCCTCTTTACACTAACAAGAGAGTTCCTTATATAAACTCTTCAAGATGGACTTGGGAATAGTAACACATCATATTGCATTGAACTTTGTTAACAAGACAGGCTGGAATTTAGGAGCATCTACCCATTTGCTTTTCTCAATGCAAAGAAACAAGTCACACTATTGAAAGTTTGCCTTTTTCAATGTCCACCTGGCGATTTGATCCTTCTACATCATTCTTCCTTTTCAGGTTAATTGAATTGAGTCCTTGATTTAATTTGATGCTCTATTTCTTAGTTGCTTCCTATTGATCTTGGCCTTAAATCCTTTGAATGCATTCGGGTCCAAAGGTTTAAAATTTACAAGGATCAACAGCTATTTCATTGTCACAACTTTGACGTTCGTGGGCATGTCACTTTCCTTGGCAATTCCTTTAGCTTTGTCGTTTGAGCTTTCCTAGAGGGGACCTGCCTTTCGAGCCTTGAGAAATGATCTGCTTTGGGTCGAAAAGAGCCCCTACAAGGGTATCTACCCTTTGAGCAGTCTCCAGATGGCCTTTGGGCTTCTTTCTTCTGTCAAGTCGCTAAGTTCTTCCTTCGGGTTTCTTGTTCTACATCCTCCCAAAGGGAAGGTGACTCTTCGGCTTTGAGGAAGTGTCCTTCAATTTGGCAGTTGAGAGTCCCCTGCAAGGGCACCTACCCTTCGGGGTCCTTTGGTGGCCCTTTGTCTTCGGCATCCTTCGGAGCTTTCTCACGGACACTTCCTCGTGGACTTTTTTTGCAGACATTTTCCCGCGAACAAAAAGTCTACAAGAATTATTGATTTTCTCTTTGGCCTTGACAAACTCCTTTGGGATTTCTTCCCACAGCCTTTTTGAATTCCTTCAGACCTTTTGTCTGAAGGAATTTCTTTAGAAAAAAAGTCTAAAAGAATTAGTTCTTGCCTTAGTCTTTTTATCGAAGGAAATCCTTTCGACTTCCTTAAATAAAATTTTGAAATAACTTACCTTTGTGGATTCTTTAAAAATGACCCTTATGAAGGGTGATTTTTTTGACCAAGTGCCCTTTGCAAGGGCACTTGTCCTTTGGGAGGATCTCTTGAACTTTTGCGTTGAATCGCTCCTTTGAACCAACTATTGAACCAAGCTTTGAACCAAAATGGTTCAAGTCGATAAACCCTTTGATTGAACCAAAAGCCATTAAACTATTTGATGAATAGACTAAGTGAACCAAAGCCTTGAACCGCTTGGTTAAACCAACTTTGGTTCAATGGTTCATTCCCTTTGATTTGGATAAGTCCTTTTGATCCTCGTTGAACCAAACGTATTAAACCTGTTGAACCTTGAACCCATTGAACCTTTGAACCAAAGTGGTTCAATGGTTCAATGGTTCAATGGTTCAAGCCTCAAAAATTCATTCTTTTGATTGAACCTGATGTTAAACCTTTGAACTTGTTGAACTTGTTGAACCTGGAAGCGATTAAACTCTTGCTGCTTCTTTCCTGCAGAGTCCGTAGATTTTTTCTTCCAACAGAGTTCGTAGATTTAATCCTGTAGAGTCCGTAGATTTAAGCCTATAGAGTCCATAGATTTAAGCGTGTAGAGTCTATAGATTTAAGCCTGCAGAGTCCGTAGATTTCTGAGAAGCTTGAAAAATGAGGAATTTGAATGCCCAGGATAAATTTTGAAAAGGGAAGAGACAATTTTGGTCTATAGGACCAAAATAGTTCAAATGTTGTCCCAAAAATGAGTGATATTTTTGGGGAACAACAACTTTTAAGATGAATTAAAATAAAAATTTGAAGAGGACTCCATGGTGAATCTATATAATGTTATTATGAGGTTTGAATGTATGCATAGACAAATATATTGAGCTCCAAAGTTGACTATATGATTGAATGTGTTCTACAAGTGACCCGAGAAGGTTGTTTGATCTTGTTTTGTTATTATTTGGATGTCTCATGATGAATTAGCTATTGGAAAGTGTTGTATACTCTTTGTGGATGATCTATGTGGTATTTGGAAACTTTACCAATTGATATATAATATGAACAAAGCTTAATAATTTGACTATGTGTTCTTTCATGGTGTCCTTATGAACAAGGCTAATGTTTGAGATGATTGAGCTTGCATAGAAGAGTTTAATAATGACTGTAAGCATTTGATAATGTCAAAGGGGTCATGTGAAGATGACCTATGCATTTAAAGTGGTCCTGTATTCTTTTTTTTTATTGATGAAATCATAAATTGGTGAATAGGTCTTCATGACACCTAAAAGGGCTACAATGGCCTAATTGAAAGGTGTAGCTACTTAAGGGTGACCCATGGGTGGTATAAACAACCTATGTGGATGGTATTGAGCTATGAATCAATGTGATAGATACCTTAAGGGTTAAGGCATGCCTATTGGCCAACCAAAATGGTGATGATCATGAATGCTCTATAAATAGTGAAACCAAATGTGATGGTGTCTAGACTTATGAGAGGCTTTGGTGAGTATAGATAGCATTGGTGCAAAGGAAAGAAGAGAGTGAGTGTGCCCAATAGATGAGTTGATAAGTAGAGTATATTGAGGACTATGTGTATAACTTGTGGGTCAGGTTTTTTATGTTAGAATAGTGTTCTTGCAGGTTGAGGATGAGAGAATATGTCTAGGATGATCCAAAAGGATGTTCTGTATGTTTTGAGTGTGAGTGAAGGATATATGTTGTATATGTGATATTGGTAGATGATTTTAGAGATATATTAGAGTGTGGAATATGTGTATGACCATTTGGTAATGTTATTGATGTGGTGATAGAGCTGTCGTTGAGGAGTGAAGAGTTATTCAAAAGGTGACTTTGGATGCATTGAGTGTTCATAGTTGAAGAGAGTTGATATAATTTATATTTTCATTAAATTGGCAAGAAATCAATATTTATTTGATGTTATATTCATAGTTAGTGTCTACTCAACATCTAGGGTTTGTAGCCTCCTTGCAAGGTGAAACTTGCTAAAAGTCTAGTTGTTGTGGTTGTTCAGCTAGACAGGTATTGTAGCACCTTATGGGATTGTAGTCTCACTAGATAAGGGATAGTAATTCCTTGATTAGTTATAGATAGTCTAAATTGGTTCTTGTTAATATAGTATAATAGTCAAATTATAGGTTCTAGTGGGGTTTTTTATCCCAAGATGGTTTCCCACATATGTCATGTGTTATGTGCTTGATCTTGCATTGCTTCTCTTATTCACTGCTATGAATGATATGTATGCTTCATAATGTGCTTGTGGTAATTGATTAAGAGTTTGAAAGGATTGAATTTGAATTTGGATTATTTTGGATAACTGACTCAGCCCCCCTCATAGAGAATATATCTCTAACATGTATATGCAGTGTTGAGAGCTTGGACAATGGTTGGAAGGTCTATTTTAAGGACTATTGCAGTTTACACATCAAGTTTTAGAGAGAGAGAGAGAGAGAGAGAGAGAGAGAGAGAGAGAGAGAGAGAGAGAGAGAGAGAGAATGGACTAATGAGGGGTCATGAAAATAATTTAGATTTTTGAGATCATAAGAGAATGGATATATGTATGATATGTTGTTTCAAGCATGTTCATAAGGTTTGAGGTTATGTCTTGCAAGATAAGGCATGAAAAGTGGTTTTTAGGTCTCTTGTGTACAAAAAATGAAGGGTTCTCAACTGAAGAAGGAATTTTAGGTGTTTATTGGGACATGTAACCTTTGCATGGGAACTTGATCTAGAAATGAGAGATGGGTAAGGGTCCTATCTAGGATCTCAAGTCATTAGTTTTATAAATGAGGGATAATCCTTTATGAACAATCATTAACACCAGAAACAATGTTAACCCTCTCTAAAACCCTAAAAATGACCTGATGTGAAAGATATTATTCAAAATATACCAAAATGGATTGGTATGGATATATTATTGATTTTAGGTTGTATTAAACTCTCCCAGACATCTCTATCTATGAATGAGTCTTCAAGTGAGTGAGTGGAACTTGCAGGAAAGGCCTTATTTCTTGAAGATTTCATATAGCAGTCATAATTGACCAAGTCAAAATTGCTAAATAGACAGAGGATAAAGTTTGAGACTTTTAGTTTGTGTAAATGGTTATTTTTGGACAAGTTATATCCGTCATTTGTGCTAAACTGATCTTCTTATATAGCAGAAAGTTGCTCACAAATTTGACTTGTTTAACTTAGTGAGGTTTATTTACAGTGAGATCATGAGATTGGTCTACAAGACCAATATTGTCATTAGACCATGTTATCTCTCTATATAATAATTTAATAATGATCTAATAATATAATATGAATTCATTTTAATTCTCTGAAAGTGGTCATACAAATGTTGAAGGCCATTGTCACCATGATTGTGCTTCAAGGCAATCTAGTGGTTCTAGGTAAGCAAGTTACAACAATGAGTTTGAGGCTATATGCCCTAAGTTGAAGCATATAATATACATGGTATTTATTTTTTGGACTATTATGTTCTATACATGATTTTTATAAGGTTTGAGAGTTAGAAAAAGTGATTAAAATGTTGAAGCCAAACTAGATTGACTAGTTCAGGTTTGACTATCTGTACTAAAGACAACAAATTGGTTTACAAGACCAATCATTGCCATCATATATTATGATATTTTTATTTTAAGTTATTTTGATGATTTTTAGGATCATTTTCATGTATTGGAAGTTCTTTATTTTGTCCTTTCAGGTGTCATAATTTCAAGTTTCCACAACTATGTTTTGAGGTTAGTTGGCAGTTCAAAGTGACCATTTTGCAGAGAAACATTTGAGCTTGTATACACTAATTTATGAAGTATAAAGAATATGGTGATGACCCTAAGGTTATGTATCTTATGCATATGTTATTTATTTCCATGGTTTTTTTCAAAATTATGTCTATGCTTCTGTTGTTCAAGATAGAATTTATGTGTATGAGAAGGCCTAATTATGAATAGAACAAATGGTGTGTTTCAAGTAGTGGTTGGATCTAAAATGTGTTATAGATCCTAAATAAGATTATAGAGTTATATTTTAGTGGCATATGATACATTCCTATCACAGGATATTTTTTGTTGTGTTTCAAAGAAGGAAAAGTGTAATGTGTCCTAGAGTATACCTAATGAGATTAGATCTCCATGAGACCTAAAGATGAAATAAGGTCAAATTGAGGTATGTCAGATCTAAAGGGAATCAAATCACATTTGATTAATTTTTATGAGATGTCCTAATATCTATTCCATGGGTAACCTAAGAGTTTAAGTGTGTTTGGATGACTAATATGTATATGATTTAGAGGCTTGAATATATACAAGGAAGTTTTAGGCCTATTTATGTGTGTGAGTGCAAGTGAATAAAATAAGATATTAGAAAGTAGAAGGAGGTATTTTAGACAATTAGATGAGTATAAAGGATATGTGATTAATATATGATAGAGGTTTAATGTATGAGGATCAAGGTCATATGAACTAATCGGCCTTGAAGATACCTAGATGAGCAAAGTAGCCTAGAAGGTAGTTTGAGAGGGATAGAAGAGAGAGAAGAGATAAAGAAGGAGATCATCATATTTTTTATGAGAAATAAAAAGTTATTAAGGTGATCAACAATTTCATGTGGCTGAGTTGGTTTTGAGTCATCTAGGGGGTTGGTGCCTCCATGCAAGTTGGTGCTTGCTAAAAGCCTAGCTAAGTTGGAGATCCATGTGAAGTTGGTGCTTCACTAAATTTGATTTTTTTAGTATATAACTATATTCCATTTTAAAATATCAGTGGGTTTTCTTCTCCTTAAGGTTTTACAATATATGTGATGTATTCTTGTGTTTCATGCTCTTATGGATTAGAGTTTATGCTTGCTAGATTTGTATGCTTGTTTGAATTGTTCATGAGTGGTTAAGTGAAATTGATAAGAAATTTTATGAAGACTTATGCACGCCCACCCCCCCCTCCCCCCCCCCATCCCCCCCACCACTCTCTATCATTTTGATTCCAATATGTAAACCCATGGATTCTATGAGCACCCAATACTAATGTAACACAATATAATGATGTCTTCTCTGAGGAAAGCCTCTATGTACTATATATTATTTATAATTTAATGTTTTTTATTTTATAACATAACAAGGAAGTTTTTATGTGGGTGGGTGCTCCTCGAGTTGCAATGCATTAGACCATTTGTAGACCTTCACGTCAAATTCCCATAAGATTGGATGCATATGGTCCTAAACTATAATGATAACATTATAATAAAGATAAAGATAAAGATAAGGATGGAATCTAATAGGGAAACTAGAGTGATAAGGATAAAAGGTGAATTTATAAATATATGTTGAGTATTATCAAATCTATAGACAATCAGTCATCAAGGTATGATAGTGGAAATCAAGGTTTTGTGGTAAGACAACAAGAACTGTGAAAGTTTGTGTTGAACAAAGGAACCTTGAAAAATTGTCTTTTGAATGTTTATGGGCACCATATCTATAATGAGTATTATTATGAGAAGTTTAATTCAATAATAAGCATATTTTATGACTATGTGTGTTAGTTCTAAAACTCTAAAAACCTTACTCAAGTTTTTAAAACATAACTCCGATCTCTACTAAAATGCATTTATTTTCCTTGCACTAATTGGTGTACTAGATATTAAAAGGATACGGAAAATATTATTTTTTGGGTAATCTAAAGAAATGATATATTTGGATGGCTATGGGTCAAATAAAGAAGGTCGCTTATCAACTATCTATACAATATATGATGAACAAATGGTGTAGAATACTTGGTAAACAAAGTGGCCCCAAACATAAATGGAGTCTAAGCTAGCTTATAGTCAACCATGTTGAAGTTTATAAGCATGTTTGAAGCATATTTATGCTACAAAATGTTGATCGAGATCTTAAATTGGGACACCTGAAGATGAAGTAATGAAGAGAACCCAAGTGTAACATCTCAAACTAGACCATGAGGCTTCACTTTTTATCTTGGATCAAAGAGGAAGAACTCCAAGTGATGATCAAGTTATCAACATAAATCAAAAGTATATGGATATTACCATTAATCATATTTGAGTAAAAATAATGGGGTCTTAATGGAATTTGGAGAAACCAATGACAATCAAAACATGTCAATATTCACATACAAATCCCTAAGGGGTTTGTTTTAGACCTTAAATAGATTTTTGAAGCATATTAACTAGTGAAGAGTCTTGATTATACCTTGGTGGTTTCTCTATATATATTTTTTAATTGTAGATATCCATGTAATAAGGAAATCATCATGTCTATTTGATGCACTTTACAATAATGTGATGAAACAAGAGAGATAAAAAGATATATCAAAATCATCTTTGCATCTAGTGAAAAGGTCTCTAAATAATCAACTCCTTCAAATTAGGATAACCCTTTTGAAACAAGGTGTGCCTTGTAATTTTCAAATAAACCATACTTTGTATATTTGGTTCAATAGACCCACTTACATTGAGGCAATTTTCTTCTTTTTGAAATAAGGACTAAGTCACAAGTATCATTATTTAATAGAGAATGATATTCATCTAACATTATTTTATCCTACCTAGGTTTATCAATTACATATTTCAAGGTCTAAGGATCTTCAAAGAGGAACAAGACTCGCCTTTTGGAACCTGGGTGATAAAAGTATAATTGATGTTTGGGCCAACTATTTTCTTAAGTCAGGATTCTTCCCCCATGCTGACCACCTCATCCCAAATAATGTCCCAAAAGTTTTGAAAAAGGTCACTGGGAAATCATTCAGCAAAGGATCCTTATCTTTAGCCATGAAGAAAATTAAGGTCTTAATATATTTTGGATAAAAAAGAGCCATTAGTTTTTTGTTCTATCGCACAATCACAAGACTAGGGATGCAATTGAGACTGTTCGACTAAGACACAAGGTTTGAAGCCTTTTTAATACATAATATCTTGGAAACAATCAACAACCTCCTTTTTTCTTTAATAGTAGAAATGGTCTCAATTACACATCCCTCTCTACTCTCATTGTTGGAAGTTCAATTAGCCAATATCCTTACTCGGTTGGAGTTGTGAAAAAAATGTGTTTTTGTTTCCTTACTTGAGCCACTGTTCTCTTGACTTTTAATTCCAATAAACCTCTTCCCTGATATGAAGTTCAAGTAACTTAGCCAAAATGTATTCCTCTTTCTGTTAAAGAGCCACATCCATGCCCAAGGCAAGCACAATCTAATGTGCATCACCTAACTTAGCTTCAATTCTAACCATTTCATGGAAAATATTTTTGAAGTAGGATTGATTCCATGTTCAAAGACAATACTGAATGAAATTCTGTTTTTTACTCATCTTAAACATCTTGGTGCCAAATACATGGGGGGCTTATTTTACCAATCATTGATTAGGTCTTAAATTAAGGGGTCCCAAAACCACATTAACTCAAATTTGAATGGGCTTAACGGAAGGGCACCATCTTAAATAATGTTTAGTTTAATTGGAGCATGATAGAGCCAGATATGGGAAGGATATTGCTTTCCATAATCCATTCAATATCTAAAAATTTAAAGAGATTAAGAATATGTCCATCATTTCAACAATATTGCAGAATCCTTCCCATTGGTTGGTCGGATAATGATCCAGATTTCAGAATCATGTCCACCAACCCAGTGTATATGATAAACATGGAAAAGTCCTTTTGGGTCTAGGTACTCTGAGCAAGCTCACCTCTTTTTTATGAGCTGGATAAAATGGAATTGAAGTCCCTACCAATTATACATTTCTAATCGAGGACAGATGGAAGTTGAACACGGATTTCCTACCAGTATTCAGCTTTAAGGGCAACTAAATTTGGCCCATACACATTAAATAGGTAGAAGGCAATATCAAAGGAATAATGTGAGACTTTAGATTATTGCCAATTATCCACTGAGCCACAATTTTCCACCCACGCTTTGAAATTCGACCGTAGGACTGCCAAACCTCCTAAAGCCCCATTAGAATCCGAAAACAACCCATTCCAATGATTTGAACGTTTGGTCATTAGTTTTATTGCCTATTCTTTTTTTCAACTTGGTTTATTACCAAAAAACAAAAAAAGTCGCAGCTTGTCTTCTGCAACTAACGTCGTATGAAGTGCCTTTTGTTAGGGGTTCCGAGCCCCTAACATTCCAGGAAAAATATTGATGGCTCAATAGAGGGGAATTACACCCCCACCCTCTATTACAGACTATAATTTTTTCAGTATTGGATTGCTTACTATTGGAGACTTCAGGTGTTGTATTGTCCTTGCCTGATTTCCAGCATTTTTTACTGTGGGAACCAAGGTTTGGGTGAGAAATAAGGTAGTCATTTTGAGAGAGAGTGAGGATCTCCATGGATTTCAATTCTTCATCATCGCTTATATCCCTTGCAATGGGGGATAACTGAAAATATCCCACCGAACCATAATCATCGAATTTTGTTCGTATCACTTCCTCTAATGGATCATCCTAAGTTGCTACCCCAGTGATCAGCTCAATGCAGGCTTTGAGTTTCTAAACCTCATTTTAGATAAACTAGATTTATTTCAACATGTCTATTTGAAACAAGGCTTGGCCACTCTTCCATTTAGCTCTTAAATCCATAATGGATTCAAAGTTATGGTCTTGGAAGGTTGAGAGTGGCATTGGACCCGCTAAGCAGGAAGACTTTTTAGTGTTGCGGCACAAAAATGACTCAGACTAAGGGCCTAATTTAGGTTTCTAATCCTAGACAAACTTTTGAGGAGCGCCTTTCAAAGGACATTGACTATGTATATGCCCAACCTTTTTATATTTGAAGCATCTGAATATATTTTTTCATCATCAATTCATTGTTCCCACATTGACTATGTATATGCCCAACCTTTTTATATTTGAAGCATCTCAATATATTTTTTCATCATCAATTCATTGTTCCCATGCTCCTCCCGAGGACTTGAGAATAATGAATTCCAAAATCTTTTCCCCTGGATCCAAAAGAACACAAAAGTGAGCATATAAAGTAAGAACAACTTCCTTAGTGATCAGATCAATACATATAAAGTCGCCAATCATTGACCTTATCTTTTCAGACAATCTTCATTCCAATATTCCAGCTGGAGGCCATACAAGCATATCCAAACAAGGAAATGCAATTATTTTACTGAAATCGGATCAAAATTCGGACGCCAACTCTTGAATCTAATTCCTAGAGTCCTCCATCATCCAAGGTCCTCCATCCAAAATTTCATGTTTCGTTTCCATAGACATGTAGGTAAATCAGGAAGAAACCTTTTGGGATAAAAATGAGAGAGACCTCTAAACCCTAGGTAGAAGCCACCCATGATTCTATAGTGCCAACAATAGGACACTTCCCAATGAACTTCCTAATTAAATCCTTAGCCTTTAGGGAATTTACTTTTTTCTCAAAACTCGCTTTGTCAAAGAGAATCATCCTTGAGTGATGCGAGGGAAGCTTCATTTCAAGACCTGCTCTAGGTGTGTGCCTTCAACCCATCCAGGAGGAGGAGGACAAGCTTTCCCTTGTCCATGGGATGCACTTAGCTCCAGACACAACCCTAGATGGATTCTTCACCAATAGCCAAGCTTCTTCCTAACACTCATGCTTGCTCTCCTTCAACTCACCTTCCTTCCAGAGTTGCTCCTCCTCTATCACCTCCCTAAACTCATGCTTGAAACTTCTTTTGAAACAGGTAGATTTAATCGTAACACGTCTCACACAATTTTTCTGCTTCTCATGTAAGTGCACCATCCTTTTTTTATAACCTCACTATTGTATCTTTTTTAATTTTATATTAAATATTTTATTTTTTAAAATCAATAAAATTAAAAAAAATTAATAATAATAATGAGCAAAAAAAAGTTAATATTATTTTATTTTATTTATATTTATATTTTAGTTATGTTTAAATTTCTTGTTCTACGAACATTTTTTAATTTTTAATTTATTTAATTTTAATTTTAATTTTAATTTGTATTTTATTTATATTTAATAGTTATAACATTTTTTGTTGTGTGATTTTAATATTTGTATTTATATTTTCTAGTTTTTAAATTATTTATAGTATTATTTTATTTCATTTTTTATACATTTTAAAAAACATTGAAATCCTAAATGATTACATGGATTAGGTGTACAGAATGCTTTTTTGGCTTATATGTCAAGCACTGAGGGGTATCCATTCTGCGAAATTCACCTGGGGCACAATCCCAATTTCATCCCTTTTTTGTATCTCCTAGAATTTGTACCTTGGTGGATGGCTAGGCAGCCCCTTTTACACCATCATCCTCACCATTGAACTACAACCCACCTGATTATATATATATATATATATATATATATATATATATATATATATATATATATATATATATATGTTTGCCAACCTTTTTACTCAATGTTTTTTAGTTTTTATTTATATTACATATCACTATTTAGACTAATTGGTTATCTTATTTACTCTCACTTATTGTATATATATATATATATATATATATATATATATATATATATATATATATATATATATATATATATATGTTTGCCAACTTTTTTACTCAATGTTTTTTAGTTTTTATTTATATTACATATCACTATTTAGACTAATTGGTTATCTTATTTACTCTCACTTATTGAGTTTAATATTATATTCCTTCAAATGGATTCAGTAGTGAGATCCAAAACATCAAATAATAATTATTCTATGTAATTGAATCTAATAGACTCTTGTCTATCATTAAAATACGAAAAAAATAATATTAAAACTAAAATACGTTATATTTTACATCTATATTGAATAAAATGAGTACTACTCTTCATCAGATCTATTGATTCTGAACTTCAAAAATGTCATCAAAACTTCAAAAATTATAATTTATAATATATTAATTTTTTTAAAAACTTATAAATTATTAAAAAGAAATTATAAACTATCATACAACAACCTTGGAGTCACTATTAAAATTAACATAGGATCAGTTTCAATCTTTATGGAAGAGAGGTGGTTTACACAAAAAATAAAAAATCGAAAAAAATACTTAAAAGTGTATAAGAGAAGTACACTAATAAATTGGAAAAAAAATAACATAAAGGAAGAAAATAAGTCTATATGATGCATGTGAGAATTGTAATAATTTATTTTAAAATTAAGTATTACCTAATATTATAAATAAGTATTACATAATATATTATTATTGGAAGCTTTATGATAATATCTAGATTGCCCAACTAATTATTAAGTTTGGACTTTGAGGGTGTTCTTCCCAAATCAATTTTTGGAAAGATTCATAAGATCTAAATTTTAAATTGACTTTGAATATTTGAACCCCGCAAAGAGATTGGATTTTTTTTAAGTTGCAATAGACTTGACTATTGCAGTTATGCACCTCACATATTTGGTAAAAGCGCCTTCTTTCAAACTACAGTTACAAACAAGACTTTATAATAATCTAGATGAGGTGGCTGTTGACTCTTGACTAGAATCGGTAAGCGGTGGGTTTACAATGAATAAATATCTGTTCCTTGTTGTAGAATATACCTCCGTTGGGTATTACACCCCATCTTAATGACCCCGGCAATGTGAGGGAGAAAGTTCGTTCATGGAAATGGGTTGAGCGTCTCTGTATGTTTATTAATTAATTAACTTCTGTAAAGTGTCAACCAGAAGTCTATTTCATTTGTCAACGGTCGCATTCAATCTCTGATCATTTCAACCATTGAATCTCAACCGTTGCTTCTCCTGGTTAACGCCCCAAACACGTCATGGCAGACGTATGAAACACCCGCTGACTTCTATATTTGTAAGAGTTGGTTGTTGTGCACTCCCAAACAGAGCCTGCATTTCTACTTGTATGGACAACACTATTGAAGCTGGGAGTTTCTATTTTTGGGTCTCACATCAGATGGACCATCACAAAAAAGAGGTACTCATTGGAACTGAGTTCATCGCTTCTCTAGTTTATTTTAGTGCATCTTCATTGTCTTACAAACAGACTTGTAATCCAGCTTGAGGCGGAGATAACACGTATTGGCAAGGAGAACCAGAAGCTCAAATCAATGATAAGCCTAATGCACACTAACTGTCATAGCTTGCAAGCGCAACTCATTAATTCACAGGTACAAAGTTTTCAAGATTTTTATTTCCATTCGTCCAACAGAGAAGCCATCACGTAAATTCTAAATGTTAAAACATTCTATGATTTATAGGAAGAGCATTTGAGGTCCACCCGAAAATCGATGGGGGACACTCTGAAACTAGGCCTAGACATAGCAGAGCAAACAGATAGTGAAAGGCATAGGGAGAAGGCTATGGAATGTAGCGTGGAGTCTAGTAATGGACATTCCGGGAGCTTACAAGAGAAGAAATCGAAATCATCCATGGACAATCATCGGCTGACCACCAAGAAGAGGAAAATAAACTATAATCAGTTCGAGCAGAGCTCTAACGATAAAGAGAATTCATATATGGAAGGGGATTTACTCAATAAGAAGCCACACGTACTCAACGACAGCTTCGATTCTTCAGTCGTGCCGCAGCCTAAGAGAATCGTAACTGTTCGGACAAAATCAGAGGCAGCCACGGTAACAATCCATTTCCCCAAACATATTATGATTTACTTCCTCAGCTTTGGAATAGGGACAGAATAGGACATCAAAATGTGCTGTATAGGAACTTATCTTGTAGCCCCTTTTTTATTGAACCAGCTATAATGAGAATTTTTTTCTGTTGTTCCCAGGTAAATGATGGCTGCCAATGGCGCAAATATGGACAAAAGACGACAAAAAATAGCTTCTGGCCGAGAGCTTATTACAAATGTGCGGTTCTCTCTTGTCCAGTTAAAAAACAAGTACAGAGGTGCAGTCAAGACGCCAGTATTGTAAGCACAACCTACGAAGGAGAGCATAACCATTTGCTTAGTCCACTAGCCATGGCCGCCACGAATGCTGCTTCTGGCAACCTCCAACTTTCGGAGACTGGCGGGAGTTTAATTGGGGGAAATGATCTGCCCTTTCCGGCTTCCATTGCAACCGTTTCATCGATGGGATCTTCTCCCACTATTACTCTCGACTTCACGGAGAATGCTGATCTTATGCCCAATCATTCAGTACACGCACAATTAGCAGGAGGAAGCTTCCTCCAGTACTTGAGTCCTTTATATAACGGCAATATGAATAACAGCCAATTAGGGCTGGATCCAGCGGCCTACATTAAAGGAGATCCCTATTTTACTGCAACACTGACTGCTGCTGTAGCGGACTTTATGCTCAAATCGAATGCACCGTCTCAAGTTATGAATATATCCACCCATCGATAGCCGAAACTTGGCATTGAATGGTACAAAAGACTCTGTGTGTAGTTGAATATAATATTATTTGTATTCTTGTATTTGTCTCATACGATAACATTGGGCTTCAATTTCACGGTCGAATATGCCTGTCATGAATTTGGTTGATGACATTATCTATTCAACGTTGTCTCCCAAATAAATATTAATTCATTAATATTTATTATAATTTTTTTTTATTTTATTTTTTTTTTTTTTTGAATTTTTTGGTTTAAAATTTCAATTTATATTTATTATAATTTTTTTTTAATTTTTTAAATTTTTTGGTTTAAAATTTCAATTTATATTTAATAGTATTTTTAAAAAAAAAATTGATTGTATTTTACAATTATAAAATATAACATTGTATGATTATAAATTTAGATTTTGTTTATGAGATTGTGCTCTCTCATTGTGAATCAAAATTTCATAAACGTTAGATTATAGAATTACAAAAACAAACTAAAACATGCATATTATTTAATTTGTGCAACTATTTATAACTAGAGGAAAAAGAAGTGAATTGTGAAAATGATGAGAAAATATTGAAATTATATATGATATTAAAATGTGTGACTATTATATTTTGAAAATAAACATGTATTGTTTTCTTTAATTTATTTTTTATACATTCAATTTAATTTACAAAATTTTATATAAAAAAAAAATGGATACAAGAATCAAAATTTTAATCATTTTAGAACTCTATTTATTTATAAATTTTTTAAAATATATGAATAAAAAATTGAATAATATTATTTAACTTTATAAAAAATATTTTGATAAATATATATCTACAATATATAATATATAATATGAAAAGAAATCAATAAAATAACTAACTTTCAAAATGTAATGATTTGACCCACTTAAATTTTAATATTTCAAAACAAATTAATAATTTAAAAATTAAAGTATTACAAATCATTTAAAAAAAAAAAAAAAAAATCATTTTTTTAATGTAAACATCGCAAATCATATGTTGATTAATATAAATATCTTTGTTTAGAAATGTTTATTTTTTAAAATCAACCTTACATATAAAGTTCATAAAACCACCGCACTATATCACAAATTTACGTATAAATGTGAATGTAAAAAAAAGGACAACACATGGATACAAGATAGAGAAATGTGAATACAATTTAAAATTTCATGTATTTATATGAAAATTTCGATGTGTATGTGTGTATATATATATATATATATATATATATATATATATATATATATATATATATATATATTTATAATTTAATATAAAAATTTCAATGTCCAGGTTCTAAATTAAATTTTTGACATTTAGATATTTAAATTTGGCTACAATGTTGTAATGGCACCATTTTAATATATTTTTATATTGTAAAATAATATTGGAAATTATTCTTGGAGTGGTTTATAATCATTCCTTAATTGAAACATTATTGTTAGTTGTCTAATAGGGACACATTCATGTAGGAAACCCTTGTAATTTGCATAGTCCAATGGAAATTGAGTTAGAATGCATGAACAGAGGATTGGATTTTGGTTTTCAAAGGTTGAAGGAGTTTCATTAGGTTAAGATGGACCCTAAAAACCATTCACAGTGCTATGAATATTTTTGAAATGTTTTTAAGACAATTATGTTGCTCTCGGGTTTGTGTACAGGGCATGAAATCATATACTAGGGTTTAGTCAATTTGGAGATTTTACATAGTCATAAAAATGTGAAAATTGGTGGTTTTAAAGGAGCTAATATGTAAAACAGGATTTCAAAAGTTTTGGTCCCCTATGGACTCATTCCACATGTATTTGGTCAACTAAGTTGTAACTAGGTAGAATTAGGACTAGAAGGGTTAATTGTGTAGAGAAAAGGGCTAAGAAAATGGTGAGGAGGAATAAACCAGCTCTTCAAACTTCATAAGAAGTTGTATCAAGATGGAGGGATATCATATTAAACCCTAAAACTCTAAGAAATATTGTATATTATATACACAAAGGAGAAACATCCAAAACATGGCTATTAGCCTAGAGAAACCATGGAGAGTGAACTATGTGGAAAGAAGTAATTAAGGGTGATTTGACAATTGAAAGGGGTTCATTCAGGTGTGATGAGAGTACATCTAACTATCGATGACTAATGATTAATCTATGGGAACCTAAATCAAGATTAGTTCTTTAGACCTAAAAGCTAGTGAGAGAATTGCATGAAAAGTAAGATCAGTGTTATCAACTGAGCCAGGGGTGAATGTTAGTGAAATGATAGATGTCTAATGAATCCAAGAAGTGTATCTAAAATTTACTGAGGACAAGTATATATAAAATAAGGATATTAATCCCAGGAACCTAGAGGAATGATGGAAGGAGATGGAACCATGAAGAGCAAAGGAAACATTAAATGTGAATTTTTTCAAGAGTAAACCATCAAGTGAGTTCAACCAGTCAGATTAAGAAGTAGATAATGATGTTTATGAAGGATTCTCCCCTTACCTATGCATCATATCTACTTCTCTGGAGTTATAAACATCCCCTTCAACATCTAAATAATTTTCATTGCTTCCAAACTATTTAGTTTTTCCTGAACTCAAATAGCTAGTAAGAGTTGTCTATGTGGGATCAAAAGGAAAACTCGGGCCTTTGAATATTAATTTAAATATATTAACAATACATTTGTAGTTTATTTCACTATAGCTTAAGAAAATCTTAAAATGTTACCCTTTATTTTAGCATAGCACTCAATTGCTTCAAAAATTGTTCCAAATTGCCAACATTTTGCAGAACTGGTTAATTATGTCTGAGGAGAACCAAGCCTACATGTATTCATAACATACAAACCATATTTATGCAATTAGAACATACGTACAATCTTTTATGAACATTCATAAATAATCTAGCCTAAATGTTATAGGATCAAGCGAGTTTGCAATTAATAAAAAAATGTCATGGATCTAAAATGCATATAAACTATGTAATTACCACTCATTTTTTCTCAGTTTATATTTAAAAATAAAATCTAAGCCACATGATTAGAAGAAGCTATAAAAATAGGTGAGGAAGCCAATCGAGGGAATTTAAAACCCATGATGACATAGCCCATATGCTTTTCAATAAGATTGTGAATATTTAGATGACATGTATAGAGATTGTAATTACCATGTGTTCTCTACTTAGGAAAAAATTATTTTTTAGATATATGTTTGATATTTCTATTATGTCTATTTATATGAGATTATCATAAGAGGTCAATTTGTATTTTTTTTGGTTAAACAACTTCTAAACATAGCCATTCATTTGTTCATAAACAACTTAAATACACAAGAAGAAGTAAGCAATTGGTGCCAAATAAACATCAATTTTGTAGATTGAAATATGAATAAGCATGTGTTTCAATTGATTTCCATCCAAAATTGTAATCATACATCATGTAATACTAGACACACAAGTCATTACACACAACTAATTATCATTATTCATGTATAGAATACCACATCTATTGAAGACATCCCATTGGCTTGTGTAAATAAGATATCAATCTTCACCTTCAAAATATATAGTTACTAATCATATATGGAAATTATTCCTTCATGATTCATTTGCATGGCCCACACAGTCTCCATCCTTGCATCATAGAGTGATTTTATGTAGGGATGGGTAGCTTGTACATTGAAAAACTTTATTTCATCATCCATCTTCTCATCCCTCAATGTGATAAGCGCATGGTGAAACTTATCAATCTCTTCAGTCTTGTCAGCCAATGCAGTTTCCAAGTTGATAACCTTTGCCCAATAATAAGTGTTATGGATATTACTTAACTTGCTTAATCCCTCAACACCCAAGTGTTCCACCCCTACTTTCCTTATCCCTGTTGGGTTTATGAAGGCTATGATTCCCTTGTTTCCAATTCCACCCCTTCTATAATTCACCCAGGTACCTTTGGATTTGACCATGTTCAACATCCCCACATCTCAATTTCCCTCCATTCAGCCCATTCCATCCATAGGGATATATACAACTCAGATCTAATATTCAAGATATTTTATTTCCTGGCCCTCAACACCCCCTTTAGTCCTTCCATAGGTTCAACCACCTCTGGACACTTTCACTTCAATAGTTTTGATGGTAACCACAAAAATTAATGTACTAGCGTGCATAGTTTAGTCAACTCAGGCCACCTCAATGACACTTACACTCACTTTTTAAATTCCCTAGTTATTCACTACCACCACATCCCCTTCTACTACTATGACAAAAGTTAATTCAAGAAAAAAGACCAAGAATATGCAAAGGGTAATTCTCTCTTAGCCTTATAATCGGTCCCATGTTACTTCCCTTATCCTTCATAGGTCTTCCTTATCCATCATCCTTGGTGCCCAAATATTTGGCTTTAACCAACCAATTTGATTATTCTTTTTGAATACTTCTCTCCATAGTGCCATGAACCTATAAGTCAATTTGACCCAAAGTAAATTGCATACCGATATGTTCTTGGGGGCTTCCCCATGCATCCGCCCCTTCACTTATCCCTTCCTTCCTTACCTCTGCTTCATCCATTCACCAACCTCCCATGGCTCTACCTTCCACCATTATTTCTACCACCCCACCTTAATACTCTTCTCCCTTGGGAGTTAACATAAGAGTAAAGGGACCCAAGATAATCTTGCAAGGTGATGTGGACATCCAATGGGAGTGAGACCAAGAATCCAAGAATATAGGGGGGATTATCACATAGAGATTCACTCAAGTGGGTGACCCAGTGGTGTGGCATACCAAACATGACCTCTTCCCCCTCACCAAACTGAGGACATATAATAGAGAAGAGAAGGTAGCTGAAGATCCTATCTTTGTGTTGCATACTACTCATGACATGTTAGAGAAGGTAAATGAGGATTTGTGATAGACAATACGTTTAAAAATTTCAAATATAGGTTTTCAAATAATCAAATTAAATTCTAAAATCAAGTGCTATGACATATGTCAATGTTTAAAAAATTTAAATTAATTTAGAAATTTAACACTTGAAAAATATTGATGCCTATGACATGCATGTGCACTAAATTTTCAAAGGCTCAAACATAAATTCATACATACTTGAATGTATATGCATGTGAATATGTAAAATATTTACAAGATCAAATTTAAAGGTTTATCAGAGAGTTACAATTGAGCATATGGTTTCATGGAATTATATATCATTTGGCATAAACACAAGGAGCATGACTCTTGTTCATGCTTAGATATAAACTTTCAAAGTTCCAAAAGAATGACAATTTTTCATGCATATTTATCAGAATTTAAAATGCATGATGCTTCTTCATAAACATTTCCAAATTTCAAAGATTACAATTTCAAAGTCATAATACTTGTTCATGAACATTTTCAATGTTTAAAGTTACAATTTAAAAGTCATGATGCATGTCTATTAGCATTTAAAATTTAAAATTTATATTTTGACTTAATTTCAAATCAAATCTATTGGTACTAAGGTGATGGCAGGGCTGCGAATATTCTTCATTCTCTTTTGATCATGAAAACATAAAATAGATCCTTATATAGTGGTGTGATTAAATATGCTAGGGTAATATATGTTTGAGTCTATTGACACTCAACACCCTCAACATTATTTATATATAGCCCATTGTGTGGTTCTATCTTTCTATTACAGGTGATGTGCATTTAATTCTAGTGAGACTAAATGACATCATAATAACTTCTAGTGAAACCATCATAGCTTCACATTATTTGGATTAGTTAATTGGGTATTATTCCCCATTCATTAGAGTTGAAATATGCATCCTTCCAACTGAAAGGTGTTATTCGTTATTCAAAATTTGCACTTGGTCGCTCTCATTTCATCAATCGTTCAAATTTTAAAAGCTTTTCAATAAGGGAAAATAGTTCTCCATCATATTTTGCATGTTATAGGCTAGTTTTATTTCATATACATATAAGTGTACCCTTTCCTTTCTCTCCTCTTAATTTTTCATATTTACAAAGTTTAACAAAATTTAAAATATGAAAAAATGACATCATGTCTTTTGGTAGGGTTTGTTAAATTTGAATGCCCTACACAATTGGAATCCTCTCAAATATAAAATGTTTTTTTTACACTCAAGTTTAATTCTATCTTATTTAGTCTAAAGTATTCATTACTATAATAATTTTTTAGAAAATGTAGGCACATAAATATAGTAATATATAATTTACAATGCTATAATTATTAATACATCCTAAACCATATGACTTATCACTCAAATGCATGACTCTTATTAGACATTCCTCTAATCAATTTATCTATATGGGGAATCAATCCACTATTTTTAATCACTATTACACATAAATTAGAAAATCAAATGATAAAAATACTTTATATTACCCTCAAACTATCTCTAGCTCAAGAAAATTGTTTTTATTTTTTAGGACGAGGCTTGGCTATGAAAATAGATTCGATGTTGTATACTTGTCCTCCTAGAATGGATGCATCCTGAATAAAATAAAAACTTGTCTACAATTTTAAAATATTATTTTTGGTCTTCCCACACATTTCATAAGGTTGGCTAAAGGAATTTGTCAAAATATTTCAGTATATAAGAAAATCAAAACCTTATTTCAAAGAGACTTGGTTTCTAGTTTACACACTGTTGCACATTGAGAAAATATATCATCCTACCAAATTCAATATCATTCATAAGGCATAGTCATGAGTAAATTCTAAATTATCTCAATATAAGTCAAGAGCTATCATTGTAAAATATCAAATTCATATTTATAGCTACATACATATAGTTAAGGAGCACAATTGCACAATGACTTTAAGTGAAAAAGCTATGTGTACTTTATTTCCCTCCTTAGTGTATTGGATATGTAAGTAATATGTAATCATCAAAGCAATGATTGGGATCTTCTCAACCTAATAAATGCCCCTCTCTTTTATATAGGTGCCAAGCTTTTAAAGTTTTATTTGGGTTTCAAAGACAAAATAAAGAAAAAAATGAATTTCAAACATCACAAATAAAATTGTAACATATTATCACACTTAGAATACATAAGTGTGGAAGGTGAAATAATCATATTGTTTTCACAATAAATCTCGATAAGTATGTAATCAATGGACACAAGATGCCTACATTATTTTTCAAATAATGTAGAATTTTCTAAGAATTTTCTCACATTTTATTTAAAGACATGCACTATCATAGTTTTGATTTTATATTTTTTCACTGTCAATTACCGGTCACATTCAATAGGGACAATTCTACATTTGATAAACATGATTAACATGCACTATTGTCCATGAAGTGCATACTCATCTAGAAAAAAGATTTATATTTGGCTCTTGATCCTAAACATGCACAATAACAAATTTTGTTGATTTCTACTTTTATATATTTGAAGTAATCAACCTTAATCCTTTTTTGAGATAAGAACATTTATTCTTATTATTTTATAAAAATTACATATTTTCATATTTATCAATTTTCAAAATCAAAATTGTTAACTATTGTACATATTTACCAATCTGTTCTCCATCAATTTTTACACCTATTAGAAAAAAATATCTATTATTAAATAAAAAATAACATAAAACAATAATACATAATTTTTTACAATTTTAATTTGAATAAAACAAATATTACTCATCATTGGATGTATTATGTTTTTGTAGAAATTGAAATCTAGTATTTGGTACTTGGCAATGATGAGCTTAAAACATATTTTCTAAGAATGACTTAAGCAAAATAATAATGTCTTAATCCACCAATTTCTCACACTTACATTTTATCTTATCAGTTTGATGCTTTTGTTATATTGTTACACACTTAAAATAACCTCACTATCTATTTCAAAACTTCTTAATATTTTACAGAAAAATAGTCAAAGCTTTAGTTTGGTCCAAATGTACAAAGGTCAATTTTTCACATTTATTTGTATTTTGAGTTGATACTGACATGATCTGATTGGTACAGACCCACTCTTAGTAATAATTAATTTATAAAAACAAATGTTTCCTTAGAGTTGACCCATATACATTGCATGTAAGTGGCATAATAAATTACGCAATTGAATTCAGTTATAAACAAGTCAAGACCTCATTTGAAAAGGTCATGACACATCTATACAATATTTCACATTGAGAAAATATTCCCTGTACTTTCCAAATTAAAAACTTATCAATACGAGTAGTCACGAGAAAAGTTTGAAGAAAACTAAATCCATGCTAAAGTACACATTTTCAACTATCAAGTTTGAATCATTAGTTGCATACATATAGAGAATAATCACAATTACACAATCACATTAGGTGGAATAAATAAGTGTGACTTGATTTCCCTCATTGGAGAATCAAATATATATACAATAGTCAATCATCAAATGGGGGTGATTGGGGTCAACTTAGTGCATCAAATTTTCTATTTTTTATAAGTTTGTAACCCTCAAAATCACACCTAATGTATCGATACAAATAAGATTGATTTATGGAGCTGCATGCATTATAAGGGGTTAGGATTTCAAATATAAAGCAAAAAGAGATAGGTGAAGGTGACTATATAGTCATAGTCCCACATTTCCACACAAGTCTTTAAAAACCAACATATCAATATCAGGTAACAATACTAACCCTATTCGACAGATTTGACCATGCATAGGTAAAGAAGCAGTTCTAGAACTTAATGAACAACGGCTCTACTTTATCCTGCTTTTCACTTCTACAATACAACTATAGTTAGACAATCACCATAAAATACTAAGAACTCATCCCTTTATAGTACTTATTATATTTAACATGTGTCACTTGTCAAATCAGTACAATCTATTTCAATCTTTTACATTCAGATGTATGCTTGAATGCCATAGCTTAATATATAAATTATATTTCAATTTTCTACCTTAATTAGGTCTAAGAATTTATTCTCTTCTAAATTAGGGTAAAAAAAGATATTGTGAGCTTCAAACACTAAAAGCCCTAAAAGATGCAATTTAGGATGTATTATTGTTTTTTTTTAAATGTATTTTTCCAAAAGTAACTCTAAACTATCATGCAACTTGGCTTAGTCTTTGTTAAGATCAATAAGTGATCAAACTACATATTTATGGAAGAAAAGTAATAGTCAGATTATTTATGACCCCATATAAGAGAGGTACATTAAAGAATAAGAATAAGAACAACATGAAGGAACAATAGTTAAACTATTTATGACCTCATATAGGAGAGGTGCATTAAAGAATAAGAAAAAGATCAACATGAAGGAAAATAATAAATCTAGATGATACATATTAAGATTATGGAAATTTAACATAAAACTAAAATAAAAATTATAAAACTATTTTTTAAAATATATTATATATTAGAAACATTATTAATAATAATATTCAAATTATCCAACCAATTATTAAAATTAAACTTTGAAGATAGTTCTAAAAATACTATTTATAAATTTTTCTATAATAACTTATATTTTAATATTAAATTAACTTTGAATAATAATCGAAATTAACTTCCGACACCTATTGATAATTGAAATTGACTTCCTACACTCAAAAAAATTGATATTTATTAAACATTTATTTCAAACTGTAGTGACAATCAAAACTTTCCTAATTGATATTTATCAAACATGGCTTTCAAACTATAGTGATAAACAATATTTTCCAATGGTCAAGATAAGGGGGCTGTCGACTCTTGACTAGAAGAGGTAAGCCGTTAGACCTTGGGTGCCATGATAAAAGGAATAAATAGCTAGTGTCCAAGTTGTGGTCTAAGTTGTAGATATTTTCAAAAAAAATGTTCCGAAGAATCTCAACCCATTCTAATGACGCCAACAACGGGACGGGAAAGTAACCTCATTTCATTGCACAGGCAATTGACTTGTGGAATCAGCTAACCACAAGCCTGTTTGATTTGTCAACTGTAACATTCAATCATGTTGAAAAACAACTGGTTCTAGAAGGGGTGAGGGGTGTTGCTTCTTACGGGTTTAGAATGTTTTTATGTCAAAAACAAGAACAAGTTACCAATATTAAAAAAATATTCAATATGTTAATTCAATCATCGAACCTTTACCGTTGCTTGCTTAATAAAAATATCCGTTGACTTTTATATTATAAGAGTCGTTAGTTTTATCTCGTGAAACTAATTTTGGGGCTCAGACAAGATGGACGATCAGATAAAAGAGGTACTCATTGGAACTAACTTAATTTTTTCTGTAGTATTTTTAAGTGCATCTTCATTGTCTTACAAACAGACTTATATTCCAGTTTGTGTTGGAGTTGGGACGTATTGGCAAGGAGAACCAAGAGCTCATATCAATGATAAACCTAATGTACATTGACTATCAAAGCTTAAAAGCGCAACTCATTAATTCACAGGTACAAAGTTTTCATGAACTTCAATTGCATCCACCCAACATAGAAGCCTTCATGCAAATTCTGAAAGTTAAAATTTTATATGATTTGTAGGAAGAGCAGTTGAGGTCCAACCCATAATCGATGGGGGAGACTCTGAAACAAGCAGTATACGAGTATGGATGGTAGCGTCGACTCTAGCAATGCACATTCCGGGAGCTCACTAGACAAGAACTCGAAATCGTCCGTGGACGATCATCGGCTGCCCACAAAGAAGAGGAAAATAAACTATGATCAGCTCGAGCAGAGCGCTAACGGTAAAAGGCCCCACAAACCCCTACCAGAGCGCTAACGGTTATCTGGCTGTGCCGCAGCCTAAGAAAATCGTAACTACGCGGACCAAATTAGATGAAACCACGGTAACAATCCATTTCCCAAAACACATTATGTTTCCTCAGCTTTGAACTACGGACAGAATAGGAAAATATCTTGTAGTTTTTTTTTTTTTTTTTTTTCAATTTTTTAAAGCACATATATATAAAATAAAAATTGCTCCGATAACTAACCCGTTTGTATGGGTCTCCTCTGTTAGGGTGAGAAGTGCAGACTTGTTTTCTCATATACTCTGTTTTACAATAAAACACTCCTGTAATTTCACTATAAAATAATGTTGTTTATAAAACAAAGATTCACTTATATAAGATAAAAGATTGCCTTATATTAAAAAATATAAAACAAAGCTCACATAAAGAAAATTGGAAGTTAAAAGACTGGCTGCTGCATACAAGAGCTGTTTCTCCCTATTTGCTCTGTTCTTATCCTTCACTCTTGCTCTGCTTTTCTCCTTCAATATATTATTGCAGCGTTGTTCTGCTGTTGTTCTCTCAACTATGTATTTGTAGTCCAATGCATACATATATATAGATTTACATTTGCATTTTCAGCTAATTCTAGACTTTTCTATGCTACGGTTGTTGTCAAAAAATTCTACACAGTGGATTATCTAGAGACTTCTAATATATTAAAATCTCATTTGTCTAGAAATTTCTCTCCATGACGAACAAGCGGCTGAAGTTATTAAATTATACGAAGAAAAGATTATATTTTTAATTCCAGCACCCTCCCTTAATCTTGACTTCTTAGATTGATGACACCCAGATTTTCTTTAAGTTGTTCAAAGTATTCCTTTAACAATTCTTTTGAAAATATGTCTGCGAGTTGCTTCATTGTTTGTAAAATTCTAAATTTATTTCTCCACTTTCAATTAATTCTTTTATAAAGTGATATCATATGGCTCTGTTTGTTGCATTCATGGAAAACTGGATTTTCTGATAAAATTATAGAAAATAGATTATAATAGAAGATTGATGTTGTTTCTTTTTTCTCATTTAAATTTGATAAAATTGTTTTTATCCAAATGACTTGACAAGATGTTGAATTTGATGCTATATAATCATCTTTTGTTGTGGACAGTGATACAATAGTTTTATCTTTGAAGCCCATGCGATAGTTCTATACCTAATCTGAAAAACATATCTAGGTGTACTCATTTTTTTAAAGATAGGTAAATCACTTTTGACTAGAGCTCCAACTGGTCTAAGACAATTGGGAGCTCAAATCTTAAGTGATCATCTATCACACATACTAGATTTACCAACAATGGCCACAATCGACCTGAGATTACCAATGAGTGGCTATCACTAGGCCTATAATACTAATGATTGGTCACAACCGGCTCAAGAATACCAATGATCGACCAAAATCAACCTCCAATATCATACTGAGATTTGAACTTGGGTGGTGCTTGTAACAACCAAGTCACTTTACCAACTTACATACATCTCATTGGTAGATGTACTCTTTTTTATCATAAATATTATGTGAACAATTACAGTCTGTATAACCAATTAAAAAAAAATCATTAGATGCATACACAAAAGTCCATGGCCTTTAGTGGCATTAATATATCTTTAAATTGATTTTTATGCTTGCCAATGCCCTTCCTTTCGAATCTCCACGAACCTGATGATTAGACTAATTGCATACATAATATTTGGTCTTGCTAGTGTTAAATACATTAAACTTCAAACAAAACTCTTATATAATATTGGTTCTGCATTGCTACTACAATCATCTTTTGTCAAAATTCAACCCTGTTCATACTGGTGTTGATGTAGGGTTACTATTCAACACTTTAAACATTTTCAAACTATATTTTGCATTTGTGTATCAAGATATGAAAATACCATCATTTAGTGTGTATTTAACCTCAATACCAAGAAAATATTTCAATAATTCTAAATCTCTCATTTCAAAGTGTTTCTTCATTTATGATCTAAACTCTCTTACAGACATATTTCATTTCCCAGTAAAAACTAAATCATCAACATATAAGCAAACAATTAGAATTTCACTTTGATTTCTATCTTTAATATAGAGTGTTGATTCGTTGATAATCTTACTGAAACCATTGATCAATATGTATGAATTGATGTGGATGTATCATTCCCTAGGTGCTTGTTTGAGCTCGTATATTAGGGTAAGTGCACAGAGTTGGGGGATAATTCCATGGACATTTTAGGTAATGTGATCGCATTAATAAATATCATGATCACATTATTTAATTAACATAAATACATTATTTAAATTATAGCTTGGTAATTACTAAGCCATAATGTGATCACGTTAATAAATAACACAATCATGTTATTATAAAAATAATAATATGATTGTATTACTTTTATTTTACACATTAAAGCAATGAACATGTAGATGGTGTGAATATTGGTTACCAGGTAACATGACCATGTTATTGATAATGCGATCACGTTCTTATTATTTTTCACATAAAATCATGTGGAAGTTGCACATGAAGGCAACTTTGGCCAAAAGCTTATATTTACTACTTTAAATGTTAATTATAAGTTTATATTTAAATTTATTTTAATAAATATATGAAATTAGGGTCACTCAGCATTTGATAGAGTTGGTCTCACAATTGCATGCTTTATGATGTGAAAAATAGTTTTTCAAAATCTAGTTTAGTCAGTACTGAGGCATTTTCATGGTCTAAGTGTTATACTAGGGATTTAAGAACATAATTTTTGTAATTGATGTCAATTTTTGGTAAACATATAGTTATTTTTTATGTTTTTGTGTCTTCTAAATTGATTTATGGTATTTCTAGGAGTCTTAAATTTGTCAAAATTGAAGTTTGAAAACCACTCACTTTAAAATTGGTGTAAAGTGGTGTG
The DNA here is from genome assembly GCA_037957365.1 of Torreya grandis. NCBI lineage: Eukaryota > Viridiplantae > Streptophyta > Pinopsida > Cupressales > Taxaceae > Torreya > Torreya grandis. The sequence continues at coordinate 128,082 of JARHVA010004741.1, forward strand.
ATTAGGGTAGCATAGGTTACATTGATGACATGTACACATCAAATGACTATTTTCTTTTAATTTCAATTGTTCATCATCCCTCCCTTATCCTTGATCACTTCCTACTCATGCCTTATCACCCTTAATCACCCTCTCATCATTGTTCATTGTCCCTAATCACTCCCTTATTTACCCATGTTATCCCTAATCAACTATAATCATTCCCTCATCATCCTTGATTACTCCCTCATTTACCCTCACTATCCCTCATCATCCCTAATCACTCACTTTTCATCCCTCATCACTCCCTCATTGACCCTCACCATCTCTAATCACTCCCTCATTGGCTCTCACCATCCCTCATCATTGCTAATCACTCCCTCATTAGCTCTCACTGTCCCTAATCACTGTTTCATCATCCTTAATCACTCCCTTATTGGTCCTCACCATTATTAATCATTTGTAATCGATCCCTCATCATCCCTAATCACTCCCTCATTTACCCTCACCATCCCTCATCATCCCTAATCACTACTTCATCATAACTCATTATCTCTAATCACTCATTCCTCATCCCTCATCACCTCTAATCACTCCCTTATTAATCTTCACAATCCCTCATCATCCCTAATCAATCCTTTATCCTCATACATCATTCCATCATTGACCCTCACCATCCCTATGGACTCCCTCATCATCTCTACTGAATTCCTCCTCATCCCTCCTCATCCTTAATCACTTCATCCAATACTTTGATGGTGGTATTTTTGGGGGGTTTAACAACATTATGAGCTACATGTGAAGAATTGAGTGCTACCATAAAATATAAGATAGTGTGATCAAAATAATGTGGAGGCAAATTTGAAACATAAATATTTAACACCTATGAAAAAATGTAGGCCTATTAGAAATGATGTAATTCACAATTGAAAATTTAGCAGTAAAAGAGAAGCAAGTAAAACCACCATAACACCAAAAATGGGTATTAACTACATGAGGATCACCAAGCTATGTGATTTCCTAAAACCAATCAATTGCTTTCGATATGACAACATTTTATGATTTGAATAACTATATTGAAGGCCTTCTATTTGTATGTCTATTGATTGAGTCATCATATCAGAGAGTGGAAAATAATTTTCAAATGATTAGAACATGTAATCAAAGACTGGAAAGTTGTGCTTAATTCATAAATTCAATATTCAATCCAATGAAGAGTGTCACACTATGAGCTCTCTACTTACAAATCTCAAGAAGTGGTTACAAGTTATCTATCACTATAAAAAGGTAAGTAGGTAATAGATTATGAACTCAATGATATGACTAGTACTAAAAATATCTCTACTTCCCTCAACAAGTAATTATATGAATTACAAATACTGTTTCATTAACAAATATAGATCAATGGTGAGCCAATACACTTCATCATTTCCATTGAAAGTCAAAAGAATTTAATTTCTTCTAAACCATATTTTCAATAATTGAACTTGAAATTTATACATCATCCATAACCATATGTTAGTGTATGGTCTAGTATAGGCCTTGAAAAATGGATCACCTAGTAGTTTCACTTGGTGTACAAAATCAAAAAAATTATAGATACAAGCGTTTGTGACATCTCACTATTAGAGGTGTGTGATTTTTTACATGTGGTCAACCATATATTTACTATTGACATGTAGTATATGAAGTAAATCCTTGAAATATTGGGATAGATTCTCATTATCAGAAATACCATATATCATAGTTAGTTCATAAGCTTTTAGTCACTAGTACCAATAAGTGCAAGAATTTTATTAGTTATAGTAAAAAGGATAATCTTAATGATAAGAAATAAATGTAATAACATCCTTATATCACCATGTCATAGTGTGGTTTATCCAACAATAATAAAGACAAAATAATTGAACCATAAACTAGATGAATACAAGGATATCATTTAGTCACCTAAATAAATTCTTACATGTTTTACTCTAAACAATACTACTAATTTGATCCCTTAACTACCTATACCTCAAACCTCTTTATACAACATATCATTTATAGAGAATGAATAGATCAAGTGGTAGATTCATGAAATCATGGATAATGGACACATTATGCCCAAATCATTTCCTTGTAGAAGCCCAATTATGTTTGTGCCAAAATTGTGAATCAATTAAAAAAATATCAACAAGATTAAAGTAAAGAATTATTATCCTCATTTAAATATCAAGGAATTTTTTTACCATATCCATAGTGTAGAAGTCTTTTCTAAAATTGTTCTTAAGTTTGGGTATCATCATATTCATGTTAAACTTATAGATATTTGGAATATCATCTTAAAAATGAAGGAAGGATTGATTGGCTAGTTGATTATGCCTTTTATGTTAACTCATGTAACAAATTCATTCATTTCAAGATGTTGAATGACATCCTCACGCCCTTTACTATGTCATTTTTTAATCTATCTTGATGACATCTTAATCTTTAAAAAACATGGGATGAACATCTAAACCATAATGGACTAGTATTTCACATTTTGTAGAAACATATTTTTACAATAACATGAATAAATGTTCAATTTTCATGCAAGAGATAAAATATTAGGGACATAGTACACACACAAGGAGTGCGTGTGTGAACTTTATCAAGATTCAAGTTAGGCAGGAATGGGAAACACTAAATAACTTTGCATTTGATTCAAACCTTCTCATAATTAAAAAAATTATATAGGATATTTGTGTTTAATTTTTATCTTTTGAACCAAACTACCAAAGGTGGAACCAAATGAAGTTTCATCTAGTTAGCTGCATAACAAAGATAATTTGATGAACTAAAATTTAGACTCTATTTTGTGTTAATACTTATGTTACTTGACTATAACTTTGCAAGATCATCTAATTCATTTAGTAGAAAAATTGACTATCATAAATTGGTATTGACAACACAATCCTATAAAAGAGTTAATTTCTATTATAATGGATTAAATAACATATGATTGGAATCAAAAAAAAATAAGAGTATATAGTTATGTCAGATGATGAGTGAGTAATTAGGGATGGTGAGGGATGGTGAGGGTCAATGATGGAGTGATGAGGAATGGTGAGGGTCAATGAGCAGAGTGGTCAGATGATGAGTGATGATGACAAATTAAAAAAGATAGATTACGGATTTTGAGGGATGAGGAGGGAATGATTAGGGATGATAAAGGATGGTGATAATCAATGAATGGGTAATTAGGGATGATAAGCATGATTTATTAGAGAAGATGATAAACAATTAAGGTCAATAAGGGAGTGATTAGGGATGAAGAGGGAGTGAATAAGGATGGGGAAGATATTAGAGATGATGATTGATGAGGAAAGAGTGATTAGGGATGATGAAGGATAGAGATGGAGTGATTAGGGATGATGAGGGATAGTGAGGGTCAATGTAGAATTGACTATGGATGGTAAGGGAGTGATTAGAGATTAATAGGGATAGTGATAGTAAATGAGAGAGTGATTAGGGATAATGAAGAATGATGAGAGAGTAATTAGGGATAATGATTAATGAGTAGGAATTGATCAAGGATGATGGAGGGATGATGACCAAGTAGAATTAACCCAAAGTGGTCATTTGATGTGTGTAGGTCATCAATATGATCTACAATACCCCAATCACACCACTTTGGATAAAGTTCAAAGTGATTAGTTTTTAAACTTCAATTTTAACAGACCTAGGAATCCTATAAATGTCTTGAGTCAATTTAAAAGGCACAAAAACACAAAAAATGACTATATATTTTCAAAAAATGGATATCAATTGTAAATGTTATGTACTAAAATCCCTAAGTTTAATACTTAGACCCTAAAAATACATAAGTACTGACTAGATTGGATTTTGAAAACCTATTTTCCATGTTGTAATGCATGCAACTGAGACTAACTCTATCAAATGCTGAGTGACCCTAATTAGTAAATACAAGAAATTAGGGCCACTCAAAATTTGATAGAGTTGGTCTCATAGTTTTACACCTTATTAAATAGAAAATAGTTTTTCAAAATCCAATCTAATCAATTTTTAACATTTAGAGTAGTAAATATAAGATTCTGGCCAAAGTTGCCATCATGTGCAACTCTCACATGTTTTAGGATATTGAGAATATATAACATGATCACATTATTAATCCAATCATGGTATTTCAATTTGAATTCAATTATTTTACCTTTTGGCTCGGTAATGCCTTGGATTCCTTAGCCAAAGGCTTGGATTATCAATGTATAGTTGAGTTTTGAAAGGTATGATAAAAGTAACAAATTTCAAATTTGATTGCCAAATACACTAATACATGAAAATTCAAAAGGTTAATACCATCATGACGAGCACACTCTTCTATTTCAAAAAATATCTTTTTTATAATTTTTGGACTAATTTAAGGTTTTTAACTATGTTGATTTCTAATTATGCCCTTTTTAGGCCACTACATGCACAAACGTACATGCCTATACATGTTCATGTAATTTATCTTTCATTCATTCAAGTGAAAAAAAAGTTATATGGTAACCAAATAGGCCTAATTCTACACACATTTTTAAAAAAAAAAAAATCCTTTTTTTGAGGTAGTTAGACATGTCTCACAGATGGCTATCCATTTTTTGTCAGTTTTTAAGATCTATTTATTTGTAAAATTAATGAAAATAGTATTAATTGAAAAAATACAGGTGACATACTAGAAGATCTTATCTAGATTTTCCTCAAAGGATTTCAAATAATTTTAAATGTTGCTAAAAAAATGGTGTGCAATGTGGCCATCTATCTGCTATGTTTTCTGAAGAAATATAAGTTCCTATTCAAATTTTAGATATATATATATATATATATATATATATATATATATATATATATATATATATATATATATATATATATTAAATTAGTGTTTTGAAAACTAGACTCAAAATTATACATTTCATGTTCTTACACCATATTAAAATTTGGACTGTAGATATCTCAAATTATCTATAGAAGTTTACATTTCTGAAATTTCAAGAAAATCATGCCTACAGGTAGGCCACATTTTGTCCCCCAACTTTTTGCACTTACCCATTGATTTCCCTAGATGAACTAAAATATCATAGTCTAGAGGATGTTGAACATAAACTTCTTATTCTAGCAATCCATTTAGGAACATTGGTTTGAGATCCATCTTATGCACCTTCCACTTATGTTAATTTGTTATTACTAAAATAGTTCTCATGGTTTCCATCCTTATAATAGGGACAAATACTTCATTATAATATATTACATGCCATTTTTAATATCTTTTGACAACCAACTTTTCCTTATGTCATTCAATTTTTTATTCTACAATGGTTGTGGTTTTATAAACCCAATTGATAACAATAACTTCCTTTCCTGTTAGAAGGTTTACTAACCCGAAAGTCTATTTTTTCTCAAATGATTTTATTTATTCATGCATGGATTCACACCATTTTATATCATTTACAACTACTTTAAAGTAAATAGGACTAGCATAAAACAATAAATAAAAATATACAATTTCTTTAATATCTTCTTCCTACATTGATGTTTCATATATCTCCTTCGAGATTTTTGTTTTCTTTGAAGTATCACTTGAGTGATGGAAAGGTTATGGAGTAGACCTTTATCCTTTGTTGAGAATAGTATATTCAGAAATATATTGTGAGCAATTATGTATAGGTGACAAAGGTGTTGATTTAGTGGCACCTTAAGTTTCAAGATGATTGTTGCTATTTAGAACATTCATAGATGGTGCTGAAACATGAATCCAATTGGGAATTGAAGTTGAATCATTATTTTCATCCCATATTGAATCTTCATCATAGATAACATATCTAGTGGTATTAGTTCTTTTGCAACTAGATTATATAACTTATAATATTTTTATTGCACACTATATCTAACAAATACGTTTTTCTCCTTTATCATCTAATTTATTCCTTCTTTTTGTAGGCACATTCACATATACTACATAACCAAAAACTTTTAAATGTTTAAAATTTGGCCTTTTCTTATTCCATTCCTCTTGACAATCTATTTAATAAATAAATTGTGCATGCTCTTAATTTTTTTCCATTTCTGCAACCCCATTATGTTGTGGTGTATATCTAGTGATAACCTATTTATTAATTACATTTTATTTGAAAAGGTTTAAAAATTAATTTGATATATATTTCCCTCCTCTATCAGTTTTAAGGATCTTGACATATTGTCTGCTCTATTTTTCAACTAAGTCCTTGAATTGCTTGAAGATCCAAAAGGCCTCAAATTTGTGTTTTACAAAGTAAATCCATATTTTTTTGCTAAAATAATCTTTAAATGTTATGACATACAAATTTTTTCTAAGAGATAAGGTTTTCATAAGGCCACATAGATCTGAATGAATCAATTCAAGAGGATCTCGTACTCTCCATGATTTACCATAGGGAAAGACCTTTCTATATTTTTTTCCAAAAATACAACCTTCACAAACTCTATTAGGTTGTTCAATCAATGACAACCCTCTTACCATTTGCATTTTATATAAAAAACTCAACACATTGAAACTCAATGTGGCTAAATCTAAGACCCCACAACCTAGATTGATATATTATGATAGTTTTCGATGTAGCTAATAATTTATTTTACCTTCTGAAAGGGAACATTCTATTCCTTGCCATTTTAATCATTTTAATTTGCCTATTAATACCATTTTTATATAAAATAATTCATTCTCCATTCTCAAACTAAACTCTATATCTATTTTGAAGCAATTGTCCAAAACTAATAAGACTATGTTTTAACTTAAGAACACAGTATACATCTCGTATTTGTTTTTGTTGGCCATTTTTTGGCCTACATACAAAATTTTTGCCTAAGTGTGAGGGCGGGAATTCAAGCAAGACTTCAGGATTTACACAGTAGAAGACTTTGGGTTTTTGGAAGGAGAAGTCTTCAAGTTTTATAAGAGACATAACTTATTTCACTTTATGAGTAATCAAAAGTTGAAACCCCTCAGCAAAAGTAATATGGGTTGGAAAATCCAAATTACTCTTGACAGTGCAAATTGGGTTTTGATAAGTACTTTGCTTATGAAATTTTTATCAACAGAAGTAATCTAGATTGGAAAACCCAAATTACTTTTGACAGTGCAAATTGGGTTTTGAGAAATGCTTTGCTTATGAAAGTTTTATTAGTAGAAGCAATTCAGGTTTAAAAACCCGAATTACTCAAGATAGTGCATTTTGAATTTCTCAGGGTGAATTACTTATCTCTTTTTATAAGTAACAAGCAGTGAAGAATCCAAAGTTGTAGACATTGAAAAACAAACAAATAGTCTCGGACAAAAAGCTTGAAGGAATTCCATCAGAAAATTTCAAAGGAAAAATAAAAAAATATGAAGGGCAATGTACCCTTTAGAAAGGATGTTTCCAAAAACCCTGAGTTCCCTCCAAAAAGTTTGAGTGCCCTCCAAAAAACTTGGGTGCCCTCCGAAAAGCCTAGGTTCCCTCCAAAAAGCCTAGGTGCCCTCTAAAAATCTCAAGTACCCTCCAAAAAGCCTAAGTGCCCTCGAAAAATTTTGAGGGGTTGTTTACAAAAAGATTAAAGGGTATGATACCATTCGAAAGGGTCAATTTTTAAAAAAAGAAAAAATTGAAGGGTAGGGTACCCTTCGGGAGGGCTCATTTCAGGATCGACAAGGACATTTGAAAAAAACCCAAAGGGCACCTACCCTTTTGCAAGGTCCATCTAAAAAGTTTAAAGGCTTTTATGAAAACCTTGAAGGGCATCTGCCCTTCAAGAAAGGACCATAACAGGAAGCCTGAAGGGATATTCTCTTGTGAAGGCCAAGGGACAATTCCCATAGACTTTTTGTCCATAAGAAGTTGAAAGCAATAAATTCAAAAGAAATGGGATTACATTTTTTTTTGAAACAAAAGGCCTTGAGAATAAATCCAAAAGAATAGGTTTGAAAATTTTTCCAAAACAATTGGTTCATGACATTTTTTTTGAAGGATTCGCTGAGAGGGAGAAATCTGATGGAAAGGCACATGAAGCATAGAGCCTGAAAAACAAGACAAATCATGATGAAGGAAAATTGCCTAAGGAAGGAGTCTCAAACTTTTTATTTGAGAGATAAAAGTCCAATAGAAATAGGCAAGCCAATATAGGAAAATCTATAGTAAATTCTTACAGATTTTTTGTCTACAAGAAAATGACTAGATGAATAAGTTCAAGATTTCGAAGGTAGTAAGGTCCGAGAGGATAATGGTCGAGATGATTACATGCAAAAGAGAAGTTTGATACATTGACAAACGGTCAATGAGCATGTAGAGTCAAATAGAAATCTAGTTTAAGGCAAGGACTTCTTCAGCTAATGAAGAGATTAACGAGCATGAAAGGTAGCCATGAAAAAAAGTAGACACATCTAAGATATTACCCTCATTTCTAAAGATGGAGGCTCACTTTGCATGAAGAATTTAGGGAGTTTAATGTTATGGAGCTTGATGTGATTTGTGTGCATGCACTCTTGTTGGTTCACTTTCAAACATTCAAATATATCGAGGGGAGTTCCAAATTTAGATGTGGATTTGACTGTTCTTATATTAGAGTTGACTAATTGACAAGTGTCACATCCACTCATGTTTTCAATGCAAGGAATTTTCATGCAAGACAAAATAGACTTTTGTAAAGACTGAGTTATTTTGAGTTTACTCCCTATCTATTTTTAAATTCCGCCTCTTGAATTTTGTAATTTTTTTTTATTAATGACTTTTTAGCCTTGTAAAAATGATCCCTCTTTTGGCAATAAATATTATTCCAAAGATTATGTTGTAACCTTTTTAAAAATCAATAAGAAGATGACTGTGTTTTTTCAATTTTCAGTAGCTAGTATAGTGTACTATTGTTATAGATTTACCTAAGTTATAGATTTTCTTTCATCCTTGTCAAATATGGATTTGTACCTAGTTACTAGTTGGTCAAATGTAGGTCATGTTCTATGTTGGATTGTCTTTTATTGAGTTTATAGTAGATATTAGTGGCTATTTAATGCCTTTCATCAAGCCTATTTCTATGTTTTCCTTAAGCTTAGATCATTAGATAGAGTATTTGCATGAAATAATTATGTGTATTGATCAATTAGAGTTAAATTTATACCTCTTCATTGTCTAAATTGGTGTTCTTAGAAGCTTGATTTGAGTGGATCAAGTAAATTAAGTGTATGACCGATTTGGCTAGGATTTTCTTGCAAGTTCTTTCTTCCCTTTTCCCTAGGCAATTTGTAGCATAGAAATTAAGATCCTCATTGATACATATTACAGAAACCAACCTTTTATGTAAGTTCTTCTCACCATTGAGGCACCCACCCTCGTAAGAAGATCTCATTGTTTCAACTAGAGAGAGTATTAGACATTTCAGTACATCTTCGATTCATGGTGTAACTCCAGGTTGACAACAATTTTTGGCACAACTAATGGGACCTAGTGGAGATGGTCTTCATGAAAATGTAGTTGTAATAGTGTTCTTCAATAAGTATTTGGTGATTTTAAGCTCAAGAAATTGATTCTAATAGTTTAGGCATAGTTTCCATGTAAGTCTATTTTTATTGCATTATCATGAATGAATTTTGATGGTTGTGTATGAAGAGAATTCCTATGCTATGTTTACTTATCAGCCCTAATGATGGATCATATCATCCTTTTCATGATACCTATGAGCCTTTTGATGAGGTTAATCAGCCTTATCAATAGTATTATCAAAGCTATCTTGAGCCTTATCAAGTTTCTTGTGATCCTTATTATCAAGAGCATGAGTCTTACCTTCCTTTTGAGCCATTTCAATCTCAGGACTAGATTTCATCTTCCCCATATGGATACGATGCTGTATATGAGTAGTCTTGCCTTCAAGAAAGAATGAATGAAATAGAGCTTAGAATACTAGCATATGCAAGAAAGGTTTGTTCTAACTCTCAGTATGAAGAAGTGAATTGTCTATTTCCAAATGTGTCCAATGATCTAGAAGAGATAAATACACTATGTATTCTTGTATTATAAAATATGGAGGTTTGGGAGAGATAAAAAATTGAGTTAAACCAATTTTTTACAAAGGGTTCTTGTGCTTCTTATTCTAATGAAGTTCTTAATCATGCTAAGTGTGTGACAAGGGAGCTTCCTAATTGTATTCAAGAGCCAATTCATGAGACTAAACCTTCCTATAGTCCCCTATCCTCACCAATCATCCCTCAAGCTCAAGTTGTCTAGGAAGACAAGTAGGTTTTAGAGTTTGATGAGGTAATGGCCAAGTGGAAGGAACAAAATACTGAGGTCTTTTAGAGTTTCTCTTTCCCTCCTCTCAAAAACTCCCTAGATAATTCAATTGCCCTCAAGATTCCAATATCTAATCATTATCAACCTCCTATGCTGATTCTATAGATCAAAAAGAGGAATAAAAAGATGATTGGTAGTTGTACCTTGAATCTCTTTAGGAAATTGAAGAACTTTTTAAGGATATATTGTCTATTGAAGGACACATTGATAAAAAAATTGATTAAGAATCAACTATTTAAGGTCACAGTATAGATTGGGTTGCTTACTCAAAGCTACTTGAAGATCTAGATGAACTTACAACAGTTGATAAGAAGGATATTGTCACTCAAGAACCATGCATAGTTGAGGTATCACTTGATAAGGTGGTAGATGACAAACAATATGAAAAAGATCAGGAGGTACTTGATGAGTTTGTCTTTGTTGGTGACTGGTTTGTTATTGATGACTCATTTGAGAAGATGCTAATATAGTTGGTGGACAAGGAAAATACCTCATCAAATGTTATGATTAATAAACATCCTAATTTGCAACTTGTACCATCTCTTGGAAGGAGTGAGTTCAAGAATTTCCCATTTGATCTAGGCAGATCATTCTTTATCATGGTTAGCTAGGTTCCTTATTTACTTTGATTTCCTCCAAGTGTTATTCAAGCACAATTATTCCATTTAGTTTTGTTTCAATAAGTTGTTGTTTGCACATTTGCTTCTTAGTTAGTTTCCTGATTTCATGTGTTTCCCTTCTTATTTTAAAGGAGAAAGGTTACTTTATCCATGATTAGAGGAGAATTTTAGTCAAAATCTAGGTTTATCATTATTTTGGTAGTTCAAATAACATCTATATGGTCTAAGTTCTCAAGCATAGTGGGCATGCTTCCCCGTGAGTCACCATAAATGTTGGCCTACATACCAAAATTTTGCCTAAGTATGGAGGGTTGGCATTCAAGCAAGACTTTAGGTTTTACACAGTAGAAGACTTCTAATTTTTGGAAGAAGTCTTCAAGTTTTACAAGAGACACAATTTATTTCACTTTATGAGTAATCAGTCATTGAAACCCCTCAACAAAAGTAATCTAGGTTGGAAAACTTGAATTACTCTTGACAGTATAAATCAGGTTTTGAGAAGTCCTTTGATTACAAAAAAATTATTAGTAGAAGTAATCTAAGTTGGAAAACCCAAATTACTCTTGACAGTGGAAATCAAGTTTGAGAAGTGCTTTGCTTATGAAAGTTTTATCAGTAGAAGTAATTCAGGTTTTAAAACCCAAATTACTCAGGATAGTGCATTTTGGTTTCTCATGGTGAATTACTTATCTCTTTTTATAAGTAAAAAGCATTGAATAATCCAAAGTTGCAGACATTGAAGAATAAACAAATAGACTCAGACAAAAATCCTAATGGAATTCCTTCAAAAATGTTCAAACAAAAAATTAAAAAAATTGAAGGGCAATGTGCCATTCAAAAAGGACATTTATAAAAAGCCTACGTGCTCTCTAAAAAGCTTGGGTGCCCTCCAAAAAACTTGGGTACCCTCCAAAAAGCCCAGGCACCTTAAGACAAAAGTCCAAAGAAAATTAAAAGACATAAAACCCAAAGAAAATATAATCAAAGGCAAAAGGAAGTTTGTGGGAGGACATCCTTTGGACAAAAAATCCAAAGGAATTCCTTCAGACTTTTTGTCCGAAGGATTCCATTAGAAAAATTGCAACACAATAATCCGAGGGGATTGAGAAGAAATCCATAAAAAGGAAATGACAAAGCCATGGGAGATAACATAAAATTATGAAGGGTAGGAAATGAAAATTCTAAAAGAAATAGGAACAAAACAAAGGTAAAGACAAAAAGTTTGAGGAAATGAAACAACAAAGAATCCCAAAATAAATAGGGGTGAACATAAAGCCAACAGGAAAAAGAGAAGTCAACAGGAAAAAGATGAGTCAACAGGAGATATTCAGAAGGAAATCCAAAGAGAAGTCAACAATAATTTTGAAGGAAATGCAGCCAAGGTAAAGCTAGGAAATAAAATCTATAGGAAAGGAGAAAATCCAAAAGAGAAGCCGATAGAATTCTGAAAGGAAATAATAAAAAAAACAAAGGTAAGATAGAATTCCAAAGAAATAATTAGACTTGGATATAAAATAGAAGTCCACAGAAAGTAGACAGGAATAAGCAAACTAAAATAAAAGGAAAATCCATGCAAGCAAAGGCTATTTTTGGTTGACTAGTCAAAGCTTTAGTTGACTAGTTGTTAAAGTCAAGCTATCTTTAGATCAACTCATGCTTTCAAATGTTCCAACTCAGCTTCCAACATTTCAATCACAATTTTAATTTTAGGATGGCTTATATTTCATTCATGCTCTTGTTTATCTCATGCTTTCAAACAATCAAACACCTCAAGAGAAAGTCCATATTTGGAGGTGGGCATAGTTTTTTTGCATGATAAGAGTTTGACTTCCCAAAATTAGCCACCATACTTTTAAACATAAGTAATATTCATGCAAACAAAATAAACTTTTATAAAGGATGAGTTGGTTTGAGTTTACTCCCTCTCTATTTTCAAACGCCACCTCTTGGTTTTTGTAAATTTTCTATATTAATGACTTTTTAACCTTGTAAAAATGATGCCTCTTTTGGTAAGAAATATTCTTCCAAAGATTGTGATGTAACCTTTTTCAGAATCAATAAGAAGTGGACTGTGTTTTTTTAATTTCTAGTAGTTGGTATTGTGTATTATTGTTATAGATTTGTCTAAGTGATAGATTTTCTTTCTTCCTTGTCAAATCTAGATTTTTATCTAGTTACCATCTGGTCATATGCAGATCATGTTCTATGTTATATATTATTTTAATGAGTTTATAGTGTATATTAGTGGCTATTTAGTGCCTTTAATTATTCCTATTTCTATGTTTCGCTCAATCTTAGATCATTAGGTATAACTTTTTTGTGAAATACATGTGTATTGATCAAGAATCACATATTCAAGGTCACAATACATATTGGGTTGCCTAATCAAAACTCCTTGAAGAGCTATATGAACTTGCATTAGTTGATAAGAAGTATGTGGTCACTCAAGAACCAAGCATAGATGAGGTATCACTTGAAAAGGTGGTAGATGAAAAAGCAATATAAAAAATATTAGGAGGTACTTGATGAGTTTGTCTTTGTTAGTGACTGGTTTGTTGTTGATGACTCATTTGAGAAGAGACCAATACAATTAGTGGATAAGGAAATTGCCTCATCAAAAGTTATGGTTAAAAAACATCCTACTTTGTAACTTGTACCATCTCTTGGAAGGAGTGAGTTCAAGAATTTCCCATTTGATCTAGGCAAATCATGCTTTATCATGTTAGCTAGGTTCCTTATTTGTTTTGCTTTCTTTAAAGTGTTGTTCAAGCATAGTTGTTATGTTTAGTTTTTTTTTAATAAATGCGTGTTTGTACATTTGATTCTTAGTTAGTTTTATTACTTTCATGTGTTTCCATTATTATTTTGAAGGAGAAAGGTTACTTTGACATGATCAGAGGATATTTTCAATCAAAAACTAGGTTTATCACTATTTTGGGAGTTCAAATAGCATCTATATAGTCTAAGTTATCAAGTATAATAGGCATTTTTTCCTACAAGTTTATAGAAATGTTGGCCATTTTTTGACCTACATATCAAAATTTTGCCTAAGTGTGAGAGGGTGGGCATTCAAGCAAGACTTTGGGTTTTACACAATAGAATACTTTAGGTTTTTGGAAGGAGAAGTCTTTAAGATTTACAAGAGACACAACTTATTTCTTGTTATGAGTAATCAACATTTGAAATGCCTCAGTAGACATAATCTGAGTTGGAAAACTTGAATTACTCTTGACAGTGCGAATCATGGTTTTACAAGGTGCTTTACTTCCCAAAAGTTTTAGTAGTAGAAGCAGTTTAGTTTCTCAAGTCTGAATTTCTCTTGACAGTGAAAATTGGGTTTTCAATTTTGCTTTACTTCTAAGTGTTTTAAAATTAAGAGCAAGTGGATTTTTCAAACTTGATTTACTCTTGTTAGATCAAATCAGGTTTTGGGAGGTGCATGACTTCTCTCTTTTAGAAGTCTCAATTCATAAAAAGTCTGAAGTTAAGGCCCCTAGATTGTCAGAGGTAGTCACAAGTAGGAGGAATTTTGAGGAAAGGAAGAATACAATTCTCATGGACATTTTGTTCATGAAAAAGTAACAGGACTCTACAAAAAGTCTAAAGGATTCCTTCAGACATTTTGCCCGAAGGAATTCCTTTAGAGGATAACACAAGGGATAAAAACAAAACTCCCAAAGGGTAGTTGCCCTTAAATAAGGTACATTTTAGGATTATGAAAGGGTAGGTTCCCTTTTAGAAGGAACAAAATACAAGGAATTCACTTTGGATAAGGACTCAAGAAAAAACTTGAAGGGTAGGTGCCCTTAGGGAAGGTACATTTCAAAGGCCGAAGGGAAAAAATTAAAATTCTTGAAGGGTATGTACCCTTCAGGACAATTTAAAGGACCAAAGTTTATGAAGCTACAAAACCTAAAGGGCAAGGTACCATTCGAAAGGGTCATTGACAAAAAATTTGAAGGGTATGGTACCCTTCGAGAAGGTACACATCAACTTCGATAAATTTGTTTACAAAAAAACTTGAAGGGAAGGTGCGCTTCAGGAAGGTCCATCTCACGAATTTCAAAGGCTTTACAAAAAACCTAAAGGGCATCTGCCCTTCAGGAAATTATCATGACAAAAAGTCCGAAGGGTTGTTTTTTTTAAGCAGAGGAATAAATCCCGCAGACTTTTTATCCATGGGAAATTTGAAACCAAAAATCCTAAGAGATTAAAATAGGCAAGGGAAGAAATTTATAAGGAAGATAACCTTCAAACAAAAAGTAAAAGTCCAAAAGATTCCTTCATGAAATTTGAAAACAAAAAGCATAATAGGAAAATAAACTAAGGGAGTCAACAAAAAAGTCTGAGGGAAATAATAAAGGCTAAGGGGATAAACATAAAGTCTACAAAAAATCCAAGACCAGGGTAAGACCAAAAAAGCTAAAGGAAATGAAAGGATATGCCATAAAATCTAGAGGAAAGAATTAAGTAAAAGAGATGACAATAGAATATCTGAAAGAATTGTGAAAAAAGGACATAAAATAGAAGTTCATATAAAATAGACATGAATATGCAGACTAAAATAGGAGAAAATACATGTGAACAAAGGCTATTTTTAGCTAATTACTAAGTTTCAGTTGACTCATAGTTTTGACTAATCAAAGTCATGCTTCTCCAAACGTTCCAGTAGTCTGAGTAGAGCTCATCTATTGAATCTTAACATGGAATTCCATGCAAGCAAGGGATAATTATGATTGATTGGTCAAGGCTTCAGTTGATTAGTTGTTGAATTCAAGTTTATCTTCAAGGTCAACTTAACTTTTCAAACATTCTAGCAACTCATGAAGGGTTCCAAGTTTGGAGGTGGACATACCATTTTTTAATGATATAGAATTTAACATCCTAAAATTAGCCACCATCCATTTCAATTTCAAAGAGTTAGTCTCTATTTTTAGACATGGCTCAGATGAACATGCACTAGCAAAATCAAACGTATGTTTTCACCATCCCATTCTAGCACCAAGGAGCTTTTATGCAAAGAGGAAGAAGATAAAATAGATTTTTTGTAAACGCTGAGTTGGATGGATTTAGCCTCTCTCCTATTTTCCAATGACAATCTCTTAGTTTTTTGTAATTCTTTATATTAATGGCTTTTCATCTTTTTAAAAAAGATCCCTCTTTTGGTAAGAAAATTTTCTTCCAAAGATTGTGTTGTAACCTTTTTTAGAATCAATGAGAAAAGGACTATGTTTTTTCAATTTTCAGCAGCTGGTATAATGTACTGTTGTTATAAATTTGCCTAAGTCATAGATTTTATTTCTTCCTTATCAAATTTGGATTTGTACCTAGTTAGTAGCTGGTCATATGCAGGGCACGTTCTATGTTAAAAGTGTCTTTTACTGAGTTTATAGTGGATATTAGTGGTTTTTTAGTGCCTTTCATCAGGCCTATTTTTATGTTTCCCTTTAGCTTAGATCATTAGACAAAACCTTTTTGTGAAATACTTATGTGTATTGATCAATTAGAGTTGTAGTTCTACCTCTTTCTTATCTGAATCAGTGTTCTTAGAAGCTTGATTTGAGTGGATCAAATAAATTAGGTGTATCACCATTTTAGCTAGGATTTCATTTTTAAAAAAAATCCCCCTTTTTCTCAGGTAGTTTATAGCATATAAGTTAAGATCCTCATTGATACATCTTACAGGAACCAGCCTTCTCTAGAGATTTTTTCTCACCATTGAGGCACCCACTCTTGTGAGAAGATCCCATTGTTTCAACTGGAGTGAAGATTAACCATTTCAGTACATCTTCAATCAGGGTGCAACTTTGGGTTGACAACATTTTTTTATCACCATATATGGTGATATTAGAGATGCATCATTTACCCATAATTGGTACTTTATTGTTGTCACTATTTTTTACTTTCAAATATTATAGTTTCATCAATATTAGAAAACAATTCCTTATTTCCACTCATATGATTTCTATAGTCACTATCTAAGTACCAAACCTCATTATTAATTTCTTCTATTATATTGTTAAAAATGAAAAGATCTTCAATCTCTTAATTTTCATTTTCTCTTTCTTTGACCAAGTTTGTATTATGTTGACCCATATCATATATCTCTTTTTTATAATCTCTTTGAAAATGTCTAGTTTTGTTTATAGTAATAACACAAGACATTTGATTTATCCTACCTTTTTAAAGAGATTCCATGTGAAGTGTTGACATTCCTTCTTTTTCCATGTGATCATGAATACTTATGTTTTCCTCCTTCATTTATGTTTCTAGTTTCTCCTCTTCCAAAGTTTCATCCATCCCTATTGTTCACTTCTCTCCCTCTACCTCTAACTACAATTTGAGATTTAAAAGCTTGCCCAAGTGATGAGTTAGTTGTTCTATTCAATATTTGTTCATGATTTTGCAAGGAACCCATAAGGTCATCAATAATCATTTTTGTTAAGTCCTTAAACTCTTGTAATGATACCCCAATAAGATCAAATCTTGGGGAAAGACTTCTTAATACCTTCTCTATTACCGTTTGATCCTCTAATGTATCTCCATTTGATTTAATCTGATTAACTATGCATATAATGTGGGTAAAGAAATTATTTATAAACTCAAATTCTTTCATTTATAGAATTTTAAATTATCTTCTTGATAGTGGTAACTTAACTAGCTTTACCTTATTGTTGCCTTTGTATGCACTTGGTAAAATCTCTCATGATTGATTGTATCTTATAACTACTGCTATTCGTAGGAAAATAGCATCTTCCATTGCCATTTGTATGAAGCAGAGAATCCTGACACCTTTCTTTTTATTCTTCTTCAAAAAGTTCTTCTCTACTTGTGTTAGCGCATTGTATGCATTTTGATCATTAGATTAAAAAAAACCATTTTCAGCAAACTCCCATAATTCTTGAGAGCAAAAAATGGTTTTTATTTTAATACTCCAAACATCATATTTCTTGTCGTAAAATAGTGGTATTTATGACCAAATGCCGTTACTACTCACAGTCATCAAAACCAAAAAAACTGGGTTCTTATATCAATTTGTTAGACTAAGAAGTGCAAACTTATTTTATTACTATAAACCAAAAGATTGCCTTATATAAAAATATATAAAACAAAGCTTCCATAAACAAAATCAGGAGTTAAAAGACCTGCTGCTGCTTACAATTGTTGTTTCTCCCTATTTGCTTTGTTCTTAACCTTCACTCTTGTTCTGCTCTTTTCTTTCAATATGTTATTGCAGCTCTGTTCCGTTGTTCTTCTTTCAATTGTCTACTTCCAGCTCAATGTATACATTAATATAGAATTAGATTTACATTTTCAGCTTATTCTAGACTTTTCTATGCTACGGCTGTTGTTACAAATTCTAGAGTGTGTATTATCTAGAGACTTCTAATATATTAAAATATCCTTTGTCTGGAAGTTTCTACCTGTACATGAGGAACAAGTAGTCGAAGTTATCAAATTACAAGAACATATTATATTTTCAATTCCAGCACTCTCATTCTTTATTTGGTATATCAGAAGAATGAAACCAACAACAATAATTTTATGTATAGTTAACTTGAGATTTTTTTCTGTTGTTCCAGGTAAACGATAGCTACCAATGGCTCAAATATGGGCAAAAGATGACCAAAAATAGCTTGTGGCCGAGAGCGTATTACAAATGTGCGGCTCCGTTTTGTCCAGTTAAAAACAAGTACAGAGGTGCAGTCACGAGGCCATTATTGTAAGAACAACATACGAAGGAGAGCATAACCATTTTCTTAGTCCACTAGCCATGGCCACCATGAATGCTGCTTCGGACAGCTTCCAACTTTCGGAAACTAGCGCGGGTTTAATTGGGGGAAATGATCTGCCGTTTCTGGCTTCCATCGCAACCATTTCATCGATGGGATCTTCTCCCACTATTACCCTCGACTTCACGGACAATGCTAACCCTGTGCCTAATCATTCATTAGGAAGCTTGCTCCAGTACTCGAGTCCTAATTAATATAACAGCAATAATAATTACAGTCAATTAGGGTTGGATCCAGGGTCTCCATTAAAGGAGATCGCTCTTTTGCTGCAGCACTGTAACTATAACTGTCTCTATGCTTAAATCGAGTGCACCGTCTGAGTTATGAATATTTCACACAACGACGGTTGAAACTTGAAACTAACTTCATTACTTCTCTTGTATATTGTTGATTGTAGTAATTTATGGGCTTTTCTATTTGGGTAATACATTCAATGGAGATCTCTCTTACGGAAGAGGAAAACCCCTAAAGATTGTGCCCTCCAAATCAAAATCAAATTTTCATAAACTTCGGAAAGAAATATAAAAATGAACTGAAACGTGCATATCATTGCATTTGATGCCAGGATCCACTACTAAATTTTCACAAAACCAATAAGAAACTCTATTATTCCAGTTCTAGAACATATGAAAAGTAAAAAAGCAATCCGAAGTATAACTGATTGGTAGTATAGCAGGATAGGATGGTAAGAATACCAATCACTGTTGTATGTATTTAACCTCCACTAAAAGACCTCGAATTTCTGTTCCTCTCTTAAACAAAATGATGCAACATTCTACAATCACCGTGAATGAAAAATGAAAACAACAGATTTTCGATCAATAATAGCTATTCATATTTCCTGTATTCAACCTGTATGAAAAGACGACCTCTAGGTTGTAATCCTCTCTAAAATAAAACATTCTGGTACACAATAGCTCTGCACACTCTCTCTATGAGAACCATAGGATCTATTGTTTATGACTAATTCTAGACAAACTTGTGTTCCTTAAAGGAGATGATTATACTTCCATTTCCAACTTGCGTTTTTAAAAACTTCTCTCTAAGGACTGCAACTTCACAAAAGCCGCAGTGAATATACCAGTAAATGTTGGTAAATATTTGAACAATCTTCCCTTGCACAGAGAACTCTCGTTTAGGTCCATATGGTGTGTATCTTCTGCACTACTCAATGAAGTCATCCCTATGATCAAGTATGAAATTAATTGAAAACTTCAGTGATATTAAATTTATTCCCTGCAAACATATAATTAAAAAATACCAATCTTGAGTTTCGTTCCCTTTTTATTTGCTCCGATTAGTTATTGCATGGTTCAGACTTGATCACGAATATTGATCTTCTAGTAGCCCATCAAGGCACATTTAGAGATGAATATATGAGTTTGTTTTGTATTTATGGATTGTCTTAGATGAATCGGTTGTGTACTGTATGTCTTTAATTTTCGTAGACTATAATTTGGTTAACTTGACTTTGAATTTGTGCTTCATTACTTTGTTTTAAGCAATAGATTTTTTTATAGCTTTTTGGAGAGAAATTGAGAATTGAATTTATATATTCGTTCGCTTATTCCATTTTCCCGGACTCAGAATACTTAATTTGTTTCATAAATCCGAAATCCTTGTCTACGAGAATTCTGAAATTTAATCCTATATGTAAATAGAAAATGGTGCCAACTCACCTAAAATATTTTTTGAACTTTTCTTTTCTTTTTTTTCTTTTTCTTTTAACTCAATCTCCATACATGTAACACCGTGCCCAGTCTCACCATGGATTAGACTCACAGTTAATTATTATATCGGGATTGGACCCATCAATTGAAATGTTTTATACGTACTTTGATTCATCTGCTTCTTAATTATTATGTATTGAATCACATGGATATATGCTTATGGAAATATAAATAGATATATGCTTATAGTTGTAATAATAAACACATGATTATTATTTATTTTTTATTAAAAATCTTCATATCATAGATGTACCATGATTAGTTTAAAGTATGTATAGAAAATATGAGTTTCTACATAGATTCAACTCTTATTTATGCATGGATAATGAGATGAGTTGGTAAGGGTTTGTATTGCATCTATCATGTAGTTTTCTAAGCAAACTGATGCAAATAATAACTCCAATAATGGACTTCTACAAATGAATATGGCTCCTAATAGTAATATTAGTGATGATAGTCATCCTACATGTAGTTGGTTTACGTAGCACATTGATCACATAGACACTTGGCACCTTATGTTTTGGTGGCATAAATAAAATAAAATATCATGGTTGCATGGGCTATTCTCCAAAAGGCCAAAAATAAGTGTAAATGTGTTTGATTATGACTAATATATAAGGTGACAAAGTAAAAGGGTCCATATGATTATGATAAGGAACTAACATTTCGATTAAAATGATAATTGTGAAATAAACATAAGTGATCCACTTGCCAAATGGTAGCCACATTGGACAAATAATCAATAGTAAATAAAAGAATGTGAATAACATATAATATATTTATGAGGAACTAAGAAAAAGCCATTAGAAAAATAGAAGCCATGATTGATAAACAAATTTCAGTGAAGGATCCAATGAAAAATATGTTGTAGTTGTTTGTAAGTCATTAATATGCAAGTGGACTATGAACAATAGACAAAATATGACTATGGCAAGTGACCACAGTCGACCAAGGCCTACCAAGAAGTAAATGGAATAGAGAAAGATGCAACCAAAATGAATATTCAACTAATGAAAAATGGGGACCACCAATCCTGACATAGAATGTGTCATTAAAAATAAGAGGAAGTGGTTCAACAATTAATGGCCACCAAGAGTTTGCTAAGAAAGAAAAAAACTAAATTTATTAAATAGCCCATTAAGGAAGGGATTATAGTTATAATGATTCCTTTAGAATAGGTTTTGTGAGTCATTGATGTTTAGTTGCTTTAAAATGGTTCAGTTGTCTAGATTGCCAAAAGAGGTAGAATAATCTTGACCTCCATTGCTATGTTCATGTTAATATATAAAATAAAGAGTTGTGATATCATAGTGTGTCACATAGTAATGATGGATAATATGTGCTTAACAACACATCTATTGCCTAATGGAGTAGGAATTAGTATTACGATTATATCGTATCTGGTGGGATGAGTTGCTAAAGAGAATAGGATAATGATGGTCAATAATACTAAGCATATATATAGTGGTAATGAAATTTTTAGTAAATGGAACAACAAAAGGATTCCTTAGTTTCACCTTATGGACTCATTGCACATATTATGAGGCTGGCCAAATTGACCATGCAACCAAATCATTGCTTCCTTTATTATTACATTGTGATCATGAAAAATCCTTTGAGAAAAATCAATGGAATATAATTCATGGATGCCTTTCCACTAATTTATGCTACTAATTTATAATTTTTTATCTTATACAAGTACTACTTATCATCAATTTTTTATTATTATTCATAGCTGAAGGGATGACTTATAAATCATATTCATCTATAGTTTTTATTAATAACAATGACTGGATTTTTTAAATGATTAATGGGTACTAATACGTTGTCCTTAAAAATAATTCCACTAAATGTTAAATATTAGGAAACTATAGCTAAAATTGGAGAAGGGTCTCCCAAGTTGTATTTTCTAATTGCATCCCTTGACACTAGAGCATAATCTTACTGATAGACCAGTTGTAAATCATATGGAAGAGTTTATCCACAATACCTTCAGCTTAAAAAATGATAGTTTATTATGTATCAAGTTTGGGAAGTAGTAATTTATTCAAACATGATACATATAAAACATGATGAACATGATAAGGAGGTATAATTTCCAACTTTTTAGCAACAAGATCAATTTACTAAAGAAACTTACAAGGCCCATATAGGTTTGGAGCTATTTTATGGAAACCCTTAATATTCAAGGATGGATTCTTATAAGGCTATAATATAAGGAAAACCATATATCTTAGTTATAGGGAACATTCATAATGGTGTTGACCTACCTATTTGTAACATCCCTACTAGGATGGAATTAGAATAACATGTTTTTTTATAAATTTAATCAATGTATTCTTTCATTAGATATCATCATGAGAATATAATTAGTGATTTAGACAAAACACTCTAATTATGTTAACTGTAAAATAAGCATGTGACATCTATACATCATTAATAACTATCTTCAGCTACAACATAATATAACTGAATATAGAAAGTAATAATGGATTTCCATCCATGACTAATACAATTAAATTCCATTAGAGATAATGTTTTAATAATAATAAATATAATAATTACATAAAACCACTAAGATATTGATGTAAAATAAGTAAAAAATTACATTTCATAAGAGATAATGTTTCAATAATAATAAATATAATACATAATATAAGACAGAGATACATGGCTCTACAGAGCATGAGTTCTTGAACTCTAGTATCTATGGTAATCTCAAGTGTAGTATCCAAATAACTACTATTGTACAGAGGGAAAACACCATCTAAATATTTTTCCACACTAATCTTAGCCCATCGATCCACCACACTCCCCCATAAGTGAATGTCCCTCCTTTCACAAATGAGTAGATAGTGACAAAGAGAAATCTAGAGAGACAACCTAGTACCCATGTATTGTATGATTTTTAAAAACATGATATGTATCCTAAATAAATATGTTCTAACATGATATTGCACACAAATTCAAATTATACATATGAAATGATAATGTATAACTAACATTACTTTGGCTAAAGTTTTTAATAACTATAGATCTCTAAGATCAATCATATTCATATACAACATTTGATTAGATTATCTTCATCTAGAATTGGTGATACTAATAATCTAGTGAAGTCTGTCTCACTACTTAATTAGTAACAAAAATGTGATATTTGATTAAAATCAATATAACCATATGATATATAAAGATTACTTCTTACTAGCAGACATAAAATATGATAAACATAAGAATAATCAAAATACATATATTTAATCCATCAAACATATGAATGAATCTTCACTAAAATATTTATCACATAAATAGTAACAACCATAACAAATGCAATTTATACCAAATGGGTATAACACACACACACACACATGGACTGTAAGCTTCTAACTCCCCTAAGTATATTTCAAATATAATGCACTCTATGATGAATGATAATATCATAATCCATTATTCATATATACAACTACTCAATTGCACATATCCAATCATATAATTCTGAGTTCAAACAAATTATTAACAAAACATAATCTTTCATTTATGTAATCCATTGTAATTTATAATAGTTTCCTATCCCTTGAGATCCTATAATTTTTTTAACTGTCAATAAAACTATAGGTATAGGAACATGACCCAATACACCAGTTTATGTTATATATTTATATGAATACTTAATTCCATATATATATATGAGCACTTGTAAATACTAAATATAATCATATCATGTAACATATATAAGTACTCAAATAATACATAAATACGATATATAAATGTTTATGGTCATTTATATTTCCTAATCAAGAACATCAATCATTAATACTTTCCTCTTCATAAAATATATTGACAATTCATATAAGATATTAATATTTCAAAAATATTAATGAACCAAGTATTATAGTCATTAGACTACTTATATCTATATTTTTCTCTTATTAAGTCAAATTGACTTCTAATTTAGCAAACAAATTCTTACATAGTTTATACATAAAGATGACCATTTCTGAAAATTAATCAGAATATATATTATGTTTTTCTAAGTCATACCAAACAGCTAAATGATGATCCAATATGGATTTATTCATTATTAGAAATCCATTTGCAGAAATCATGGTATCAACTATAAAGGACTCCTTAGTTTTGGTTTTAACCATCATCATAACTACCCATCATTAATTTTTATATGTGATTGCTCATGATTTGATCAAGGATCTCCACCATGTCTATTGCCTGATCCTATTTGAGGTAGGCCTACAATGAGCCTTTACAACCACCAAAATACCTAATGTCAATAGAGTTTAAATTTATTGATGAAAAAGGGGATGCAAAAATTTGAGTGAGAGGTATTGTGATGTAAAATGATGAAAAACAACATAAGAAAAGAAGACAAGGGCATGAAGTGCATAGAATGGTTTTATAATGAGTGTATTCAGCCATGGAATGGATGCTATTATTGCTCTATCACTTTTAACATCAACATCAAAACCCAATGCAAATCTTTGAATCCTAACAAGCAGATTAATTCATTTTATGATTTCATGATTAAACACATAGTCCTTAGAACATTAAACATATAGTTTGTTGTATATATATAAGAAGTTCAATATTATATTACACAGTCCAAAACTCACATTTTTGAGTTAGATCCTCAAAATGATGCACCTTATGTTCTTCTATTAGACATCTATGCAAAAGTGGTATGATATTCAAAAGATAAGGAGATTTATTCAAAGCTATAGAATTTGTATTTTCTAGATTAAGAAAGAGAATCATTTCTCTACCACCATAGTTAAGTTGGTAATTACACTCAGATTTGTAAACCCATCTCCTGGAAAGAGAGCTTGTTAAGATTGACTAGGCATTTACAAAAATCTAAATGTATAGTAAACATCATCACTGGTTTAAAAAATAAACAATAGAATAAATTGTATGTAAGCACTTCATCTAGGTATAATGTCTACTTGTATTTAATTATCATACTAGTAGGTTATGAATTATAAAATGCAATAGTTTTTGATGGACTTATACTTTATCTATGTTTCTATATGTTGCTAAAGTGGAGATTGAATCTAGAAAGTAGCACATCTAGTGTCTTAATCCAAGTTAGCAAGGCTAAAGGCTCAAATTGTAGGGTAGGGTTATTAATATGAACAAGCTAAAGCTCTATTATGGGGAAATTTTATACACTTATTTTTATTTTGATTAATCACACAATCCATGCATATATTCTTCACCATGGTTTTATATAATAAATTTATATTGCTTCACTGGTTAAATGTAATTCAACATTCAATAAACATAGTATTTTTCTTAGTTTAAAACAAATGACATTACCAACATTTTTAATAGTGTCTAGTTCGATACCATAAGGTCCACCACTTCCTAATCTTTTCTATCTTCTGTCCTCTCTCCTCTTAGGTTGTCCTATATTCATCTCCAATCCCACGCTCTCTTTTTCCCTTCTCCACTTCACCTCTTATCCTCCTAGTACCATCGTGCCTCCTGTTTCTCATGAATATTTTGTTTCCTTTAAGTCTCACCCTTTTTGATTTTTTTTTAATTTCTATTTTTATAAAAACTTCTAAGTCACCAAGCTTTGTTTTCTTTAAAGCTCACAATATCCATTTATGTTTTTTTCTTTATTCATTTTTATTTCCTATATATATATATATATATATATATATATATATATATATATATATATATATATATATATATATATATATATATAGACACACACACACACACACACACACACACACACACACACACATGATGCTTTTCATATTTCTATATTTTCCTTAATCATTGTTTTATTTATTTTATTTCTTAGTTATAAAAATCCATTAAAATTGCTAATACATTACAATCATTTTATTTTTTACTAACTTACTATAGGTAAACTATCACCAAGACTTAATAATAATAATAATAATAATAATAATAATAATAATAATAATAATAATGTAAGTTGATAATATTATTTTAATCTGAAATGGTAAATCAAATAATGCTCTATCAAAATACAATGACATAACCACATAGTAGTATTATACTCAAAATCTATGTTTAATATCCATAATATAATCACAAAAGATTAATTTGTCATAGGCATAAATCTAAATTAACACATAACTAACATGCATAAACAATCATATAAATGCAGATAACCATCAAAAACCTACTAACTCTAACAATTAAAATAATTCATTTAATGTTCACTATTTAATATGGTGTGTGCATGGGTTTTAGCTATTCTTCTATAATTTCTCATTATCTCCATCTACATCACCCTCTCTGATGATGATCTCCTTCTATCATGCTCTAAGAGATGAATATCTCTTGCATCCAACTTATGACAAGATGGTAGTTAGCCCATAATATCATGACATATATTATACAATAAGTATGTAATAAAAACTAACGTGATTAAAATGTAAAGAACATACAATAAAACTAGCTCATAACACTACAATCATCTAATCAAAGCAAAATTCAACTATCCCATAACAACATATGACTTATAGTTTATTTAGAAAAAAATCAAATCAAATTATCAACTATAAAAATTAATGGATAATCAAGTAAATTTGCTTAGTAAGGAAGAAAGATGTAACATCCTTCCCCCATAAAGTTAGTCATCATCTCGATGACACTTATTGAAACATAAGTTCTGAGTTAAAAATATTATTCATCATAAAACTAACATAATATTCAACATCAAGTCAAGTAAAAAAATATGGAAATCACTTGTAGAACTCATCATTGTCTTCATAAGTACACTATCCTTAGAGTAATGGTACCATAATACCTTGCACTATGACATTTTTTTATCATGAAAATAAATTTTGGGAGTGTCAATTACTCTTATTGGTTCTACCATGACCATCCTATGATCTAAAACCCATAAAGCATTTCAATCCAACACATGTGAAGTATCGGCTATATACTTTTTAAGATAAAAAATATGAAAGACATTATGTAATAGAGCTAGGACTGGTGGTAATGCAAGCATATACGCTAAAGGATTGACCACTTATAAAACCTTGAAGGGTCTGGCATATCTCAGTGAAAATATCATTGACTTTCTGAATTTACTTGAGCTCTTCTACAGCTTAACCTATAAAAATACTTTATCACCTACTGCAAATTACCTATCTATTCTCTTTAAATCAACATAACACTTTTGCCTATGATTGGCCTCAGCCATTCTCTAACTGATTAATTTGACTTGATATTTCATTTCTAAAAGCATCTCGTGTCCAAAGACTACCCTATCTTTTAACCTGTCCCAACTGATTATCATCCTTCACCTTCTTCCATATAATGCTTCATATAGTGCCATCTTAAAAGATGATTGATATGAGTTATTGTAAGCAAAATCAACCAATAGAAGATAATCTACTCACTTATATTGTTGATCCATGCAATATATATATATATATATATATATATATATAAAGAAAAACCTCTAATACTTGATTAACTTGCTTAATCTGGTCATTAGTCTCTGTGTGATATGTAGTGTTTAATGTTAGGAATAAATAAAAAAATTGATGCGAAACAATTTCACAACATTATAATAATAATAGATAGAAACAAAGATGTATAAATAACATAAATAAAAATTTAAAACAAGAAGACCAAATTTAATGTGGTTCACCCAATATGGGCTACATATACCAAGAAACACTAACTCAAATTTTATTACAAGCCACAAGAGTACAATCCACTCTTAGATCTATCTTCTCACATTTATAATGCACAAATATTGTTTGGAGCTACGCTCAATAAACCCTCTTAAATTGGTACCTGAATTCACACACTCTATTCTTTCTTCACAAACCTTTGTTCTCATGATGTATTATCTATGAAATATCTATCTTTACATAATACATCAATAAAGTGGTATTATTAAATAATGGTTACCAAAACCATGGGCAAAGTCAACCCAAAATAGTTTCCCATTAAACAAGTTCTAGAAAATTTATAGTGTATAGTATATTTTAAATATATAGTATTTAAAATACACTGTAATTTATAAATATGATCCACAACATAATAATCTCTCACTTGAAAACTAATTTTCTCTAAGAAGGCTTCTCAACCCTTCACTATCATCTGATAAGACCAATCGAAACTGAACATAGCTTCAATTTATCCCTTGTGACCACCTTGGTCATCACGCCTATAGGATTCTACTTCATATGAATCTTCTCCAGTTTCGTCCTCCAAAGTTGTCCTAATGAAATGGTACCTTAACTATATATGATTCATTCTAGAGTGGAATGTAGAGTTCTTTGCTAGATGTATATCACTCTAATTATCAATATATAACTTCCCTTCCTCTTGCTTATGCCCCAACTCTTCAAGAAATTACTATAACCAAATCATTTCTTTGCTTGCTTATGTGGAACCAACATATTCAACCTCTATGATTGACAAAGCCACAAGTTTTTGTTATCATGAAATCTAGCTCACTATTGTGTCACCTACAGTAAATACATATCTTGTTGTACTCCTATTGCCAAAATCTCTAGCCATGTTTGAATCTACATAACCATGGAAAATAGTGTCCAATCCACCATAACTTAAAGTTGTCCCCATGGTCCCTCTTAAACACTGAAGGATCCACTTTACTGCCTTTCAGTGTTTTCTACTTGGATCACTCATGTACTTACTTATTACTCCCACTTCATGGGTAATATCTAACTTAGTGCACACCATTGCAAAGATCAAGCTGCCAACAGTTGATGAGTAAGATACATGTGACATCTAGATTCTCTTCTCCTCTATCTTAAGACATTGTTCAATTGATAACTTAAAATGACTTACCAAAGGAGTTATAATAAGTTTATTATCCTCCATACTAAACCTCTCTAAGACCTTTTTAATGTACACTTTTTGGGATAAATATAGCTTTTGTTCATTCCTATCCTGAGTTATTATCATACCAAGGATTTTATTTTCTACTCTCAAATCCTTCATAGCAAAGGAATTACTAAGTTGTTCCTTGAGTACTTTTATTTATTGCATGTTCTTACCTACAACTAACATGTCATCCACATATAGACAACGGATAATGTAGTCACCATCATCAAACTTCTTGATATATACACAATGTTTTGAATGACACCTAGAGTATCATTGCTCCACCATAAAATTGTCAAATTGTTTTTACCACTATCATGGAACGTATTTTAGGCCATACAAGCTCTTCTTCAATTTTCACACCATGTTCTTCTTTCTTATGACCTCATATCCCTGTGGCTGCTCCATATACAAGTCCTTAAAATCAACATGAAAGAATACAATATTCAAATGTAGCTACTCTATGTGAAAGTCTTCCACTTCCACTATCCCAAGAATAGTCCTAATAAAAGTCATCTTTTTGACTGGAGAAAAAAATCTCATCGAAATCAATTCCCTTCTTTTATGCAAACCCATTTCCCACCAACTAAGCTTTGTACCTTTTTTTCCTTCATCATTCTTTTTAAGTCTATACATCCACTTGTTCTACAATGCTTTCTTACCTTTAGGTAGATTTACTAGATCCCAAGTCTAATTTTCTATGAGGAACTAATGCTCCTCATCCATTTCTTACTCCCACTTCTTCCTAAAATCTACTTGCATTGCTTCTTCAAAATAGTCTACTTCTTCATTATCAGTGAGTAATAAATAATTAAGAGATGGAGAAAAATATTTAGGTTCCCTTCTTACTCTATAATACCTTCTAACCATAGGATTTTGGGGTTCTTGTGGAGTAGGTGCATGAACTAGTTGCTTGGACACTTTATCATCTGCAATGTCCTCCAACACTATGTACTCTTTTCTAAAATCCTCTTTTTGATCTTGTAACTAATATTTATACATGATTGTCTTTAAGACTCCAAATCTAAAAACTAAAGTCATCCTCACCATAACTAATAAAGGTGCATTTTTCAGACATAGCCTCTAACTTGGTCTTATCATCCTTATCAATATGAACAAAGGCTTCATAGCTAAATATTTTAAGAAATGAATAATAAACCTTCTTACCAGACCAAGGTTCCTCAGGTATGCATCCATCCAAAGAAGATGAAGGACCTCTATTTATCAGATATACTATCTTGTTTATTGATTTTGCCCAAAATTATAAAGGCAGTCCTACATGCAACCTCATACTCCTAGAACACTCCATGATAATATTATTCATCTTTTTGACACTCCATTCTTCTATGGAGTTCTTGGAACCATCCTCTATCTATGAATTTTATTCCTTGAATAGTAATCAAAAAATTCATTTCTATGATATTCCCCACCATTATACGACTAAGACATTTTAACATGAGACATGTTTCATTCTCAACCAGGGCTTTCCATATCTTAAATGTATCAAACACATTAGATTGTATATTAATTCCATACACCCAAAAAATTCTAGCTACATAATCAATGAAAGTGACATAATAAGATGACCCACCAATAGAATATGCCTGAGCTAGCCTCCATACATCTGAATGAGCCAACTCTAACTTATTCTACTTCCCTATAGGTTCAACCTTAAGAAACTTTACCCTTTTCTATTTTATATACACACAGTCTTCACATAAATATAAATAAGACCCTTTCAATCTAAGAAATTGATATTTTAGAATTTGCATACCCTTTTGATTCATGTGATTGAGCCTATTGTACCACAAAGTTGTATCTACATTTGTAGCAACTAAATTACAATAATCAACACTACTTGATAGATACAGGGTACCAACCTTCTTACCTCTTGCTACCATAAGATAACCTTTGGTCAATTTCTAATAATCTACTATAAATATCATCATACAACCTTCAAAACATAATTATCCTATGGATACCAAATTCTATCTCAACTTAGGCACATGCCTAACATTTTTTAGTAGCCAAGTGTTCTCATTCTGCATCTTGATCTAAATAATTCTTTTTCCTACAATGCTACAATTATCATCATCACTAAGGTAAACATGTCAAAAATTTATTTCAAAATAATCAATAAAATAATGCCTATATGGTGTAGCATTGATTCGGGCAACAATTTTGGCGACAATTCGGGTGACAGTTCCACCCCAGTTGATGACAGAACTTTCGGGAGCCATAACTTTTGCACCGTATCTCCAATTGACTCACCGTTTGAACTGTTGGAAAGATAATAATGAGGATAACATTGTGAAATGTCATTTATATCTTTTTGATAAAGTTTTACCCCTAAAAACTCAATGGAAGTGCCCCAAATTTCAATTTTAATAGTGTAGTCTAAAAATAGTAAGTTTCTAAAAGTAGTAATTCCTCGAATTATGTATTGTTTTAAATCTTAGAAGTCAAACCAATTAATATTCCTAAATATTGGTGACCTTAAACATCCTCCTCATGCTTTCAAAATGTGTATAAATGAAGAGGTAACCCAAAATGTGAAGACAGACATCTCTTCCCAGAGATAAGCATATATTTGTATTGCGATCTTGAGTAATACTAAATCTCTTCTCAGATAATTCATTGTTACTATGTTATTTATATACTATTTTGATATTTATCAACCAAAACTTCTATGTTTTGGATCAAGCATGAAAATAAGCCCCTAAATCTAAAACCTAAGACTTAGTAATATTCTCAATGGAGAGAATTAATACATCCTAACAAACATTAACTATTTCCACATTCACCTCCATTGTTTCTTCCTAATTTTTGTTCTTGTTCTGAAGAGAACAACAATATTTCTTTACATGCATAGTCTTTTCATATTACTAACATACCATCCTGCCCCTTAATTTTGACCTTCTAGGACCATTTGACTTTCCACGCTTTCTTTTTCCTTAAAATTTTATCTAGCTCTACTCTCCATCACCAAAGAATCCCCTGAAGTAAAAGTCCCCCTAGAGTTTTTTCATCATATTTCTTCATTATGGATTACTTTTATTACATCCTCAAATTTAAACATGGAATTATTAGAGATTGAGCTGATCACAACCATTACCAAGCTATTCCAACTCTCTGGTAAGGAACACAAAATAAGAAAAATTCTAAATTCATCAACAAAATCAATTTTTATAAAATTCAACATATTCACAACCATATTAAATTCATTCAGATGATCAAAAATTGAACCATTTTTAGACATCTTCATATTAAATAAATTTTTCATTAAAAGTAATTTATTAGAAGTAGAGGGTTTCTCATATAACTTCCCTAATGCATTTATGAGACCTTACATGGTCTTTTCCTGTAATATATTAAATCCAATCAAAGATTGCAAGACATAACTTGAGAGACCTAGGTGCTTTCCTATCAAGAAGCTCCTAAGCCTCATCTATCATACTCACTAGTTTTGTTACTTTTCCTCCTAGTAAAGCATGGATGTCCTTCTAATAGAGATAATCCTCCATCTTCATATTCCATAGACCAAATTTTTATCTATTGAATTTTTCAACCTTTGATCTATGATCATCAACCATAGTACTCACTTGAACTAATAACCCTTCCTACGAATCAACACTTCAACAAATACAACCTAAAGCTTTGATACCAGTTATTAGGAATAGATCATAAATTGATGTGGAAAAATTTCATAGAATCACAATAATAATAGATATGAACAGAGATGCAGAAAGAATAGAAATAAACATGCAAAATAAGAAGACCAAATTTAACATGGTTCACCCAATATGGGCTACATCCACCAAGAAATACTTACTCTATTTTTATTATAATTTGTAAGAGTACATTCACTCTCAAATCTATATTTTCAAAATTACAACTAATAAATTTTATTTAGAGCCGTGCTCAACAAACCTTTCTAAATTTGCACTTGAATTCATAAACTCTATTATTCCTTCTCAAACTCTTATTCTCATGAAACTATGAAATATCCATTTATACATAATACATCAAAAAAGTGGTATTAAAAAACAATATGTACCAAAACCATGTACAAATTCAACCCAAAATGGTTTTCCATTAAAGGGAGTCCAAAACATTTATAGAGTGTATAATACATTTTTAATGTATAGTATTTGAAATAAATTGTATTTTAGAAATAAGCTCTACAACACAACACTAAAGTTTAATTTCATACTCAAATATGAATTCAAAGTTACCAAAAATATAGAAGTCATTTGTGGACCATGATAAAAAATGATCTTGTCTAGAAATCCATGCAACTAATACACTTCCTTTATAAACCTCTTTGCAAGAGTAGGTGCATCATCTATCAAATTACCTCATATAAAATGAGCCACATTTGTTATTTTATCAACTATAACCAATATTATGTCATGCATATTTCATGACAATCCTAGGACTTGGACAAACACCATACTAATCAACTTCCACTCTATTTTGGTATATCATGTAGATATAACAATCCAACTGAATGCACATGTTTAGTTTTCACTCACTGACATTCTAGACAACATGACACAAATTTTGATGCATCCTTATTGATTCTTTTCAATAAATAAAGTGGTCAAACATTTCTCATGATCTTGGTTACTTTTAAATGTCTTGAATATGGGGTATTGCGTAGTTCCTTTAGCACTGTGTTCCTCAAATTATCTCGATCTGGCACATATAACCTTCTATTGTATCATAAAATACCATCATTATCTAATATGAATAATTTATACCTAGGATTCTAATCATTCTTAGATAATTTACATTCTTGACCTAATCATAAAATTCATCTTCCAGTGAGAATTTGATCACTCGATCCCTGAAAGTACTCCTAATAGTAGCCACGACTGCTATGTATCTTTTAGGAATTTAGGCATCAATTATTCTCTTTTTTTTGCCTTTGATATAATTTAAATTGAACTCATAGTCAGACAAAAAATCTAACTAGCATCTCTGATGAGCATTTAGATTTGTTTGGGTGAAAATATACTTGAGTCCTAAGTTATCTATCTTGAGATCAAATGATTTTACCAAAAAAAAGCATCCAAACTTATAAAGCATGCACAATTACCACAAGCTCTAGGTTGTGAGGGACATAGTTTACCTCATAGGACTTTAGCTTCCTTGATTCATAGGCTACCATTACACCATACTACATAAGGACTCCTAGTCCATCCCCAAATGCATTTGTGATCATTGAAAATTAACCATTAGGGTCAGAAACTCTTAACACTAGTGATGAAGTAAGCCTTATTTTCATTCCTAAAAAGCTACTTCACACTTGTCTGACTATAAAAAAATTTAGTTCTTATACTACAGAGAATTAATTGGATTAGATATATTAAAAATATTTGGAATGAATTTCTTGTAATAACATGCTAATCCCATGAAACTTCTCACCTCGTACACATTATTTATTGTTAGACACTATAAAATAGGTCTTATATATTTTAGATCTATTTAAATACTATATGTAGAAACAATATGTCCTAAATATTATACTTTTTACTAAAAAAATGTGCACTTATATAACTTACCATACAACTTGTGCTTCTACAACCATTGTAGAACTAGTTTTAGGTGTTGAATATGCTCGTCATCATTCTTAGATCATATAATAATGTCATCAAGAAAGACCAAAATAAAATGATCTAGATAATATCTAAACACATTATTCATGACATTCATGAATGATTCTAGCACATTTTTCAACCTAAATGGTAAAACTAGAAACTCATAGTGTCCATAACGAATTCTAAAGATTATCTTTAGGATATCCTCATCCCTTATCCTCAACTTATGATGTCCTAATCTAAGGTCAATCTTAGAAAATACTATTGACCCTTGCATTTTATTGAAAATATATTCTATATGAGGTAGTCAACACTTATTTTTGATACTTTCCTTATTCAACATTTTATAGTTTATACAAAGTCAAAGAGTACCATTCTTCTTCTTGATAAAGACAATTGGTGCACCCCTTGGTGACACACTTTGATAAAAATTCCTGGAGTTAAGCCTTTAATTAAATCAATTTAGTGGTTGTCATTTTATATGATGATTTAGACTATGGTTCCAATCTACTTATGATATCGATTAAGAAGTCCAACTCATGTTTAGGAGGAAATCCTAGAGATTCCTCTCAAAACACACGATGAATATTCTTAAGGAATGTATAATCTTGAAGGGATGGTTCCTTAGATTCCCCTATCTGATTTATCTTGAAAATAAATTCTTGGCATTCTTTTCCTTTAGCCTTCTTTAGTTTCATTACATAAATTTGCCTAAGCTTCAACTCTATTTTCTCACCTTGAACCACTATTGAATCTTGCATTCTAATTTTTTAATTAATTATTGGAGTCTCCACTCCTTTACTCCCAATTCTTCTTTTTGAATTTTGGTTTAAAACTTCCAACTTTTTTTTAAACTTGTCTCTAGCCTAAGCAAGAGATTTTAACTTTTGCTCTTGTTTCAATACCTTCTCAAAGACCTAGTCCATGGTATATGGTCAATGAACATCAACCTTTCCACTAATATGGAGTTTCAATCTCATGATGAGATTTATAATTTTGAACCTCTCATTTGTCTATTACTAAGGTACATACTTTAGAAGTTTAGTGAAATGATCCTAGTACTCATTCACCAATAAGTATGCTTAATTTAAGTACTATAAATCTATAATATTTTGGTCAAAGTATAACTGTGGAAGCCACTCTGATCTGAACAATAACACAAAATATTCTCATGTAGTGGTGGTTGAGTTGAGATTCAATTCCAACTTTTTGTTATCCCTCAACTATCCACCAACCAAATGGTAATCTCCCAAAACTGATTTAGTGATCCCAGAGTAGTTTCAAATCTTAAAATACTTCTTCATCATATTCAACCATGATTCAACTCCATCAAACAAAATAGTTCCATCAAACTTAGGTGGATTCAACTTTTTCATATCTTTAGCCAAGTTT
This sequence comes from Torreya grandis, assembly GCA_037957365.1. NCBI lineage: Eukaryota > Viridiplantae > Streptophyta > Pinopsida > Cupressales > Taxaceae > Torreya > Torreya grandis. The sequence goes on from JARHVA010004741.1 coordinate 164,374, forward strand.
GTAGCCTTCTATGCTCTCACATCCTGAGAGTTTTTCTACTCAGCATGATGATATTCAAGAATATCCTAGTGTACTTCATCTTTACACCCATGAACTCATTTTAGTGCTAAAATTTGGTCCCTCATTTCATTCATGTATGCGGGAATCTAATTTAAGTTTACTGCTTGCTCAATGGCAAATCGATTAGGATCAAATGGAGGGTTATTGTCATTAGAATTTGAATGACATCCAAATAATCTAGATTTAACCAATCTCCTTTAGGGTAGATAAAAGGATACAAAAATATTAGTGGACTCATTACATCCTAGATTTTGATCTATAACTATGATACCACATGTAACATCCTCACTAAGATCTACTTAGAATAACATGATTTAAAAAATAATAATAATCAACATATTTTTTCATTAGATTTCACCTTGAGAATATAATTAGTGAATCAGATAAAACACTCTAAGTATATTAACTATAAAATAGGTATGTGACATTTATTCATCACTAATCACTCTATTTAGATGAAACATAACATAAATGAGTATAAAAAGTCATTACAGATGTCCATCCATGATTGGTATAAACATACATCCATTGATATTAATGTAAAATAAGTAAATAATTACATTTCATCAAAGATAATATTTCAAATAGTAAATAAAATATAAAATAAGATACAAGATACATGGCTCTACAAACCTTGAGTTCCCAAACTCTACTATCTATGATAATCTCAAATCTAGTCTCCAAATAGGTACTTTTATAGGGAGGGAGAGCATCATCTAAGCACTTTTCCACACCAACACTAGACCATCGATCCTTCACTAAATCCCCTATCAGGGAATGTCCCTCCCTTTAGACATGAGTATATAGTGATGATGAAGGAATCTAGAGAGACAAACTTGTACCTGTATCCTATATGATTTATAAGAACATGAAGTGTACCATAAAAAAATATATTCTAACATGATATTTCAGAAATATATAAATCATACATATGAAATGAAAATGTTTAACTAACATTAATTTGACCAAAGTTTTCAATAGTTATTGATCTCTATAATTAGTAAAATTCATTTACACCACTTGATCATATTACCTTCATTTAGCATTGGTGGTGTTGGTAAGCTAGTTAAGTCCTTCTCACTGCTTAGTACCAATAATATGATATTTAGTTAATGTTAATATAGACAATATACTCATACAAATTAATTCCTACTAGCATGTATAAAACATGTTAAATAAAGAAATAATAAACATGCATACATTTAGTCCGTCAAATGTATGAATGAATATCCAATAAACTATTTATCACATAAATAGTAATAAGTATAACAAGTGCAATTTATACCAACTAATATCATAGTCCATCCATGATCGATATAATATCATAGTCCATTGTTCATATATACACCTACTCAATTACACATAACAAATCATATAATTTTGAGGTCAAATAACTTATTAACAAAACATAATCTTTCATTTATGTAATCCATTGTACTTTTTAGGTGACTCTATAGCTATAATTTCATGTCTCTCAAGATCCAATGACTTATTTCTAATAGCCAATAAAACTATGGGTATAGGCATATGACCCAATACACCAATTTATGTTATATATTTATACGAGTAATTAAGTTCACACACACACACACACACACACACACACACACACACACACACACACACACACACACACACACACACACACACATTTTCTCTATATGAGCACTTATATATACTAAATATAATAATAATATGTACCATATATAAGTACTCTTATAATAAATAAATACTATATATAAATGTCAACAATCATTTATATTTATTAATAGAGAATTTGAATAATTACTACTTTCCTATTCACAAAATATATTGCAATTCATTAAATGATATTAATATTTCAAAAATATTAATGAACTAATTATTATAGTTTATAGATTATTTATATCTATATTCTATTATTTTAAAGTTAAATTGACCTGTAATTTAATATACAAATTCTCACACAGTCTATACATAAAGATCACCATTTTTTACTATTTATTAGATGATATATTATGTTTTTATAATTCATACCAAACACCTAAATGGCAATAAAAAACTCATGCAAGAATTATTAGAAATACCAATGCATAAAGCATGGTATCAGCTATAAAGGAATCCTAAGTTTTTATTTTAACCATCATCATAACTAACCCTCCTTCTTTATTTATGTGTAATCTCTCATGATTTAATCAAAGATCTCCACCATGTCTATTTCTTGATCCTACTTGAGGCATGCCTACAATGAACCTTTACAACCACCAAAACTCATAATGTTAGTAGAGTTTGAATTTATTGATGAAAAATATGATGAGAAAATTTAAGCGAGGGGTATTGTGATGCATAATGATGAATAAGAACATATGAAAATAAGGTAATGGTGTGGAGTCCATAGAGTGGTTCTATAACTAGTGTATCCAACCATGGGAATGGATTCTCTTATTGCTCTATAATTTTTAACAGTAAAATCAAAAATTGATGCAAATATTTCAATCTCAATAAATAGATTAATTCATTCACTAGTTTCATGATTAAACACATAGTCCTTACAACATTAAACACACAATTCATTGTACACACACACACACACACACACACACACACACACACACACACACACACAGAGTAACATTGATATTATATTACATAGTCCAAAACTCATATTTTTGAGTTAGATCCTAAAAATGATGTGCTTTATGTTTTTATATCATAAGTCTATGCATAAGTGCGACAATGTTCAAAAGATAAGGAAATTTATGCAAAGCTAGAGAATTTATATTTTCCATATTCAGGAAAGACAATCATTCCTTTGCCATCATAGTAAGAGGTTTGAAATTGAATTTGTATTGGTAAACACGTCTCCTAGAAATATTTCTTGTTAAGATTGAATAGACATTTACTAAAAATTAAATGGATAGTAAACATCATCATCATTAAAGAAATGAATATCATAAAAAATTGTATATAAGAAATTAATCTAGATGTAATGCCTACTTGTATTTTATTATCAAAAAAATAGGATGCAAATTCAAATATATATATATATATATATATATATATATATATATATATATATATATATATATATATATATATATATAAGTTCAATAGTATACCTAAATTTTTTGAAATCTGAGTGAGGAACTAAGAGAATTTCTAAAACAACAAGTGCATCAGCTCTATCATTAGATTCCCTGGGTATGTAGAAATGTTGAAAGCATCAAAGCTTTCAATTTGGTCCCAAACCAGGTTGTGATAGTGGCAAAATCTTTCCTTCTTGGTTTGGTATAGATTTCTCACTTGACAAACCACTAATTCAGCATCCCCTTTGGCATGAAGAAACTTGATGCCTTTGTCTTAAGCAGCCTTCAATCCAAGCAACACAGATTCATATTCAGCTATATTTTTAGTGTTGCTAAATTGTAATTTGTAAGATGAAGGAAACATATCTCCTTGAGGAGATATCAACACAATCCCAGCTCCCTAACTAGTAGAGGAAGAACTACCTTCAAATTCTAGAGTCCATACCCCATTAGATAATGATTTTTCTTTAGACTTTCCTTCATTAGAGAGGGAGTGTCCTTCTTCATCTGTATTGCAACCTACTAGTTCTTCTACTATTCTAATTGAACTAATTTCTGGGTTGACACTTTCAAGAATTTTATCAGATGCTTCATGCACTTCATTTGTAGATAGAAAGTAGTTACCCATACCTATAGATTCAAAAATAATTTGAGCTTCAGGGGCTGATGCTTGGGTGACCACATATTATGCCTCTTTTTTAGGGAGCAACCTCTTTATTATGCCTTAGATAGGGATCCTTACCTCAGACAGGTCCATGCTTAGTTCTCCTCCCACATCCTTGAAGAAATTTCATCCAATCAAAATGCCCTAAGAAGTTGGGACGTCAGCCACCAAAATAGTCATCTTGATTCTCTTGTCTGGAAAGGCTGTAAATGCAAATTGGGAATCTTTGATTTGCCTCAGCAATGGTACTTGATTTTTATCCAAAGAGAAACATCTCCCAAATGTCTTGGTCAGTGTGAGACCAAGAGATTCAGCTACTTTAGCAGGCATTATATTGTCAGATGCGCCTGAGTCTATAATACAATTACTTAGCTTGTGACCATTTATTAACAAGGAAACATAGAAAAGTTCTATTTTCCTAGAGACAGTTGGAGGAGTAATGACAAGATTATTCAAAATAGGCTTGTTCTTTGGTGAATCAAGAGTTACCTTTTTAAATTTTTGTCCTGCAGGGACAGTTTGGTTCTTGACACATTGGATCAACTTATCCAATTGATTAGGATTGGACTACAAATATTCAAATTTAGACATCTATATTTTTGTATTTTTGACATGATCGATTATGTCAAATGGTTGAATTAAGCTAGGTACAAAGGAAGGTATTTCAACCTTTTAGGTTTTAGGAGGGATGGGAGGGCTGGTTTTAGGAGGGAAGGTGGAATTAGTAACCAAGGACGTAGTAACTAGCAAATTGAGATGTAACACAAAGTCTCCACCTGAATTGCCCAAAAGTGAGCTATGAAGGACAATGAGGGCACAAAGTCATCTCAAGGTCCTTTACACAGAAATGAAAAGAAAACACACTAAAGGCAATTATGGGGGCACAAAGTCTCTCCACAATTAACTTTAAGACACCTTCCTGACTACTTTCACTAATTTTACTTGTTGAATTAAAGGAACATAAAATATACTAAGAAAAAAGACATAAAAATAGTTTCTCCAACAACAAAGATATCATAGTACAAAGTTTGAAAAGTCACTTGTTTTCTTATTCTAATAAAAAAATATGATCAACAATCTGAGCTCAAAGTCTTAGTAATGCCTTTCAATTTGGGTAGAGTTTGGTTTTTGATTGTCTGAGAGAGATCCCTCTTTACACTAACAAGAGAGTCCCTTATATAGCCTCTTCAAGATGGACTTGGGAATAGTAACACATCATATTGCATTGAATTTTGTTAACAAGATAGGTTGGAATTTAGGAGCATTTACCCATTTGCTTTTCTCAATGCAGAGAAACAAGTCACACTATTGAAAGTTTGCCTTTTTCAATGTCCACCTGGTGATTTGATCCTTCTACATCATTCCTTCTTTTTTGGTTAATTGAATCGAGTACTTGATTCAATTTGATGCTCTGTTCCTTAGTCACTTCCTATTGATCTTGGCCTTAAAGCCTTTGAATGCATTCAGGTCCATAGATTTAAAATTTACAAGGATCAACGGCTATTTCATTGTCGCAACTTTGACATCTGCGAGCATGTCACTTTCCTCAGCAATTCCTTTAGCTTTATCATTTGAGCTTTCCCAGAGGGGACCTACCTTTCAGGCCTTGAGAAATGATCTGCTTTGGGTTGAGAAGAGCCCCCTACAAGGGTATCTTCCCTTTGGGTGGTCTCTGCATGGCCTTCGGGCTTCTTTCTTCTATCAGGTCACTAAGTTCTTCCTTCAGGTTTCTTGTTCTACATCCTCCTGAAGGGAAGGTGGCTCTTCATCTTCAAGGAAGTGTCCTTCAATTTGGTAGCTGAGAGTCCCCTATAAGGGCACCTACCCTTCAGGGTCCTTCAGTGCCCTTTTGTCTTTGGCATCCTTCGAAGCTTTCTCGCAGACACTTCCTCGTGGACTTTTTCTGAGAACATTTTCCTGCGGACAAAAATTCCACAAGAATTATTGCTTTGCTCTTTGGCCTTGAGAAACTCCTTTGGGCTTTCTTCTCGTAGCCTTTTTGAATTCCTTCAGACTTCTTGTCTGAAGAAATTCCTTCAGACAAAAAGTCTAAAAGAATTATTTCTTGCCTTAGTCTTTTTCTCGAAGGAAATCCTTTCGACTGCCTTAAACAAAATTATAAAAGAACTTACCTTTGTAGCTTCTTTGAAAATGACCCTTTCGAAGGGTGATTTTGTCGACCAAGTGCCCTCCGCAAGGGCACTTGTCCTTTGGGAGGCTCTCTTGAACTTTTGCGTTGAACCGTTCCTTTGAACCAACTGTTGAACCAAGCTTTGAACCAAAATGGTTCAAGCTGATGAACCCTTTGATTGAACCAAAAGCCATTGAACCGTTTGATGAACCGACTGAGTGAAGCAAAGCCTTGAACCACTTGGTTAAACCAACTTTGGTTCAACGGTTCAATGGTTCATTCTCTTTGATTTGGCTAAGCCCTTTTGATCTTCGTTGAACCAAATGTGTTAAGCCTATTGAACCTTGAACCCATTGAACCTTTGAACCAAAGTGGTTCAATGGTTCAAACCTCGAAAATTTATTCTTTTGATTGAACCTGATGCTGAACCTTTGAACCTGTTAAACCTGGAAGCGGTTGAACTCTTGCTACTTCTTTCCTGCAGAGTCTGTAGATTTTCTTTTCCTACAGAGTCCATAGATTTAAGCGTACAGAGTCCATAGATTTAAGCCTACAGAGTCTATAGATTTAAGCCTGTAGAGTCCGTAGATTTCTGAGAAGCTTGAAAAATGAGGAATTTGAATGCCCAAGACAAATTTGGAAAAGGGAAGAGATAATTTTGGTCTATAGGACCAAAATAGTTCAAATGTTGTCCCAAAAATGAGTGATATTTTTGGGGAACAACAACTTTTAAAATGAAGTAAAAATAAAATTTGAAGAGGACTCCATGGTGAATCTATATAATGTTATTATGAGGTTTGAATGTATGCATAGACAAATATATTGAGCTCCAAAGTTGACTATATGATTGACTGTGTTCTACAAGTGACCCAAGAAGGTTGTTTGATCTTATTTTGTTATTATTTGGATGTCTCATGATTAATTATCTACTGGAAAGTGTTGTATACTCCTTTTAGATGATCTATGTGGTATTTGGAAACGTTACCAATTGATATATAATATGAACAAAGCTTAATAATTTGACTATGTGTTCTTTCATGGTGTCCTTATGAACAAGGCTAATTTTTGAGTTGATTGAGCTTGCATAGAAGAGTGTAATAATGAAGGGGTCATGTGAAGATGACCTATGAATTTAAAGTGGTCTTGTAGTCTTTCTTTTATTGATGAAGTTATAAATGGGTGATTAGGTCTTCATGACACCTAAAAGGGCTACAAGGGCCTAATTGAAAGGTGTAGCTACTTAAGGGTGACCCATGGGTGCTATAAACAACCTATGTGGATGGTATTGAGCTATGACTAAATGTGATAGATACCTTAAGGGTTAAGGCATGCCTATTGGCCAACCAAAATGGTGATGATCATGAATTCTCTATAAATAGTGAAACCAAATGTGATGGTGTCTAGACTTATGAGAGGCTTTGGTGAGTATAGATAGCATTGGTGCAAAGGAAAGAAGAGACTGAGTGTGCCCAATCAATGAGTTGATAATTAGAGTATATTGAGGACTATGTGTATGACTTTTGGGTCATGTTTTTGATGTCAAAATAGTGTTCTTGTAGGTTGAGGATGAGAGAATATGTCTAGGATGATCCAAAAGGATGTTCTATATGCTTTGAGTGTGAGTGAAGGATATATGTTGTCTATGTGATATTGGTAGATGATTTTAGAGATATATTAGAGTGTGGAATATGTGTATGACCATTTGGTAATGTTATTGATGTGGTGATAGAGCTGTCACTGAGGAGTGAAGAGTTATTCAAAAGGTGAATTTGGATGTGCATAGATGAAGAGAGTTGATATACTTTGTATGTTCATTAAATTGGCAAGAAATCAATATTTAGGTGATGTTCTATTCATAGTTAGTGTCTACTTAACATCTAGGGTTTGTAGCCTCCTTGCAAGGTGAAACTTGTTAAAAGTCTAGTTGTTGTGGTTGTTTAGCTAGACATGTATTGTAGCACCTTATGGGATTGTAGTCTCACTAGATAAGGGATAGTAGTTCCTTGATCAATTATAGATAGTCTAAATTGGTTCTTGTTAATATAGTATAATAGTCCAATTATAGGTTCTAGTGGGGTTTTTTATCCCAAGATGGTTTCCCTCATATGTCATGTGTTATGTGCTTGATCTTGCATTGCTTCTCTTATTCACTGCTATGAATGATATGTATGTTTCATGAAATGATTGTGGTAATTGATTAAGAGTTTGAAAGGATTGAATTTGAATTTGGATTATTTTGGATCACTGACTCACCCCCCCTCTTAGAGATTATATCTCTAACATGTATATGCAGTGTTGAGAGCTTGGACAACGGTTGGAAGGTCTATTTCAAGGACTATTGTGGTTTACACATCAAGTTTTAGAGAGAGAGAGAGAGAGAGAGAGAGAGAGAGAGAGAGAGAGAGAGAGAGAGAGAGAGAGAGAGAGAGAGAGAGAGAGAGGACTAATGAGGGGTCATGATAATATTTTAAGATGTTTGAGATAATAAGAGCATGGATATATATATGATATGTTGTTTCGAGCATGTTCACAAGGTTTGAGGTTATGGCTTACAAGATAAGGCATGAAAAGTGGTTTTTAGGTCTCTTGTGTACAAAAAATGAAGGGTTCTCAATTGGAGAAGGAATTTTAGGTGTTTACTGGCACATGTAACCTTTGCATGGGAACTTGATCTAGTAATGAGAGATGGGGAAGGGTCCTATCTAAGATCTCAAGTCATTAGTTTTGGAAATGAGGGATAATCCTTTATGAACAATCATTAACACCAGAAATAATGTTAACCCTCTCTAAAACCCTAAAAATGACTTGATGTGAAAGATATTATTCAAAATATACCAAAATGGATTGGTATGGATATATTAGTGATTTTACATTGTATTAAACTCTCCCAAACATCTCTATCTATGAATGAGTCTTCAAGTGAGTGAGTGGAACCTACAAGAAAGGCCTTATTTCTTGAAGATTTCTTATAGCAGTCATAATTGAACAAGTCAAAATTGCTAAATATACAGAGGATAAAGTTTGAGACTTTTAGTTTGTGTACATGGTTATTTTTAGACAAGTTATATCCCTCATTTTTGCTAAACTGATCATCTTATGTAGCATAAATTTTCTCACAAATTTGACTCGTTTAACTTAGTGAGGTTTATTTACAGTGAGATCATGAGATTAGTCTACAAGACCAATATTGTCATTAGACCATGTTATCTCTCTATATAATAATTTAATAATGATCTAATAAAATAATATAAATTCATTTTAATTCTCTAAAAGTGGTCATACAAATGTTGAAGGCCATTGTCACCATGATTGTGCTTCAAGGCAATCTAGCGGTTCTAGGTAAGCAAGTTACAACAATGAGTTTGAGTCTATATGCCCTAATTTGAAGCATATAATATACATGGTATTTATTTTTTGGACTATTATGTTCTATACATGCTTTTTATAAGGTTTTATATTTAGAAAAAGTGATTAAAATATTGAAGCGAAACTAGATTGACTAGTTCAGGTTTGACTATCTATACTAAAGACAACAAATTGGTTTACAAGACCAATCATTGCCATCATATATTATGATATTTTTATTTGAATCTATTTTGATGAATTTTTAGGATAATTTTCATGTATTTTAAGTTCTTTATTTTGTCCTTTTAGGTGTCATAATTTCAAGTTTCCACAACTATGTTTTGAGGCTAGTTGGCAGTTCAAAGTGAGCATTTTCCAGAGAAACATTTGAGCCTATATACACTAATTTATGAAGTATAAAGAATATGGTGATGACCCTAAGGGTATGTAGCTTATGTATATGTTATTTATTTCCATGTTTTTTTTTCAAAATTATGTCTATGCTTCTATTGTTCAAGATAGAATTTATGTGTATGAGAAGGCCTAATTATGAATAGAACAAATGGTGTGTTTCAAGTAGTGATTGGATCTAAATTGTGTTATAGATCCTAAATAATATTATAGAGTTATAATTTAGTGGCATATGATACATTCCTATCATGTGATATTTTTTAATGTGTTTCAAAGAAGGCAAAGTGTAATGTGTCCTAGAGTATACCTAATGAGATTAGATCTCCATGAGACCTAAAGATGAAATAAGGTCAAATTGAGGTATGTCAAATCTAAAGGGAGTCAAATCACATTTGATTAATTTTTATGAGATGTCATAATATCTATTCCATGGGTAACCTAAGAGGTTAAGGGTGTTTAGATGACTAATATGCATATAATTTAGAGGCTTGTATATATACAAGGAAGTTTTAGGCCTATTTATGTGTGTGAGTGCAAGTGAATAAAATAACATATTACAAAGGAGAAGGAGGTATTTTAGACAATTAGATGAGTATAAAGGATATGTGATTAAGATATGATAGAGGTTTAATGTATGAGGATCAAGGTCATATGACCTAATCAATCTTGAAGATACCTAGATGAGCAAAGTAGCCTAGAAGGCAGTTTGAGAGGGATAGAAGAGAGAGAAGAGATAAAGAAGGAGATCATCATATGTTTTATGAGAAATAAAATGTTCTTATGGTGATCAACAGTTTCATGTGGCTAAGTTGGTTTTGAGTCATCTAGGGGGTTGGTGCCTCCATGCAAGTTGGTGCTTGCTAAAAGCCTAGCTAAGTTGGTGATCCATGTGAAGTCGGTGCTTCACTAAATTTGATTTTTTTAGTATATAACTATAGTCCATTTTCAGATATCAGTGGGTTTTCTTCCCCTTAAGGTTTTACCATATATGTGATGTGTTTTTGTGTTTCATGCTCTTATGGATTAGTGTTTATGCTTGCTAGATTTGTATGCTTGTTTGAATGGTTCATGAGTGGTTAAGTGAAATTGATAAGTAGTTTTTTGAAGACTTATTCACCCCCCCCCCCCCCCCCCCCCCCCAACTCTCAGTCATTTTTATTTCAATATGTAAACCCATGGATTCTATGAGCACCCAATACTAATGTAACACAATATAATGATGTCTTCTATGAGGAAAGCCTCTATGTACTATATATTATTTATACTTTAATGTTTTTAGTTTTATAACATAACAACAAATTTTTTATGTGGGTGGGTGCTCCTCGAGTTGCAATCCATTAGACCATTTGTAGACCTTTAGGTCAAACTCCCATAAGATTGGATGCATATGGTCCTAAACTATAATGATAACATTATAATAAAGATAAAGATAAAGATAAGGATGGAATCTAATATGGAAACTAGATTAATAAGGATAAAAGGTGAATTTATAAATATATGTTGAGTATTATCAAATCTATAGACAATCATTCATCAAAGTATGATAGTGGAAATCAAGGTTTTGTGGTAAGACAACAAGAACTGTGAAAGTTTGTGGTGAACAAAGGAACCTTGAAAAGTTGTCTTTAGAATGTTTATGGGCACCATAACTACAATGAGTATTATTATGAGAAGTGTAATGTAATAATAAGCATATTTTATGACTATGTGTGTTAGTTCTAAGACTCTAAAAACCTTACTCAGGTTTTTAAAACTTAATTCCGACCTCTACTAAAATGCATTTATTTTCCTTGCCCTAATTGGTGTACTAGATATTAAAAGGATAAGGAAAATATTAGTTTTTGGGTAATCTAAAGAAATGATATATTTGTATGGCTATGGGTCAAATAAACAAGGTCGCTTATCAACTATCTATACAATATATGATGAACAAATGGTGTAGAATACCTGGTAAACAAAGTGGCCCCAAACATAAATGGAGTCTAAGCTACCTTATAGTCAACCATGTTGAAGTTTATAAGCATGTTTGAAGCATATTTATGCTACAAAATGTTGATCAAGATCTTAAATTGGGACACCTGAAGATGAAGTAATGAAGAGAACCCAAGTGTAACATCTCAAACTAGACCATGAGGCTTCACTTTTTATCTTGGATCAAAGAGGAAGAACTCCAAGTGATGATCAAGTTATCAACATAAATCAAAAGTATATGGATATTACCATTAATCATATTTGAGTAAAAATAATGGGGTCTTAATGGAATTTGGAGAAAACAATGACAATCAAAACATGTCAATATTCACATACAAATCCCTAAGGGGTTTGTTTTAGACCATAAATAGATCTTTGAAGCATATTAGCTAGTGAAGAGTCTTGATTATACCTTGGTGGTTTCTCCAGATAGATTTTTTAATGGTAGATATCCATGTAATCAGGTACTCTTCATGTCTATTTGATGCACTTTACAAAAATGTGATGAAACAAGAGAGATAAAAAGATATATCAAAATCATCTTTGCATCTAGTGAAAAGGTCTCTAAATAATCAACTCCTTCAAATTAGGATAACCCTTTTGAAACTAGGTGTGCCTTGTATTTTCAAATAAACCACACTTTGTATATTTGGTTCAATAGACCCACTTACATTGAGGCAATTTTCTTCTTTTTGAAATAAGGACTAAATCACAAGTATCATTATTTAATAGAGAATGATATTCATCTAACATTATTTTATCCTACCTAGGTTTATCAATTACATATTTCAAGGTCTAAGGATCTTCAAAGAGGAACAAGACTCACCTTTTGGAACCTGGGTGATAAAAGTATAATTGATGTTTGGGCCAACTATTTTCTTAAAGTCAGGATTCTTCCCCCATGCTGACCACCTCATCCCAAATAATGTCCCAGATGTTTTCAAAAAGGTCACTGGGAAACCATTCAGCCAAGGATCCTTATCTTTAGCCATGAAGAAAATTAAGGTCTTAATATATTTTGGATAAAAAAGAGCCATTAGTTTTTTGTTCTATTGCACAGTCACAAGACTAGGGATGCAATTGAGACTGTTCAACTAAGACACAAGGTTTGAAGCCTTTTTAATACATAATATCTTGGAAACAATCAACAACCTCCTTTTTTTTTTTTAATAGTAGAAATGGTGTCAATTACACATCCCTCTCTACTCTTATTGTTGGAAGTTCAATTAGCCAATATCCTTACTCGGTTGGAGTTGTGAAAAAAATGTGTTTTGGTTTTCCTACTTGAGCCACTGTTCTCTTGACTTTTAATTCCAATAGACCTCTTCCCTGATATGAACCTCAAATAACTTAGCCAAAATGTATTCCTCTTTCTGTTAAAGAGCCACATCCATGCCCAAGGCAAGCACAATCTAATGTACATCACCTAACTTAGCTTCAATTCTAACCATTTCATGGAAAATATTTTTGAAGTAGGATTGATTCCATGTTCAACGACAATACTGAATGAAAATCAGTTTTTTACTCATCTTGAACATCTTGGTGCCAAATACATGGGGAGCTTATTTTACCAATCCTTGATTAGGTCTTAATTTAAGGGGTCCCAAAACCACATTAACTCAAATTTAAATGGGTTTAATGGAAGGGCACCATCTTAGCTAATATTTAGTTTAATTGGAGCATCATAGAGCCAGATATGGGAAGGATATTTCTTTCCATAATCCATTCAATGTCTAAAAATTTAAAGAGATTAAGAATATGTCCATCATTTCAACAATATTGCAGAATCCTTCCCATTGGTTGGTCGGATAATGATCCAGATTTCAGAATCATGTCCACCAACCCAGTGTATAAGATAAACCTGGAAAAGTCCTTTTGGGTCTAGGTACTCTGAACAAGCTCACCTCTCTTTTATGAGCTGGATAAAATGGAATTGAAGTCCCTACCAATTATACATTTCTAATCGAGGACAGATGGAAGTTGAACACGGATTTCCTACCAGTATTCAGCTTTAAGGGCAACTAAATTTGGCCCATACACATTAAATAGGTAGAAGGCAATATCAAAGGAATAATGTGAGACTTTAGATTATTGCCAATTATCCACTGAGCCACAATTTTCTACCCACGCCTTGAAATTTGACCGTAGGACTGCAAAACCTCCTAAAGCCCCATTAGAATCCGAAAACAACTCATTCCAATGATTTGAACGTTTGGTCATTAGTTTTATTGCCTATTCTTTTTTCAACTTGGTTTATTACCAAAAAAAAAAAAGTCGAAGCTTGTCTTCTGCAACTAACGTCGTATGAGGTGCCTTTTGTTAGGGGTTCCGCGCCCCTAACATTCCAGCAAAAATATTAATGGCTCAATAGAGGGGAATTACACCCCCACCCTCTATTACAGACTATACTTTTTTCTGTATTGGATTGCTTAGTATTGGAGACTTCAGGTGTTGTATTGTCCTTGCCTGATTTCCAGCATTTTTTACTGTGGGAACCACGGTTTGGGTGAGAAATAAGGTAGTCATTTTGAGAGAGAGTGAGGATCTCCATGGATTTCAATTCATCATCATCGCTGATATCTCTTGCAATGGGGGATAACTGAAAATATCCCACCGAACCATAATCATCATCTTTTGTTCGTATCACTTCCTCTAATGGATCATCCTAAGTTGCTACCCCAGGGCTCAGCTCAATGCAGGCTTTGAGTTTCTAAACCTCATTTTAGATCTAGATTTATTTCAACATGTCTACTTGAAACAAGGCTTGGCCACTCTTCCATTTAGCTCTTAAATCCATAATGGATTCAAAGTTATGGTCTTGGAAGGTTGAGAGTGGCATTGGACCCGCTAAGGAGGAAGAATTTTTAGTGTTGCGGCACAAAAATGACTCAGACTAAGGGCCTAATTTAGGTTTCTAATCCTAGACAAACTTTTGAGGAGCGCCTTTCAAAGGACATTGACTATGTATATGCCCAACCTTTTTATATTTGAAGCATCTGAATATATTTTTTCATCATCAATTCGTTGTTCCCATGCTCCTCACGAGGACTTGAGAATAAGGAATTCCAAAATCTTTTCCCCTGGATCCAAAAGAACACAAATGTGAGCATATAAAGTAAGAACAACTTCCCTAGTGATCAAATCAATACATATAAAGTCGCCAATCATTGACCTTATCCTTTTCAGACAATCTTCATTCCAATATTCCAGCTGAAGGCCATACAAGCATATCCAAACAAGGAAATGCAATTATTTTATTGAAATCGGATCAAAATTGGGACACCAACTCTTGAATCTAAATCCTAGAGTCCTCCATCATCCAGGGTCCTCCATCCAAAATTTCATGTTTCGTTTCCATAGACATGTAGGTAAATCACGAAGAAACCTTTTGGGATAAAAATGAGAGAGACCTCTAAACCCTAGGTAGAAGCCACCCATGATTCTATAGTGCCAACAATAGGCCACTTCCCAATGAACTTCTTAATCAAATCCTTAGCCTTTAGGGAATTTACTTTTTTCTCAAAACTCGCATTGTCAAAGAGAATCATCCTTGAGGGATGCGAGGGGAGCTCCATTTCAAGACCAGCTCTAGATGTGTGCCTTCAACCCATCCAGTAGGAGGAGGACAAGCTTTCCCTTGTCCATGGGATGCACTTAGCTCCAGACACAACCCTAGATGGATTCTTCACCAATGGCCAAGCTTCTTCCTAACACTCATGCTTGCTCTCCTTCCACTCACCTTCCTTCTAGAGTTGCTCCTCCTATATCACCTCCCTAAGCTCATGCTTGAAACTTCTTTTGAACTGGGTAGATTTAGTCGTAACACGTCTCACACAATTTTTATGCTTCTCATGTAAGTGCACCATCCTTTTTTTATAACCTCACTATTGTATCTTTTGTAATTTTATATTAAATATTTTATTTTTTAAAATCAATAAAATTTAATAATAATAATAATAATAATAATAATAATAATAATAATAATAATAATAATAATAATAATAATAATAATAAAAAAAATTAATATTATTTTATTTTATTTTATTTATATTTATATTTTGGTTATGTTTAAATTTCTTGTTCTACAAACATTTTTTAATTTTTAATTTATTTAATTTTAATTTTAATTTGTATTTTATTTATATTTAATAGTTATAACATTTTTTGTTGTGTGATTTTAATATTTGTATTTATATTTTCTAGTTTTTAAATTATTTATAGTACTATTTTATTTCATTTTTTATACATTTTTATTAAAAATGAAATCCTAAATGATTACATGGATTAGGTGTACAGAATGCTTTTTTGGCTTATATGTCGAGCAGTGAGGGGTATCCATTCTGCCAAATTCCCCTGGGGCACAATCCCAATTTCATCCCTTTTTCGTATCTCCTGGAATTTGTACCTTCGTGGATGGCTAGGCAGCCCCTTTTACACCATCATCCTCACCATTAAACTACAACCCACCTGATTATATATATATATATATATATATATATATATATATATATATATATATATATATATATATATATATATATATATGTTTGTTTGCTAACCTTTTTACTCAATGTTTTTTAGTTTTTATTTATATTACATATCACTATTTAGACTAATTGGTTATCTTATTTACTCTCACTTATTGAGTTTAATATTATATTCCTTCAAATGGATTCAATAGTGAGATCCAAAACATCAAATAATAATTATTCTATGTAATTGAATCTAATAGACTCTTGTCTATCATTAAAATATGAAAAAACTAATATTAAAACTAAAATACGTTATTTTTTATATCTATATTGAATAAAATGAGTACTACTCTTCATCAGATCTATTGATTCCGAACTTCAAAAATTTCATCAAAATTTTAAAAATTATAATTTATAATATATATATATATTTTTTTAAAATTATAAATTATTAAAAATAAGTATAAACTATCATACAACAACCTTGGAGTCAGAGTCACTATTAAAATTAACATAGGATCAGTTTCAATCTTTATGGAAGAGAGGTGGTTTACACAGTTTTTTTTCTAAAAAAAATACTTAAAATGTATAAGAGAAGTACACTAATGAATTGGAAAAAAAATAACATAAAGGAAGAAAATAACTCTATATGATGCATGTGAGAATTGTAATAATTTATTTTAAAACTAAGTTTTACCTAATATATATAAATAGGTATTACATAATATATTATTATTGGAAGCTTTATGATAATATCTAGATTGCCCACAAATTATTAAGTTTGGACTTTGAGGGTGTTCTTCCCAAATCAATTTTTGGAAAGATTCATAAGATCTAAATTTTAAATTGACTTTGAATATTTGAACCCCGCAAAGAGATTGGATTTTTTTGAAGTTGCAATAGACTTGACTATTGCAGTTATGCACCTCACATATTGATATTTGTTAAACGCGCCTTCTTTCAAACTACAGTTACAAACAAAACTTTATAATAATCTAGACGAGGTGACTGTTGACTCTTGACTAGAATCCGTAAGCGGTTGTAGAATATACCTCCGTTGAGTATTACACCCCATCTTAATGACCCCAGCAATGTGAGGGAGAAAGTTCGTTCATGGAAATGGGTTGACCGTCTCTGTATATTAATTAATTAATTAACTTCTGTAAAGTGTCAACCACAGGTCTATTCGATTTGTCAACGGTGACATTCAATCTTGATCATTTCAACCATTGAATCTCAACCGTTGCTTCACCTGGTTAACGCCCCAAACACGTCATGGCAGACGTAAGAAACACCCGCTGACTTCTATATTTGTACGAGTTGCTTGTTATGCACTCCCAAACAGAGCCTGCATTTCTACTTGTATGGACAACAATATTGAAGCTGGGAGTTTCTATTTTTGGGTCTCACACCAGATGGACCATCACAAAAAAGAGGTACTCATTGGAACTGAGTTCATCGCTTCTCTAGTTTATTATAGTGCATCTTCATTGTCTTACAGACTTGTAATCCAGCTTGTGGCGGAGATAACACGTATTGGCAAGGAGAACCAGAAGGTCAAATCAATGATAAGCCTAATGCACACTAACTGTCATAGCTTGACAAGCGCAACTCATTAATTCACAGGTACAAAGTTTTCAAGATTTTTATTTCCATTCGTCCTACAGAGAAGCCATCACGTAAATTCTAAATGTTAAAACATTCTATGATTTGTAGGAAGAGCATTTGAGGTCCACCCGAAAATCGATAGGGGACACTCTGAAACTAGGCCTAGACATAGCAGAGCAAACGGATAGTGAAAGGCATAGGGAGAAGGCTATGGAATGTAGCGTGGAGTCTAGTAATGGACATTCCGGGAGCTTACAAGAGAAGAAATCGAAATCATCCATGGACAATCATTGGCTGACCACCAAGAAGAGGAAAATAAACTATAATCAGTTCGAGCAGAGCTCTAACGATAAATAGAATTCATATATGGATGGGGATTTACTCAATAAGAAGCCACACGTACTCAACGACGGCTTCGATTCTTCAGTCGTGCCGCAGCCTAAGAGAATCGTAACTGTTCGGACAAAATCAGAGGCAGCCACGGTAACAATCCATTTCCCCAAACACATTATGATTTACTTCCTCAGCTTTGGAATAGGGACAGAATAGGACATCAAAATGTGCTGTATAGGAACTTATCTTGTAGCCCCTTTTTTATTGAACCAGCTATAATGAGAATTTTTTTCTGTTGTTCCCAGGTAAATGATGGCTGCCAATGGCGCAAATATGGACAAAAGACGACAAAAAATAGCTTCTGGCCGAGAGCTTATTACAAATGTGCGGTTCTCTCTTGTCCAGTAAAAAAACAAGTACAGAGGTGCAGTCAAGACGCCAGTATTGTAAGCACAACCTACGAAGGAGAGCATAACCATTTGCTTAGTCCACTAGCCATGGCCGCCACGAATGCTGCTTCTGGCAACCTCCAACTTTCGGAGAGTAGCGGGGGTTTAATTGGGGGAAATGATCTGCCGTTTCCGGCTTCCATTGCAACCGTTTCATCGATGGGATCTTCTCCCACTATTACTCTCGACTTCACGGAGAATGCTGATCTTATGCCGAATCATTCAGTACACTCACAATTAGCAGGAGGAAGCTTCCTCCAGTACTTGAGTCCTTTATATAACGGCAATATGAATAACAGCCAATTAGGGCTGGATCCAGCGGCCTACATTAAAGGAGATCCCTATTTTACTGCAACACTGACTGCTGCTGTAGCGGACTTTGTGGTCAAATCGAATGCACCGTCTCAAGTTATGAATATATCACCCATCGATAGCCGAAACTTGATATTGAATGGTACAAAAGACTCTGTGTGTAGTTGAATATAATATTATTTGTATTCTTGTATTTGTCTCATGCGATAAAATTGGGCTTCAATTTCACGGTCGAATATGCCTGTCATGAATTTGGTTGATGACATTATCTATTCAACGTTGTCTCCCAAATAAATATTAATTCATTAATATTTATTATAATTTTTTTTTTTTTTTTTTCTTCTGAATTTTTTGGTTTAAAATTTCAATTTATATTTAATAGTATTTTTTTTAAAAAAATTGATTGTATTTTACAATTATAAAAAATAACGTTGTATGATTATAAATTTAGATTTTGTTTATGAGATTGTGCTCTCTCATTGTGAATCAAAATTTCATAAGCGTTAGATTATAGAATTACAAAAACAAACTAAAACATGCATATCATTTAATTTGTGCAACTATTTGTAACTAGAGGAAAAAGAAGTGAATTGTGAAAATGATGAGAAAATATTGAAATTATATATGACATTAAAATGTATGACTATTATATTTTGAAAATAAACATGTATTGTTTTCTTTAATTTATTTTTTATATATTCAATTTAATTTGCAAAATTTTATATTAAAAAAAAACTGGATACAAGAATCAAAATTTTAATCGTTTTATAACTCTATTTATTTATAAATTTTTTAAAATATATGAATAAAAAATTGAATAATATTATTTAACTTTATAAAAAATATTTTGATAAATATTTATCTATAATATATAATATGAAAAGAACTCAATAAAATAACTAACTTTCAAAATGTAATGATTTGACCCACTTAAATTTTAATATTTCAAAACAAATTAATAATTTAAAAATTAAAGTATTACAAATCATATATTTTTTTTTAAATTCATTTTTTAAATGTAAACGTCTCAAATCATATGTTGATTAATATAAATATCTTTATTTTAGAAATGTTTATTTTTAAAAATCAACCTTACATATAAGGTTCATAAAACCACCACACTATATCTCTAATTTACGTATAAATGTGAATGTAAAAAAAAGGACAACACATGGATACAAGATAGAGAAATATGAATACAATTTAAATTTTCATGTATTTATATGAAAATTTCGATGTCCAAGTGCATATGTGTGTGTATGTGTATGTATAAAATTTAATATAAAAATTTCAATGTGCAGGTTCTAAATTAAATTTTTTGACATTTAGATATTTAAATTTGGTTACGATGTTGTATTGGCACCATTTTAATATATTTTTATACTGTAAAATAATATTGGAAATTATTCTTGGAGTGGTTTATAATCTCTCTTTAGTTGAAACATTATTGTTAGTTTTCTAATAGGGACACATTCATGTAGGAAACCCTTGTAATTTGCATAGTCCAATGGAAATTGAGTTAGAATGCATGAATAGACGATTGGATTTTGGTTTTCAAAGGTTGAAGGAGTTTCATTAGTTTAAGACGGACCCTAAAAACCATTCACAGTGCTATGAATATTTTTGAAATGTTTTTAAGACAATTATGTTGCTCTCGAGTTTGTGTACAGGGCAGGAAATCATATACTAGGGTTTAGTCAATTTGGAGATTTTCCATAGTTAGAAAAATGTGAAAATTGGTGGTTTTAAAGGAGCTAATATGTAAAATAGGATTTCAAAAGTTTTGCTCCCCTACGGACTCATTCCACATGTATTTGGTCAACTAAGTTGTAACTAGGTAGAATTAGGACTAGAAGGGTTAATTGTGTAGAGAAAAGGGCTAAGAAAATGGTGAGGAGGAATAAACCAGCTCTTCAAACTTCATAAGAAGTTGTATCAAGATGGAGGGATATCATATTATACCCTAAATCTCTAAGAAATATTGTATATTAGATACACAAAGGAGAAACATCCAAAACATGGCTACTAGCCTAGAGAAACCATGGAGAGTGAACTATGTGGAAAGAAGTAATTAAGGGTGAGTTGACATTTGAAAGGGGTTCATTCAAGTGTGATGAGAGCACATCTAACTATCGATGACTAATTATTAATCTATGGGAACATAAATCAAGATTAGTTCTTTAAACCTAAGAGCTAGTGAGAGAATTGCATGAAAAGTAAGATCAGTGTTATGAACTGAGCCAGGGGTGAATGTTAGTGAAATGATAGATGTCTAATGAATCCAAGAAGTCTATCTAAAATTTACCAAGGACAAGTATATATAAAATAAGGATATTAATCCCAGGAACCTAGAGGAATGATGGAAGGAGATGGAACCATGAAGAGCAAAGGAAACATTGAATGTGAATTTTTTTAAGAGTAAACCATCAAGTGAGTTCAACCAGTCGGATTAATAAGTATATAATGATGTTTATGAAGGATTCTCCCCTTACCTATGCATCATATCTACTTCTCTGGAGTTATAAACATCCTCTTCAACATCTAAATAATTTTCATTGCTTCCAAACTATTTAGTTTTTCCTGAACTCAAATAGCTAGCAAGAGTTGTCTATGTGGGATCAGACGGCACACTTGGGCCTTAAAATATTAATTTAAATATATTAACTATACATTTTTAGTTTATTTCACTATAGCTTAAGAAAATCTTAAAATGTTACCCTTTATTTTAACATAGCACTCAATTGCTTCAAAAATTATTCCAAATTGCCAACATTTTGTAGAACTAGTTAATTAGGTCTGAGGAGAACCAAGCCTACATGTATTCATAACATACACACCATATTTATGCATTTAGAACATACGTACAATCTTTTATGAACATTCATAAATAATATAGCCTAAATGTTAAGGATCAAGCAAGTTTGCAATTAATAAAAAAATGTCATGGATCTAAAATGCATATAAACTATGTAATTACCACTCATTTTTTCTCAGTTTATATTTAAAAATAAAATCTAAGCCACATGATTAGAATAAGCTACAAAAATAGGTGAGGAAGCCAATTGAGGGAATTTAAAACCCATGATGACATAGCCCATATGATTTTCAATAAGATTGTGAATATTTAGATGACATGTATAGAGATTGTAATTGCCATGTGTTCTCTACTTAGGAAGAAATTATTTTTTAGAGATATGTTTGCTATTTTTATTATGTCCATTTATATCAAATTATCATAAGAGGTCAATTTGTATTTTTTTCTAGTTAAAAAACTTCTAAACATAGCCATTCATTTGTTCATAAACAACTTAAATACACAAGATGAAGTAAGCAATTGGTGCCAAATAAACATCAATTTTGTAGATTAAAATGTGAATAAGCATGTGTTTCAATTGATTTACATCCAAAATAATAATCATACATCATGTAATACTAGACACATAAGTCATTACACACAACTAATTATCATTATTCATGTATAGAATACCACATCTATTGGAAGACATCCCATTGGCTTGTGTAAATAAGATATCAATCTTCGCCTTCAAAATATATAGTTACTGATCATATATGGAAATTATTCCTTCATGATTCATTTGCATGGCCCACACAGTCCCCATCCTTGCATCATAGAGTGATTTTATGTAGGGATGGGTAGCTTGTACATTGACAAACTATATTTCATCATCCATCTTCTCATCCCTCAATGTGATAAGTGCACGGTGAAACTTATCAATCTCTCTGGTCTTGTCAGCCAATGCAGTTTCCAACTTGATAACCTTTTCCCAATAATAAGTGTTATGGATATTACTTAACTTGCTTAATCCCTCAACACCCAAGTGTTCCACCCCTACTTTCCTTATCCTTGTTGGGTTTATGAAGGCTATGATCCCCCTGTTTCCATATTCCACCCCTTCTATAATTCACCTAGGTACCTTTGGATTTGACCATGTTCAACATCCCCACATCTCAATTTCCCTCCATTCAGCCCATTCCATCCATAGGGATATATACAACTCAGATCTAATCTTGAAGATATTTTATTGCCTGGCCCTCAACACCCCCTTTAGTCCTTCCATAGGTTCAACCACCTCCAGACACTTTCACTTCAATAGTTTTAATGGTAATCACAAAAATGAATGTACTAGAGTGCATAGTTTAGTCATCTTAGGCCACCTTAATGACACTTACACTCACTTTCTAAATTCCCCAATTATCCACCACCACCACATCCGCTTCTACTACTATGACAAAAGTTGATTCAAGAAAAAAGATCAAGAATATGCAAAGGGTAATTCTCTCTTAGCCTTATAATCGGTCCCATGTTACTTCCCTTATCCTTCTTAGGTCTTTCTTATCCATCATCCTTGGTGCCCAAATATTTGGCTTTAACCAACCAATTTCATTATTCTTGTTGAATACTTCTCTCCATAGTGCCATGAACCTACAAGTCAATTTGACCCAAAGTAAACTGCATACCGATATGTTCTTGGGGGCTTCCCCATTTTTCATTCCCCTTTTCATCCCCATGCATCCCCCCTTCACTTATCCCTTCCTTCCTTACCTCTGCTTCATCCATTCACCAACCTCCCATGGCTCTACCTTCCACCATTATCTCTACCACCCCACCTTAATACTCTTCTTCCTTGGGAGTTAACATAAGAGTAAAGGGACCCAAGATAATCTTGCAAGGTGATGTGGACATCCAATGGGAGTGAGACCAAGAATCCAATAATATAGGGGGGATTATCACATATAAATTCACTCAAGTGGGTGACCCAGTGGTGTGGCATACCAAAATGACCTCTTGCCCCTCACCAAATTGAGGACATATAATAGAGAAGAGAAGGTAGCTGAAGATCCTATCTCTGTGTTGCAGACTACTCATGACATGTTAGAGAAGGTAGATGAGGATTTGTGATAGACAACACGTTTAAAAATTTCAAATACAGGTTTTCAAATAATCAAATTAAATTCTAAAATCAAGTGCTATGACATATGTCAATGTTTAAAAAATTTAAACTAATTTAGAAATTTAACACTTGAAAAATATTGATAAAATGACAAAAAATATTGATGCCTATGAAATGCATGTGCACTAACTTTTCAAAGGCTCAAAAATAAATTCATACATACTTGAATGTATATGCATGTGAATATGTAAAATATTTACAAGATCAAATTTAAAGGTTTATCATAGAGTTACAATTGAGCATATGGTTTCATGGAATTATATATCATTTGGCATAAACACAAGGAGCGTGACTGTTGTTCATGCTTAGATATAAACTTTCAAAGTTCAAAAAGAATGACAATTTTTCATGCATATTTATCAGAATTTAGAAGGCATGATGCTTCTTCATAAACATTTCCAAATTTCAAAGATTACAATTTCAAAGTCATAATACTTGTTCATGAACATTTTCAATGTTTAATGTTACAATTTAAAAGTCATGATGCATGTTTATTAGCATTTTAAAATTTAAAATTTATATTTTCACTTAATTTCAAATCAAATCTATTGGTACTAAGGTGATGATAGGGCTGCGAGTATTCTTCATTCTCTTTTGATCATGAAAACATAAAATAGATCCTTATATAGTGGTGTGATTAAATATGTTAGGGTAATATATGTTTGAGTCTAGTGACACTCAACACCCTCAAAATTATTTATATATAGCCCATTGTGTGGTTCTATCTTTCTATTACAGGTGATGTACATTTAATTCTAGTGAGACTGAATGACATCATAATAACTTCTAGTGAACCCATCATAGGTTCACATTATTTGGATTAGTTAATTGGGTATTATTCCCCATTCATTAGAGTTGAAATATGCATCCTTCCAACTCAAGGGTGTTATTCGTTATTCAAAATTTGCACTTGATCACTCTCATTTCATCAATGGTTCAAATTTTAAAAGCTTTTCAATAAGGGAAAATAGTTCTCCATCATATTTTGCATGTTATACGCTAGTTTTATTTCATATACATATAGGTGTACCCTTTCCTTTCTCTCCTCTTCATTTTTCATATTTACAAAGTTTAACAAAATTTAAAATATGAAAAAATGACATCATGTCTTTTGGTAGGGTTTGTTAAATTTGAATGCCCTACACAATTGGAGTATCCTCTCAAATATAAAATGTTTTTTTTACACTCAAGTTTAATTATATCTTATTTAGTATAAAGTATTCATTACTATAAATTTTTAGAAAATGTAGGCACATAAATATAGTAATATATAATTTACAATGCTAAAATTATTAATACATCCTAAACCATATGACTTATCACTCAAATGCATGACTCTTATTAGACATTCCTCTAATAAATTTATCTATATGGGGAATCGATCCACTGTCTTTAATCACTATTACACATAAATTTGAAAATCAAATGATCAAAATACTTTATATTACCCTCAAACTATCTCTAGCTCAAGAAAATTGTTTTTATTTTTTAGGACAAGTCCTGGCTATGAAAATAGATTCGATATTGTATACTTGTCCTCCTAGAATGGATGCATCTTGAATAAAATAGAAACTTGTTTACAATTTTAAAATATTATTTTTGGTCTTCCCACACATTTCATAAGGTTGGCTAAAGGAATTTGTCAAAACATTTCACTATATAAGAAAATCAAAACCTTATTTCAAAGAGACTTGGTTTCTAGTTTACACACTGTTGCACATTGAGAAAATATATCATCCTACCAAATTCAAGATCAGTCACAAGGCATAGTCATGAGTAAATTCTAAAGTATCTCAATATAAGTCAAGAGCTATCATTGTAAATTATCAAAGTCATATTTATAGCTACATACATATAGTTAAGGAGCACAATTGCACAATGACTTTAAGTGAAAAAGCTATGTGTACTTTATTTCCCTCCTTAGTGTATTGGATATGTAAGTAATATTTAATCATCAAAGCAATGATTGGGGTCTTCTCAACCTAATAAACTCCCCTCTCTTTTATATAGGTGTCAAGCTTTTAAAGTTGTATTTGGGTTTCAAAGACAAAATAACGAAAATAATAAATTCCAAACATCACAAATAAAATTGTAACATATTATCACACTTATAATACATAAGTGTGGAAGGTGAAATAATCATATTGTTTTCACAATCAATCCCGATAAGTATGTAATCAATGGACACAAGATGCCTACATTATTTTTCAAATAATGTAGAATTTTCTAAGAATTTTCTCACATTTTATTTGAAGACATGCACTATCATAGTTTTGATTTTATATTTTTTCACTATCAATCACCAGTCACATTCAATTGGGACAATTCTGCATTTGATAAACATGATTAACATGCACTATTGTCCATGAAGTGCATACTCATCCAGAAGAAAGATTTATATTTGGCTCTTGATCCTAAACATGCACAATAATAAATTTTTTTGATTTCTACTTTTATATATTTGAAGTAATCAACCTAAATCCTTTTTTGAGATAAGAACATTTATTCTTATTATTTTATAAAAATTACATATTTTCATATTTATCAATTTTCAAAATCAAAATTGTTAACTATTGTACATCTTTACCAATCTATTCTCCATCAATTTTTACACCTATTAGAAAAAAATATCTATTATTAAATAAAAAATAACATAAAACAATAATACATAATTTTTTACAATTTTAATTTGAATAAAACAAATATTACTCATCATTGGATGTATTATGTTTTTGTAGAAATTGAAATCTAGTATTTGGTACTTGGCAATGACGAGCTTAAAACATATTTTCTAAGAATGACTTAAGCAAAATAATAATGTCTTAATCCACCAATTTCTCACACTTACATTTTATCTTATCAGTTTGATGCTTTTGTTATATTGTTACACACTTAAAATAACCTCACTATCTATTTCAAAACTTCTTAATATTTTACAGAAAAATAGTCAAAGCTTTAGTTTGGTCCAAATGTACAAAGGTCAATTTTTCACATTTATTTGTATTTTGAGTTGATACTGACATGATCTTATTGGTACAGACCCACTCTTAGTAATAATTAATTTATAAAAACAAATGTTTCCTTAGAGTTGACCCATATACATTGCATGTAAGTGGCATAATAAATTACGCAATTGAATTCAGTTATAAACAAGTCAAGACCTCATTTGAAAAGGTCATGACACATCTATACAATATTTCACATTGAGAAAATATTCCCTGTACTTTCCAAATTAAAAACTTATCAATACGAGTAGTCACAAGAAAAGTTTGAAGAAAACTAAATCCATGCTAAAGTACACATTTTCAACTATCAAGTTTGAATAATTAGTTGCATACATATAGAGAATAATCACAATTACACAATCACATTAGGTGGAATAAATAAGTGTGACTTGATTTCCCTCATTGGAGAATCAAATATATATACAATAGTCAATCATCAAATGGGGGTGATTGGGGTCAACTTAGTGCATCAAATTTTCTATTTTTTATAAGTTTGTAACCCTCAAAAGCACACCTAATGTATCGATACAAATAAGATTGATTTATGGAGCTGCATGCATTATAAGGGGTTAGGATTTCAAATATAAAGCAAAAAGAGATAGGTGAAGGTGACTATATAGTCATAGTCCCACATTTCCACACAAGTCTTTAAAAACCAACATATCAATATCAGGTAACAATACTAACCCTATTCGACAGATTTGACCATGCATAGGTAAAGAAGCAGTTCTAGAACTTAATGAACAACGGCTCTACTTTATCCTGCTTTTCACTTCTACAATACAACTATAGTTAGACAATCACCATAAAATACTAAGAACTCATCCCTTTATTGTACTTATTATATTTAACATGTGTCACTTGTCAAATCAGTACAATCTATTTCAATCTTTTACATCCAGATGTATGCTTGATTGCCATAGCTTAATATATAAATTATATTTCAATTTTCTACCTTAATTAGGTCTAAGAATTTATTCTCTTCTAAATTAGGGTAAAACAAGATATTGTGAGCTTCAAACACTAAAAGCCCTAAAAGATGCAATTTAGGATGTATTATTGTTTTTTTTTAAATGTATTTTTCCAAAAGTAACTCTAAACTATCATGCAACTTGGCTTAGTCTTTGTTAAGATCAATAAGTGATCAAACTACATATTTATGGAAGAAAAGTAATAGTCAGATTATTTATGACCCCATATAAGAGAGGTACATTAAAGAATAAGAATAAGAACAACATGAAGGAACAATAGTTAAACTATTTATGACCTCATATAGGAGAGGTGCATTAAAGAATAAGAAAAAGATCAACATGAAGGAAAATAATAAATCTAGATGATACATATTAAGATTATGGAAATTTAACATAAAACTAAAATAAAAATTATAAAACTATTTTTTAAAATATATTATATATTAGAAACATTATTAATAATAATATTCAAATTATCCAACCAATTATTAAAATTAAACTTTGAAGATAGTTCTAGAAATACTATTTATAAATTTTTCTATAATAACTTATATTTTAATATTAAATTAACTTTGAATAATAATCGAAATTAACTTCCGACACCTATTGATAATTGAAATTGACTTCCTACACTCAAACAAATTGATATTTATTAAACATTTATTTCAAACTGTAGTGACAATCAAAACTTTCCTAATTGATATTTATCAAACATGGCTTTCAAACTATAGTGATAAACAATATTTTCCAATGGTCAAGATAAGGGGGCTGTCGACTCTTGACTAGAAGAGGTAAGCCGTTAGACCTTGGGTGCCATGATAAAAGGAATAAATAGCTAGTGTCCAAGTTGTGGTCTAAGTTGTAGATATTTTCAAAAAAAATGTTCCGAAGAATCTCAACCCATTCTAATGACGCCAACAACGGGACGGGAAAGTAACCTCATTTCATTGCACAGGCAATTGACTTGTGGAATCAGCTAACCACAAGCCTGTTTGATTTGTCAACTGTAACATTCAATCATGTTGAAAAACAACTGGTTCTAGAAGGGGTGAGGGGTGTTGCTTCTTACTGGTTTAGAATGTTTTTATGTCAAAAACAAGAACAAGTTACCAATATTAAAAAAATATTCAATATGTTAATTCAATCATCGAACCTTTACCGTTGCTTGCTTAATAAAAATATCCGTTGACTTTTATATTATAAGAGTCGTTAGTTTTATCTCGTGAAACTAATTTTGGGGCTCAGACAAGATGGACGATCAGATAAAAGAGGTACTCATTGGAACTAACTTAATTTTTTCTGTAGTATTTTTAAGTGCATCTTCATTGTCTTACAAACAGACTTATATTCCAGTTTGTGTTGGAGTTGGGACGTATTGGCAAGGAGAACCAAGAGCTCATATCAATGATAAACCTAATGTACATTGACTATCAAAGCTTAAAAGCGCAACTCATTAATTCACAGGTACAAAGTTTTCATGAACTTCAATTGCATCCACCCAACATAGAAGCCTTCATGCAAATTCTGAAAGTTAAAATTTTATATGATTTGTAGGAAGAGCAGTTGAGGTCCAACCCATAATCGATGGGGGAGACTCTGAAACAAGCAGTATACGAGTATGGATGGTAGCGTCGACTCTAGCAATGCACATTCCGGGAGCTCACTAGACAAGAACTCGAAATCGTCCGTGGACGATCATCGGCTGCCCACAAAGAAGAGGAAAATAAACTATGATCAGCTCGAGCAGAGCGCTAACGGTAAAAGGCCCCACAAACCCCTACCAGAGCGCTAACGGTTATCTGGCTGTGCCGCAGCCTAAGAAAATCGTAACTACGCGGACCAAATTAGATGAAACCACGGTAACAATCCATTTCCCAAAACACATTATGTTTCCTCAGCTTTGAACTACGGACAGAATAGGAAAATATCTTGTAGTTTTTTTTTTTTTTTTTTTAAATTTTTTAAAGCACATATATAAAAAATAAAAATTGCTCCGATAACTAACCCGTTTGTATGGGTCTCCTCTGTTAGGGTGAGAAGTGCAGACTTGTTTTCTCATATACTCTGTTTTACAATAAAACACTCCTGTAATTTCACTATAAAATAATGTTGTTTATAAAACAAAGATTCACTTATATAAGATAAAAGATTGCCTTATATTAAAAAATATAAAACAAAGCTCACATAAAGAAAATTGGAAGTTAAAAGACTGGCTGCTGCATACAAGAGCTGTTTCTCCCTATTTGCTCTGTTCTTATCCTTCACTCTTGCTCTGCTTTTCTCCTTCAATATATTATTGCAGCGTTGTTCTGCTGTTGTTCTCTCAACTATGTATTTGTAGTCCAATGCATACATATATATAGATTTACATTTGCATTTTCAGCTAATTCTAGACTTTTCTATGCTACGGTTGTTGTCAAAAAATTCTACACAGTGGATTATCTAGAGACTTCTAATATATTAAAATCTCATTTGTCTAGAAATTTCTCTCCATGACGAACAAGCGGCTGAAGTTATTAAATTATAAGAAGAAAAGATTATATTTTTAATTCCAGCACCCTCCCTTAATCTTGACTTCTTAGATTGATGACACCCAGATTTTCTTTAAGTTGTTCAAAGTATTCCTTTAACAATTCTTTTGAAAATATGTCTGCGAGTTGCTTCATTGTTTGTAAAATTCTAAATTTATTTCTCCACTTTCAATTAATTCTTTTATAAAGTGATATCATATGGCTCTGTTTGTTGCATTCATGGAAAACTGGATTTTCTGATAAAATTATAGAAAATAGATTATAATAGAAGATTGATGTTGTTTCTTTTTTCTCATTTAAATTTGATAAAATTGTTTTTATCCAAATGACTTGACAAGATGTTGAATTTGATGCTATATAATCATCTTTTGTTGTGGACAGTGATACAATAGTTTTATCTTTGAAGCCCATGCAATAGTTCTATACCTAATCTGAAAAACATATCTAGGTGTACTCATTTTTTTAAAGATAGGTAAATCACTTTTGACTAGAGCTCCAACTGGTCTAAGACAATTGGGAGCTCAAATCTTAAGTGATCATCTATCACACATACTAGATTTACCAACAATGGCCACAATCGACCTGAGAATACCAATGAGTGGCTATCACTAGGCCTATAATACTAATGATTGGTCACAACCGGCTCAAGAATACCAATGATCGACCAAAATCAACCTCCAATATCATACTGAGATTTGAACTTGGGTGGTGCTTGTAACAACCAAGTCACTTTACCAACTTACATACATCTCATTGGTAGATGTACTCTTTTTTATCATAAATATTATGTGAACAATTACAGTATGTATAACCAATTAAAAAAAAATCATTAGATGCATACACAAAAGTCCATGGCCTTTAGTGGCATTAATATATCTTTAAATTGATTTTTATGCTTGCCAATGCCCTTCCTTTCGAATCTCCACGAACCTGATGATTAGACTAATTGCATACATAATATTTGGTCTTGCTAGTGTTAAATACATTAAACTTCAAACAAAACTCTTATATAATATTGGTTCTGCATTGCTACTACAATCATCTTTTGTCAAAATTCAACCCTGTTCATACTGGTGTTGATGTAGGGTTACTATTCAACACTTTAAACATTTTCAAACTATCTTTTGCATTTGTGTATCAAGATATGAAAATACCATCATTTAGTGTGTATTTAACCTCAATACCAAGAAAATATTTCAATAATTCTAAATCTCTCATTTCAAAGTGTTTCTTCATTTATGATCTAAACTCTCTTACAGACATATTTCATTTCCCAGTAAAAACTAAATCATCAACATATAAGCAAACAATTAGAATTTCACTTTGATTTCTATCTTTAATATAGAGTGTTGATTCGTTAATAATCTTACTGAAACCATTGATCAATATGTATGAATTGATGTGGATGTATCATTCCCTAGGTGCTTGTTTGAGCTCGTATATTAGGGTAAGTGCACAGAGTTGGGGGATAATTCCATGGACATTTTAGGTAATGTGATCGCATTAATAAATATCATGATCACATTATTTAATTAACATAAATACATTATTTAAATTATAGCTTGGTAATTACTGAGCCATAATGTGATCACGTTAATAAATAACACAATCATGTTATTATAAAAATAATAATATGATTGTATTACTTTTATTTTACACATTAAAGCAATGAACATGTAGATGGTGTGAATATTGGTTACCAGGTAACATGACCATGTTATTGATAATGCGATCACGTTCTTATTATTTTTCACATAAAATCATGTGGAAGTTGCACATGAAGGCAACTTTGGCCAAAAGCTTATATTTACTACTTTAAATGTTAATTATAAGTTTATATTTAAATTTATTTTAATAAATATATGAAATTAGGGTCACTCAGCATTTGATAGAGTTGGTCTCACAGTTGCATGCTTTATGATGTGAAAAATAGTTTTTCAAAATCTAGTTTAGTCAGTACTGAGGCATTTTCATGGTCTAAGTGTTATACTAGGGATTTAAGAACATAATTTTTGTAATTGATGTCAATTTTTGGTAAACATATAGTTATTTTTTATGTTTTTGTGTCTTCTAAATTGATTTATGGTATTTCTAGGAGTCTTAAATTTGTCAAAATTGAAGTTTGAAAACCACTCACTTTAAAATTGGTGTAAAGTGGTGTGATTAGGGTAGCATAGGTTACATTGATGACATGTACACATCAAATGACTATTTTCTTTTAATTTCAATTGTTCATCATCCCTCCCTTATCCTTGATCACTTCCTACTCATGCCTTATCACCCTTAATCACCCTCTCATCATTGTTCATTGTCCCTAATCACTCCCTTATTTACCCATGTTATCCCTAATCAACTATAATCATTCCCTCATCATCCTTGATTACTCCCTCATTTACCCTCACTATCCCTCATCATCCCTAATCACTCACTTTTCATCCCTCATCACTCCCTCATTGACCCTCACCATCTCTAATCACTCCCTCATTGGCTCTCACCATCCCTCATCATTGCTAATCACTCCCTCATTAGCTCTCACTGTCCCTAATCACTGTTTCATCATCCTTAATCACTCCCTTATTGGTCCTCACCATTATTAATCATTTGTAATCGATCCCTCATCATCCCTAATCACTCCCTCATTTACCCTCACCATCCCTCATCATCCCTAATCACTACTTCATCATAACTCATTATCTCTAATCACTCATTCCTCATCCCTCATCACCTCTAATCACTCCCTTATCAATCTTCACAATCCCTCATCATCCCTAATCAATCCTTTATCCTCATACATCATTCCATCATTGACCCTCACCATCCCTATGGACTCCCTCATCATCTCTACTGAATTCCTCCTCATCCCTCCTCATCCTTAATCACTTCATCCAATACTTTGATGGTGGTATTTTTTGGGGGTTTAACAACATTATGAGCTACATGTGAAGAATTGAGTGCTACCATAAAATATAAGATAGTGTGATCAAAATAATGTGGAGGCAAATTTGAAACATAAATATTTAACACCTATGAAAAAATGTAGGCCTATTAGAAATGATGTAATTCACAATTGAAAATTTAGCAGTAAAAGAGAAGCAAGTAAAACCACCATAACACCAAAAATGGGTATTAACTACATGAGGATCACCAAGCTATGTGATTTCCTAAAACCAATCAATTGCTTTCGATATGACAACATTTTATGATTTGAATAACTATATTGAAGGCCTTCTATTTGTATGTCTATTGATTGAGTCATCATATCAGAGAGTGGAAAATAATTTTCAAATGATTAGAACATGTAATCAAAGACTGGAAAGTTGTGCTTAATTCATAAATTCAATATTCAATCCAATGAAGAGTGTCACACTATGAGCTCTCTACTTACAAATCTCAAGAAGTGGTTACAAGTTATCTATCACTATAAAAAGGTAAGTAGGTAATAGATTATGAACTCAATGATATGACTAGTACTAAAAATATCTCTACTTCCCTCAACAAGTAATTATATGAATTACAAATACTGTTTCATTAACAAATATAGATCAATGGTGAGCCAATACACTTCATCATTTCCATTGAAAGTCAAAAGAATTTAATTTCTTCTAAACCATATTTTCAATAATTGAACTTGAAATTTATACATCATCCATAACCATATGTTAGTGTATGGTCTAGTATAGGCCTTGAAAAATGGATCACCTAGTAGTTTCACTTGGTGTACAAAATCAAAAAAATTATAGATACAATCGTTTGTGACATCTCACTATTAGAGGTGTGTGATTTTTTACATGTGGTCAACCATATATTTACTATTGACATGTAGTATATGAAGTAAATCCTTGAAATATTGGGATAGATTCTCATTATCAGAAATACCATATATCATAGTTAGTTCATAAGCTTTTAGTCACTAGTACCAATAAGTGCAAGAATTTTATTAGTTATAGTAAAAAGGATAATCTTAATGATAAGAAATAAATGTAATAACATCCTTATATCACCATGTCATAGTGTGGTTTATCCAACAATAATAAAGACAAAATAATTGAACCATAAACTAGATGAATACAAGGATATCATTTAGTCACCTAAATAAATTCTTACATGTTTTACTCTAAACAATACTACTAATTTGATCCCTTAACTACCTATACCTCAAACCTCTTTATACAACATATCATTTATAGAGAATGAATAGATCAAGTGGTAGATTCATGAAATCATGGATAATGGACACATTATGCCCAAATCATTTCCTTGTAGAAGCCCAATTATGTTTGTGCCAAAATTGTGAATCAATTAAAAAAATATCAACAAGATTAAAGTAAAGAATTATTATCCTCATTTAAATATCAAGGAATTTTTTTACCATATCCATAGTGTAGAAGTCTTTTCTAAAATTGTTCTTAAGTTTGGGTATCATCATATTCATGTTAAACTTATAGATATTTGGAATATCATCTTAAAAATGAAGGAAGGATTGATTGGCTAGTTGATTATGCCTTTTATGTTAACTCATGTAACAAATTCATTCATTTCAAGATGTTGAATGACATCCTCACGCCCTTTACTATGTCATTTTTTAATCTATCTTGATGACATCTTAATCTTTAAAAAACATGGGATGAACATCTAAACCATAATGGACTAGTATTTCACATTTTGTAGAAACATATTTTTACAATAACATGAATAAATGTTCAATTTTCATGCAAGAGATAAAATATTAGGGACATAGTACACACACAAGGAGTGCGTGTGTGAACTTTATCAAGATTCAAGTTAGGCAGGAATGGGAAACACTAAATAACTTTGCATTTGATTCAAACCTTCTCATAATTAAAAAAATTATATAGGATATTTGTGTTTAATTTTTATCTTTTGAACCAAACTACCAAAGGTGGAACCAAATGAAGTTTCATCTAGTTAGCTGCATAACAAAGATAATTTGATGAACTAAAATTTAGACTCTATTTTGTGTTAATACTTATGTTACTTGACTATAACTTTGCAAGATCATCTAATTCATTTAGTAGAAAAATTGACTATCATAAATTGGTATTGACAACACAATCCTATAAAAGAGTTAATTTCTATTATAATGGATTAAATAACATATGATTGGAATCAAAAAAAAATAAGAGTATATAGTTATGTCAGATGATGAGTGAGTAATTAGGGATGGTGAGGGATGGTGAGGGTCAATGATGGAGTGATGAGGAATGGTGAGGGTCAATGAGCAGAGTGGTCAGATGATGAGTGATGATGACAAATTAAAAAAGATAGATTACGGATTTTGAGGGATGAGGAGGGAATGATTAGGGATGATAAAGGATGGTGATAATCAATGAATGGGTAATTAGGGATGATAAGCATGATTTATTAGAGAAGATGATAAACAATTAAGGTCAATAAGGGAGTGATTAGGGATGAAGAGGGAGTGAATAGGGATGGGGAAGATATTAGAGATGATGATTGATGAGGAAAGAGTGATTAGGGATGATGAAGGATAGAGATGGAGTGATTAGGGATGATGAGGGATAGTGAGGGTCAATGTAGAATTGACTATGGATGGTAAGGGAGTGATTAGAGATTAATAGGGATAGTGATAGTAAATGAGAGAGTGATTAGGGATAATGAAGAATGATGAGAGAGTAATTAGGGATAATGATTAATGAGTAGGAATTGATCAAGGATGATGGAGGGATGATGACCAAGTAGAATTAACCCAAAGTGGTCATTTGATGTGTGTAGGTCATCAATATGATCTACAATACCCCAATCACACCACTTTGGATAAAGTTCAAAGTGATTAGTTTTTAAACTTCAATTTTAACAGACCTAGGAATCCTATAAATGTCTTGAGTCAATTTAAAAGGCACAAAAACACAAAAAATGACTATATATTTTCAAAAAATGGATATCAATTGTAAATGTTATGTACTAAAATCCCTAAGTTTAATACTTAGACCCTAAAAATACATAAGTACTGACTAGATTGGTTTTTGAAAACCTATTTTCCATGTTGTAATGCATGCAACTGAGACTAACTCTATCAAATGCTGAGTGACCCTAATTAGTAAATACAAGAAATTAGGGCCACTCAAAATTTGATAGAGTTGGTCTCATAGTTTTACACCTTATTAAATAGAAAATAGTTTTTCAAAATCCAATCTAATCAATTTTTAACATTTAGAGTAGTAAATATAAGATTCTGGCCAAAGTTGCCATCATGTGCAACTCTCACATGTTTTAGGATATTGAGAATATATAACATGATCACATTATTAATCCAATCATGGTATTTCAATTTGAATTCAATTATTGTACCTTTTGGCTCGGTAATGCCTTGGATTCCTTAGCCAAAGGCTTGGATTATCAATGTATAGTTGAGTTTTGAAAGGTATGATAAAAGTAACAAATTTCAAATTTGATTGCCAAATACACTAATACATGAAAATTCAAAAGGTTAATACCATCATGACGAGCACACTCTTCTATTTCAAAAAATATCTTTTTTATAATTTTTGGACTAATTTAAGGTTTTTAACTATGTTGATTTCTAATTATGCCCTTTTTAGGCCACTACATGCACAAACGTACATGCCTATACATGTTCATGTAATTTATCTTTCATTCATTCAAGTGAAAAAAAAGTTATATGGTAACCAAATAGGCCTAATTCTACACACATTAAAAAAAAAAAATCCTTTTTTTGAGGTAGTTAGACATGTCTCACAGATGGCTATCCATTTTTTGTCAGTTTTTAAGATCTATTTATTTGTAAAATTAATGAAAATAGTATTAATTGAAAAAATACAGGTGACATACTAGAAGATCTTATCTAGATTTTCCTCAAAGGATTTCAAATAATTTTAAATGTTGCTAAAAAAATGGTGTGCAATGTGGCCATCTATCTGCTATGTTTTCTGAAGAAATATAAGTTCCCATTCAAATTTTAGATGTTATATATATATATATATATATATATATATATATATATATATATTAAATTAGTGTTTTGAAAACTAGACTCAAAATTATACATTTCATGTTCTTACACCATCTTAAAATTTGGACTGTAGATATCTCAAATTATCTATAGAAGTTTACATTTCTGAAATTTCAAGAAAATCATGCCTACAGGTAGGCCACATTTTTTCCCCCAACTTTTTGCACTTACCCATTGATTTCCCTAGATGAACTAAAATATCATAGTCTAGAGGATGTTGAACATAAACTTCTTATTCTAGCAATCCATTTAGGAACATTGGTTTGAGATCCATCTTATGCACCTTCCACTTATGTTAATTTGTTATTACTAAAATAGTTCTCATGGTTTCCATCCTTATAATAGGGACAAATACTTCATTATAATATATTACATGCCATTTTTAATATCTTTTGACAACCAAATTTTCCTTATGTCATTCAATTTTTTATTCTACAATGGTTGTGGTTTTATAAACCCAATTGATAACAATAACTTCCTTTCCTGTTAGAAGGTTTACTAACCCGAAAGTCTATTTTTTCTCAAATGATTTTATTTATTCATGCATGGATTCACACCATTTTATATCATTTACAACTACTTTAAAGTAAATAGGACTAGCATAAAACAATAAATAAAAATATACAATTTCTTTAATATCTTCTTCCTACATTGATGTTTCATATATCTCCTTCGAGATTTTTGTTTTCTTTGAAGTATCACTTGAGTGATGGAAAGGTTATGGAGTAGACCTTTATCCTTTGTTGAGAATAGTATATTCAGAAATATATTGTGAGCAATTATGTATAGGTGACAAAGGTGTTGATTTAGTGGCACCTTAAGTTTCAAGATGATTGTTGCTATTTAGAACATTCATAGATGGTGCTGAAACATGAATCCAATTGGGAATTGAAGTTGAATCATTATTTTCATCCCATATTGAATCTTCATCATAGATAACATATCTAGTGGTATTAGTTCTTTTGCAACTAGATTATATAACTTATAATATTTTTATTGCACACTATATCTAACAAATACGTTTTTCTCCTTTATCATCTAATTTATTCCTTCTTTTTGTAGGCACATGCACATATACTACATAACCAAAAACTTTTAAATGTTTAAAATTTGGCCTTTTCTTATTCCATTCCTCTTGACAATCTATTTAATAAATAAATTGTGCATGCTCTTAATTTTTTTTATCCTTTAGCTTGCTCTTAATTTTTTTCCATTTCTGCAACCCCATTATGTGGTGGTGTATATCTAGTGATAACCTATTTATTAATTACATTTTATTTGAAAAGGTTTAAAAATTAATTTGATATATATTTCCCTCCTCTATCAGTTTTAAGGATCTTGACATATTGTCTGCTCTATTTTTCAACTAAGTCCTTGAATTGCTTGAAGATCCAAAAGGCCTCAAATTTGTGTTTTACAAAGTAAATCCATATTTTTTTGCT
Source organism: Torreya grandis (assembly GCA_037957365.1). Classification (NCBI taxonomy): domain Eukaryota; kingdom Viridiplantae; phylum Streptophyta; class Pinopsida; order Cupressales; family Taxaceae; genus Torreya; species Torreya grandis. The sequence goes on from JARHVA010004741.1 coordinate 203,129, forward strand.
AAAATAATCTTTAAATGTTATGACATACAAATTTTTTCTAAGAGATAAGGTTTTCATAAGGCCACATAGATCTGAATGAATCAATTCAAGAGGATCTCGTACTCTCCATGATTTACCATAGGGAAAGACCTTTCTATATTTTTTTCCAAAAATACAACCTTCACAAACTCTATTAGGTTGTTCAATCAATGACAACCCTCTTACCATTTGCATTTTATATAAAAAACTCAACACATTGAAACTCAATGTGGCTAAATCTAAGACCCCACAACCTAGATTGATATATTATGATAGTTTTCGATGTAGCTAATAATTTATTTTACCTTCTGAAAGGGAACATTCTATTCCTTGCCATTTTAATCATTTTAATTTGCCTATTAATACCATTTTTATATAAAATAATTCATTCTCCATTCTCAAACTAAACTCTATATCTATTTTGAAGCAATTGTCCAAAACTAATAAGACTATGTTTTAACTTAAGAACACAGTATACATCTCGTATTTGTTTTTGTTGGCCATTTTTTTGGCCTACATACAAAATTTTTGCCTAAGTGTGAGGGTGGGAATTCAAGCAAGACTTCAGGATTTACACAGTAGAAGACTTTGGGTTTTTGGAAGGAGAAGTCTTCAAGTTTTATAAGAGACATAACTTATTTCACTTTATGAGTAATCAAAAGTTGAAACCCCTCAGTAAAAGTAATGTGGGTTGGAAAATCCAAATTACTCTTGACAGTGCAAATTGGGTTTTGATAAATACTTTGCTTATGAAATTTTTATCAACAGAAGTAATCTAGATTGGAAAACCAAATTACTTTTGACAGTGCAAATTGGGTTTTGAGAAATGCTTTGCTTATGAAAGTTTTATTAGTAGAAGCAATTCAGGTTTAAAAACCCGAATTACTCAAGATAGTGCATTTTGAATTTCTCAGGGTGAATTGCTTATCTCTTTTTATAAGTAACAAGCAGTGAAGAATCCAAAGTTATAGACATTGAAAAACAAACAAATAGTCTCGGACAAAAAGCTTGAAGGAATTCCATTAGAAAATTTCAAAGGAAAAATAAAAAAATATGAAGGGCAATGTACCCTTTAGAAAGGATGTTTCCAAAAACCCTAAGTTCCCTCCAAAAAGTTTGAGTGCCCTCCAAAAAACTTGGGTGCCCTCCGAAAAGCCTAGGTTCCCTCCAAAAAGCCTAGGTGCCCTCTAAAAATCTCAAGTACCCTCCAAAAAGCCTAAGTGCCCTCCAAAAATTTTGAGGGGTTGTTTACAAAAAGATTAAAGGGTATGGTACCATTCGAAAGGGTCAATTTTTAAAAAAAGAAAAAATTGAAGGGTAGGGTACCCTTCGGGAGGGCTCATTTCAGGATCGACAAGGACATTTGAAAAAAACCCAAAGGGCACCTACCCTTTTGCAAGGTCCATCTAAAAAGTTTAAAGGCTTTTATGAAAACCTTGAAGGGCATCTGCCCTTCAAGAAAGGACCATAACAGGAAGCCTGAAGGGATATTCTCTTGTGAAGGCCAAGGGACAATTCCCATAGACTTTTTGTCCATAAGAAGTTGAAAGCAATAAATTCAAAAGAAATGGGATTACATTTTTTTTTGAAACAAAAGGCCTTGAGAATAAATCCAAAAGAATAGGTTTGAAATTTTTTCCAAAACAATTGGTTCATGACATTTTTTTTGAAGGATTCGCTGAGAGGGAGAAATCTGATGGAAAGGCACATGAAGCATAGAGCCTGAAAAACAAGACAAATCATGATGAAGGAAAATTTCCTAAGGAAGGAGTCTCAAACTTTTTATTTGAGAGATAAAAGTCCAATAGAAATAGGCAAGCCAATATAGGAAAATCTATAGTAAATTCTCACAGATTTTTTGTCTACAAGAAAATGACTAGATGAATAAGTTCAAGATTTCGAAGGTAGTAAGGTCCGAGAGGATAATGGTCGAGATGATTACATGCAAAAGAGAAGTTTGATACATTGACAAACGGTCAATGAGCATGTAGAGTCAAATAGAAATCTAGATTAAGGCAAGGACTTCTTCAGCTAATGAAGAGATTAACGAGCATGAAAGGTAGCCATGAAAAAAAGTAGACACATCTAAGATATTAACCTCATTTCTAAAGATGGAGGCTCACTTTGCATGAAGAATTTAGGGAGTTTAATGTTATGGAGCTTGACGTGATTTGTGTGCATGCACTCTTGTTGGTTCACTTTCAAACATTCAAATATATCGAGGGGAGTTCCAAATTTAGATGTGGATTTGACTGTTCTTATATTAGAGTTGACTAATTGACAAGTGTCACATCCACTCATGTTTTCAATGCAAGGAATTTTCATGCAAGACAAAATAGACTTTTGTAAAGACTGAGTTATTTTGAGTTTACTCCCTATCTATTTTTAAATTCCGCCTCTTGAATTTTGTAATTTTTTTTTATTAATGACTTTTTAGCCTTGTAAAAATGATCCCTCTTTTGGCAATAAATATTATTCCAAAGATTATGTTGTAACCTTTTTAAAAATCAATAAGAAGATGACTGTGTTTTTTCAATTTTCAGTAGCTAGTATAGTGTACTATTGTTATAGATTTACCTAAGTTATAGATTTTCTTTCATCCTTGTCAAATATGGATTTGTACCTAGTTACTAGTTGGTCAAATGTAGGTCATGTTCTATGTTGGATTGTCTTTTATTGAGTTTATAGTAGATATTAGTGGCTATTTAATGCCTTTCATCAAGCCTATTTCTATTTTTCCTTAAGCTTAGATCATTAGATAGAGTATTTGCATGAAATAATTATGTGTATTGATCAATTAGAGTTAAATTTATACCTCTTCATTGTCTAAATTGGTGTTCTTAGAAGCTTGATTTGAGTGGATCAAGTAAATTAAGTGTATGACCGATTTGGCTAGGATTTTCTTGCAAGTTCTTTCTTCCCTTTTCCCTAGGCAATTTGTAGCATAGAAATTAAGATCCTCATTGATACATATTACAGAAACCAACCTATGTAAGTTCTTCTCACCATTGAGGCACCCACCCTCGTAAGAAGATCTCATTGTTTCAACTAGAGAGAGGATTAGACATTTCAGTACATCTTCGATTCATGGTGTAACTCCAGGTTGACAACAATTTTTGGCACAACTAATGGGACCTAGTGGAGATGGTCTTCATGAAAATGTAGTTGTAATAGTGTTCTTCAATAAGTATTTGGTGATTTTAAGCTCAAGAAATTGATTCTAATAGTTTAGGCATAGTTTCCATGTAAGTCTATTTTTATTGCATTATCATGAATGAATTTTGATGGTTGTGTATGAAGAGAATTCCTATGCTATGTTTACTTATCAGCCTAATGTTGGATCATATCATCCTTTTCATGATACCTATGAGCCTTTTGACGAGGTTAATCAACCTTATCAATAGTATTATCAAAGCTATCTTGAGCCTTATCAAGTTTCTTGTGATCCTTATTATCAAGAGCATGAGTCTTACCTTCCTTTTGAGCCATTTCAATCTCAGGACTAGATTTCATCTTCCCCATATGGATACGATGCTGTATATGAGTAGTCTTGCCTTCAAGAAAGAATGAATGAAATAGAGCTTAGAATACTAGCATATGCAAGAAAGGTTTGTTCTAACTCTCAGTATGAAGAAGTGAATTGTTTATTTCCAAATGTGTCCAATGATCTAGAAGAGATAAATACACTATGTATTCTTGTATTATAAAATATGGAGGTTTGGGAGAGATAAAAAATTGAGTTAAACCAATTTTTTACAAAGGGTTCTTGTGCTTCTTATTCTAATGAAGTTCTTAATCATGCTGAGTGTGTGACAAGGGAGCTTCCTAATTGTATTCAAGAGCCAATTCATGAGACTAAACCTTCCTATAGTCCCCTATCCTCACCAATCATCCCTCAAGCTCAAGTTGTCTAGGAAGACAAGTAGGTTTTAGAGTTTGATGAGGTAATGGCCAAGTGGAAGGAACAAAATACTGAGGTCTTTTAGAGTTTCTCTTTCCCTCCTCTCCAAAACTCCCTAGATAATTCCATTGCCCTCAAGATTCCAATATCTAATCATTATCAACCTCCTATGCTGATTCTATAGATCAAAAAGAGGAATAAAAAGATGATTGGCAGTTGTACCTTGAATCTCTTTAGGAAATTGAAGAACTTTTTAAGGATATATTGTCTATTGAAGGACACATTTATAAAAAAATTGATTAAGAATCAACTATTTAAGGTCACAGTATAGATTGGGTTGCTTACTCAAAGCTACTTGAAGATCTAGATGAAATTACAACAGTTGATAAGAAGGATATTGTCACTCAAGAACCATGCATAGTTGAGGTATCACTTGATAAGGTGGTAGATGACAAACAATATGAAAAATATTAGGAGGTACTTGATGAGTTTGTCTTTGTTGGTGACTGGTTTGTTATTGATGACTCATTTGAGAAGATGCTAATATAGTTGGTGGACAAGGAAAATACCTCATCAAATGTTATGATTAATAAACATCCTAATTTGCAACTTGTACCATCTCTTGGAAGGAGTGAGTTCAAGAATTTCCCATTTGATCTAGGCAGATCATTCTTTATCATGGTTAGCTAGGTTCCTTATTTACTTTGATTTCCTCCAAGTGTTATTCAAGCACAATTATTCCATTTAGTTTTGTTTCAATAAGTTCTTGTTTGCACATTTGCTTCTTAGTTAGTTTCCTGATTTCATGTGTTTCCCTTCTTATTTTAAAGGAGAAAGGTTACTTTATCCATGATTAGAGGAGAATTTTAGTCAAAATCTAGGTTTATCATTATTTTGGTAGTTCAAATAACATCTATATGGTCTAAGTTCTCAAGCATAGTGGGCATGCTTCCCCGTGAGTCACCATAAATGTTGGCCTACATACCAAAATTTTGCCTAAGTATGGAGGGTTGGCATTCAAGCAAGACTTTAGGTTTTACACAGTAGAAGACTTCTAATTTTTGGAAGAAGTCTTCAAGTTTTACAAGAGACACAATTTATTTCACTTTATGAGTAATCAGTCATTGAAACCCCTCAACAAAAGTAATCTAGGTTGGAAAACTTGAATTACTCTTGACAGTATAAATCAGGTTTTGAGAAGTCCTTTGATTACAAAAAAATTATTAGTAGAAGTAATCTAAGTTAGAAAACCCAAATTACTCTTGACAGTGGAAATCAAGTTTGAGAAGTGCTTTGCTTATGAAAGTTTTATCAGTAGAAGTAATTCAGGTTTTAAAACCCAAATTACTCAGGATAGTGCATTTTGGTTTCTCATGGTGAATTACTTATCTCTTTTTATAAGTAAAAAGCATTGAATAATCCAAAGTTGCAGACATTGAAGAATAAACAAATAGACTCAGACAAAAATCCTAATGGAATTCCTTCAAAAATGTTCAAAGGAAAAATTAAAAAAATTGAAGGGCAATGTGCCATTCAAAAAGAACATTTATAAAAAGCCTACGTGCTCTCTAAAAAGCTTGGGTGCCCTCCAAAAAACTTGGGTACCCTCCAAAAAGCCTAGGCACCTTAAGACAAAAGTCCAAAGAAAATTAAAAGACATAAAACCCAAAGAAAATATAATCAAAAGCAAAAGGAAGTTTGTGGGAGGACATCCTTTGGACAAAAAATCCAAAGGAATTCCTTCAGACTTTTTGTCCGAAGGATTCCATTAGAAAAATTGCAACACAATAATCCGAGGGGATTGAGAAGAAATCCATAAAAAGGAAATGACAAAGCCATGGGAGATAACATAAAATTATGAAGGGTAGGAAATGAAAATTCTAAAAGAAATAGGAACAAAACAAAGGTAAAGACAAAAAGTTTGAGGAAATGAAACAACAAAGAATCCCAAAATAAATAGGGGTGAACATAAAGCCAACAGGAAAAAGAGAAGTCAACAGGAAAAAGATGAGTCAACAGGAGATATTCAGAAGGAAATCCAAAGAGAAGTCAACAATAATTTTGAAGGAAATGCAGCCAAGGTAAAGCTAGGAAATAAAATCTATAGGAAAGGAGAAAATCCAAAAGAGAAGCCGATAGAATTCTGGAAGGAAATAATAAAAAAAACAAAGGTAAGATAGAATTCCAAAGAAATAATTAGACTTGGATATAAAATAGAAGTCCACAGAAAGTAGACAGGAATAAGCAAACTAAAATAAAAGGAAAATCCATGCAAGCAAAGGCTATTTTTGGTTGACTAGTCAAAGCTTTAGTTGACTAGTTGTTAAAGTCAAGCTATCTTTAGATCAACTCATGCTTTCAAATGTTCCAACTCAGCTTCCAACATTTCAATCACAGTTTTAATTTTAGGATGGCTTATATTTCATTCATGCTCTTGTTTATCTCATGCTTTCAAACAATCAAACACCTCAAGAGAAAGTCCATATTTGGAGGTGGGCATAGCTTTTTTGCATGATAAGAGTTTGACTTCCCAAAATTAGCCACCATACTTTTAAACATAAGTAATATTCATGCAAACAAAATAAACTTTTATAAAGGATGAGTTGGTTTGAGTTTACTCCCTCTCTATTTTCAAACGCCACCTCTTGGTTTTTGTAAATTTTCTATATTAATGACTTTTTAACCTTGTAAAAATGATGCCTCTTTTGGTAAGAAATATTCTTCCAAAGATTGTGATGTAACCTTTTTCAGAATCAATAGGAAGTGGACTGTGTTTTTTTAATTTCTAGTAGTTGGTATTGTGTATTATTGTTATAGATTTGTCTAAGTGATAGATTTTCTTTCTTCCTTGTCAAATCTAGATTTTTATCTAGTTACCATCTGGTCATATGCAGATCATGTTCTATGTTATATTTTATTTTAATGAGTTTATAGTGTATATTAGTGGCTATTTAGTGCCTTTAATTATTCCTATTTCTATGTTTCACTCAATCTTAGATCATTAGGTATAAATTTTTTGTGAAATACATGTGTATTGATCAAGAATCACATATTCAAGGTCACAATACATATTGGGTTGCCTACTCAAAACTCCTTGAAGAGCTATATGAACTTGCATTAGTTGATAAGAAGTATGTGGTCACTCAAGAACCAAGCATAGATGAGGTATCACTTGAAAAGGTGGTAGATGAAAAAGCAATATAAAAAATATTAGGAGGTACTTGATGAGTTTGTCTTTGTTAGTGACTGGTTTGTTGTTGATGACTCATTTGAGAAGAGACCAATACAATTAGTGGATAAGGAAATTGCCTCATCAAAAGTTATGGTTAAAAAACATCCTACTTTGTAACTTGTACCATCTCTTGGAAGGAGTGAGTTCAAGAATTTCCCATTTGATCTAGGCAAATCATGCTTTATCATGTTAGCTAGGTTCCTTATTTGTTTTGCTTTCTTTAAAGTGTTGTTCAAGCATATTTGTTATGTTTAGTTTTTTTTTAATAAATGCGTGTTTGTACATTTGATTCTTAGTTAGTTTATTACTTTCATGTGTTTCCATTATTATTTTGAAGGAGAAAGGTTACTTTGACATGATCAGAGGATATTTTCAATCAAAAACTAGGTTTATCACTATTTTGGGAGTTCAAATAGCATCTATATAGTCTAAGTTATCAAGTATAATAGGCATTTTTTCCTACAAGTTTATAGAAATGTTGGCCATTTTTTGACCTACATAACAAAATTTTGCCTAAGTGTGAGAGGGTGGGCATTCAAGCAAGACTTTGGGTTTTACACAATAGAATACTTTAGGTTTTTGGAAGGAGAAGTCTTTAAGATTTACAAGAGACACAAATTATTTCTTGTTATGAGTAATCAACATTTGAAATGCCTCAGTAGACATAATCTGAGTTGGAAAACTTGAATTACTCTTGACAGTGCGAATCATGGTTTTACAAGGTGCTTTACTTCCCAAAAGTTTTAGTAGTAGAAGCAGTTTAGTTTCTCAAGTCTGAATTTCTCTTGACAGTGAAAATTGGGTTTTCAATTTTGCTTTACTTCTAAGTGTTTTAAAATTAAGAGCCAGTGGATTTTTCAAACTTGATTTACTCTTGTTAGATCAAATCAGGTTTTGGGAGGTGCATGACTTCTCTCTTTTAGAAGTCTCAATTCATGAAAATTCTGAAGTTAAGGCCCCTAGATTGTCAGAGGTAGTCACAGGTAGGAGGAATTTTGAGGAAAGGAAGAATACAATTCTCATGGACATTTTGTTCATGAAAAAGTAACAGGACTCTACAAAAAGTCTAAAGGATTCCTTCAGACATTTTGCCCGAAGGAATTCCTTTAGAGGATAACACAAGGGATAAAAACAAAACTCCCAAAGGGTAGGTGCCCTTAAATAAGGTACATTTTAGGATTATTAAAGGGTAGGTTCCCTTTTAGAAGGAACAAAATACAAGGAATTCACTTTGGATAAGGACTCAACAAAAAACTTGAAGGGTAGGTGCCCTTAGGGAAGGTACATTTCAAAGGCCGAAGGGAAAAAATTAAAATTCTTGAAGGGTATGTACCCTTCAGGACAATTTAAAGGACCAAAGTTTATGAAGCTACAAAACCTAAAGGGCAAGGTACCATTAGAAAGGGTCATTGACAAAAAATTTGAAGGGTATGGTACCCTTCGAGAAGGTACACATCAACTTCGATAAATTTGTTTACAAAAAAACTTGAAGGGAAGGTGCGCTTCAGGAAGGTCCATCTCACGAATTTCAAAGGCTTTACAAAAAACCTAAAGGGCATCTGCCCTTCAGGAAATTATCATGACAAAAAGTCCGAAGGGTTGTTTTTTTTAAGCAGAGGAATAAATCCCGCAGACTTTTTATCCATGGGAAATTTGAAACCAAAAATCCTAAGAGATTAAAATAGGCAAGGGAAGAAATTTATAAGGAAGATAACCTTCAAACAAAAAGTAAAAGTCCAAAAGATTCCTTCATGAAATTTGAAAACAAAAAGCATAATAGGAAAATAAACTAAGGGAGTCAACAAAAAAGTCTGAGGGAAATAATAAAGGCTAAGGGGATAAACATAAAGTCTACAAAAAATCCAATACCAGGGTAAGACCAAAAAAGCTAAAGGAAATGAGAGGATATGCCATAAAATCTAGAGGAAAGAATTAAGTAAAAGAGATGACAATAGAATATCTGAAAGAATTGTGAAAAAAGGACATAAAATAGAAGTTCATATAAAATAGACATGAATATGCAGACTAAAATAGGAGAAAATACATGTGAACAAAGGCTATTTTTAGCTAATTACTAAGTTTCAGTTGACTCATAGTTTTGACTAATCAAAGTCATGCTTCTCCAAACGTTCCAATAGTCTGAGTAGAGCTCATCTATTGAATCTTAACATGGAATTCCATGCAATCAAGGGATAATTATGATTGATTGGTCAAGGCTTCAGTTGATTAGTTGTTTAATTCAAGTTTATCTTCAAGGTCAACTTAACTTTTCAAACATTCTAGCAACTCATGAAGGGTTCCAAGTTTGGAGGTGGACATACCATTTTTTAATGATATAGAATTTAGCATCCTAAAATTAGCCACCATCCATTTCAATTTCAAAGAGTTAGTCTCTATTTTTAGACATGGCTCAGATGAACATGCACTAGCAAAATCAAACGTATGTTTTCACCATCCCATTCTAGCACCAAGGAGCTTTTATGCAAAGAGGAAGAAGATAAAATAGATTTTTTGTAAAGGCTGAGTTGGATGGATTTAGCCTCTCTCCTATTTTCCAATGACAATCTCTTAGTTTTTTGTAATTCTTTATATTAATGGCTTTTCATCTTTTTAAAAAAGATCCCTCTTTTGGTAAGAAAATTTTCTTCCAAAGATTGTGTTGTAACCTTTTTTAGAATCAATGAGAAAAGGACTATGTTTTTTCAATTTTCAGCAGCTGGTATAATGTACTATTGTTATAAATTTGCCTAAGTCATAGATTTTATTTTTTCCTTATCAAATTTGGATTTGTACCTAGTTAGTAGCTGGTCATATGCAGGGCACGTTCTATGTTAAAAGTGTCTTTTACTGAGTTTATAGTGGATATTAGTGGTTTTTTAGTGCCTTTCATCAGGCCTATTTTTATGTTTCCCTTTAGCTTAGATCATTAGACAAAACCTTTTTGTGAAATACTTATGTGTATTGATCAATTAGAGTTGTAGTTCTACCTCTTTCTTATCTGAATCAGTGTTCTTAGAAGCTTGATTTGAGTGGATCAAAGAAATTAGGTGTATCACCATTTTAGCTAGGATTTCATTTTAAAAAAAATTCCCCCTTTTTCTCAGGTAGTTTATAGCATATAAGTTAAGATCCTCATTGATACATCTTACAGGAACCAGCCTTCTCTAGAGATTTTTTCTCACCATTGAGGCACCCACTCTTGTGAGAAGATCCCATTGTTTCAACTGGAGTGAAGATTAACCATTTCAGTACATCTTCAATCAGGGTGCAACTTTGGGTTGACAACATTTTTTTATCACCATATATGGTGATATTAGAGATGCATCATTTACCCATAATTGGTACTTTATTGTTGTCACTATTTTTTACTTTCAAATATTATAGTTTCATCAATATTAGAAAACAATTCCTTATTTCCACTCATATGATTTCTATAGTCACTATCTAAGTACCAAACCTCATTATTAATTTCTTCTATTATATTGTTAAAAATGAAAAGATCTTCAATCTCTTAATTTTCATTTTCTCTTTCTTTGACCAAGTTTGTATTATGTTGACCCATATCATATATCTCTTTTTTATAATCTCTTTGAAAATGTCTAGTTTTGTTTATAGTAATAACACAAGACATTTGATTTATCCTACCTTTTTAAAGAGATTCCATGTGAAGTGTTGACATTCCTTCTTTTTCCATGTGATCATGAATACTTATGTTTTCCTCCTTCATTTATGTTTCTAGTTTCTCCTCTTCCAAAGTTTCATCCATCCCTATTGTTCACTTCTCTCCCTCTACCTCTAACTACAATTTGAGATTTAAAAGCTTGCCCAAGTGATGAGTTAGTTGTTCTATTCAATATTTGTTCATGATTTTGCAAGGAACCCATAAGGTCATCAATAATCATTTTTGTTAAGTCCTTAAACTCTTGTAATGATACCCCAATAAGATCAAATCTTGGGGAAAGACTTCTTAATACATTCTCTATTACCGTTTGATCCTCTAATGTATCTCCATTTGATTTAATCTGATTAACTATGCATATAATGTGGGTAAAGAAATTATTTATAAACTCAAATTCTTTCATTTATAGAATTTTAAATTATCTTCTTGATAGTGGTAACTTAACTAGCTTTACCTTATTGTTGCCTTTGTATGCACTTGGTAAAATCTCTCATGATTGATTGTATCTTATAACTACTGCTATTCGTAGGAAAATAGCGTCTTCCATTGCCATTTGTATGAAGCAGAGAATCCTGACACCTTTCTTTTTATTCTTCTTCAAAAAGTTCTTCTCTACTTGTGTTAGCGCATTGTATGCATTTTGATCATTAGATTAAAAAAAACCATTTTCAGCAAACTCCCATAATTCTTGAGAGCAAAAAATGGTTTTTATTTTAATACTCCAAACATCATATTTCTTGTCGTAAAATAGTGGTATTTATGACCAAATGCCGTTACTACTCACAGTCATCAAAACCAAAAAAACTGGGTTCTGATATCAATTTGTTAGACTAAGAAGTGCAAACTTATTTTATTACTATAAACCAAAAGATTGCCTTATATAAAAATATATAAAACAAAGCTTCCATAAACAAAATCAGGAGTTAAAAGACCTGCTGCTGCTTACAATTGTTGTTTCTCCCTATTTGCTTTGTTCTTAACCTTCACTCTTGTTCTGCTCTTTTCTTTCAATATGTTATTGCAGCTCTGTTCCGTTGTTCTTCTTTCAATTGTCTACTTCCAGCTCAATGTATACATTAATATAGAATTAGATTTACATTTTCAGCTTATTTTAGACTTTTCTATGCTACGGCTGTTGTTACAAATTCTAGAGTGTGTATTATCTAGAGACTTCTAATATATTAAAATATCCTTTGTCTGGAAGTTTCTACCTGTACATGAGGAACAAGTAGTCGAAGTTATCAAATTACAAGAACATATTATATTTTCAATTCCAGCACTCTCATTCTTTATTTGGTATATCAGAAGAATGAAACCAACAACAATAATTTTATGTATAGTTAACTTGAGATTTTTTTCTGTTGTTCCAGGTAAACGATAGCTACCAATGGCTCAAATATGGGCAAAAGATGACCAAAAATAGCTTGTGGCCGAGAGCGTATTACAAATGTGCGGCTCCGTTTTGTCCAGTTAAAAACAAGTACAGAGGTGCAGTCACGAGGCCATTATTGTAAGAACAACATACGAAGGAGAGCATAACCATTTTCTTAGTCCACTAGCCATGGCCACCATGAATGCTGCTTCGGACAGCTTCCAACTTTCGGAAACTAGCGCGGGTTTAATTGGGGGAAATGATCTGCCGTTTCTGGCTTCCATCGCAACCATTTCATCGATGGGATCTTCTCCCACTATTACCCTCGACTTCACGGACAATGCTAACCCTGTGCCTAATCATTCATTAGGAAGCTTGCTCCAGTACTCGAGTCCAAATTACTATAACAGCAATAATAATTACAGTCAATTAGGGTTGGATCCAGGGTCTCCATTAAAGGAGATCGCTCTTTTGCTGCAGCACTGTAACTATAACTGTCTCTATGCTTAAATCGAGTGCACCGTCTGAGTTATGAATATTTCACACAACGACGGTTGAAACTTGAAACTAACTTCATTACTTCTCTTGTATATTGTTGATTGTAGTAATTTATGGGCTTTTCTATTTGGGTAATACATTCAATGGAGATCTCTCTTACGGAAGAGGAAAACCCCTAAAGATTGTGCCCTCCAAATCAAAATCAAATTTTCATAAACTTCGGAAAGAAATATAAAAATGAACTGAAACGTGCATATCATTGCATTTGATGCCAGGATCCACTACTAAATTTTCACAAAACCAATAAGAAACTCTATTATTCCAGTTCTAGAACATATGAAAAGTAAAAAAGCAATCCGAAGTATAACTGATTGGTAGTATAGCAGGATAGGATGGTAAGAATACCAATCACTGTTGTATGTATTTAACCTCCACTAAAAGACCTCGAATTTCTGTTCCTCTCTTAAACAAAATGATGCAACATTCTACAATCACCGTGAATGAAAAATGAAAACAACAGATTTTCGATCAATAATAGCTATTCATATTTCCTGTATTCAACCTGTATGAAAAGACGACCTCTAGGTTGTAATCCTCTCTAAAATAAAACATTCTGGTACACAATAGCTCTGCACACTCTCTCTATGAGAACCATAGGATCTATTGTTTATGACTAATTCTAGACAAACTTGTGTTCCTTAAAGGAGATGATTATACTTCCATTTCCAACTTACGTTTTTAAAAACTTCTCTCTAAGGACTGCAACTTCACAAAAGCCGCAGTGAATATACCAGTAAATGTTGGTAAATATTTGAACAATCTTCCCTTGCACAGAGAACTCTCGTTTAGGTCCATATGGTGTGTATCTTCTGCACTACTCAATGAAGTCATCCCTATGATCAAGTATGAAATTAATTGAAAACTTCAGTGATATTAAATTTATTCCCTGCAAACATATAATTAAAAAATACCAATCTTGAGTTTCGTTCCCTTTTTATTTGCTCCGATTAGTTATTGCATGGTTCAGACTTGATCACGAATATTGATCTTCTAGTAGCCCATCAAGGCACATTTAGAGATGAATATATGAGTTTGTTTTGTATTTATGGATTGTCTTAGATGAATCGGTTGTGTACTGTATGTCTTTAATTTTCGTAGACTATAATTTGGTTAACTTGACTTTGAATTTGTGCTTCATTACTTTGTTTTAAGCAATAGATTTTTTTATAGCTTTTTGGAGAGAAATTGAGAATTGAATTTATATATTCGTTCGCTTATTCCATTTTCCCGGACTCAGAATACTTAATTTGTTTCATAAATCCGAAATCCTTGTCTACGAGAATTCTGAAATTTAATCCTATATGTAAATAGAAAATGGTGCCAACTCACCTAAAATATTTTTTGAACTTTTCTTTTCTTTTTTTTCTTTTTCTTTTAACTCAATCTCCATACATGTAACACCGTGCCCAGTCTCACCATGGATTAGACTCACAGTTAATTATTATATCGGGATTGGACCCATCAATTGAAATGTTTTATACGTACTTTGATTCATCTGCTTCTTAATTATTATGTATTGAATCACATGGATATATGCTTATGGAAATATAAATAGATATATGCTTATAGTTGTAATAATAAACACATGATTATTATTTATTTTTTATTAAAAATCTTCATATCATAGATGTACCATGATTAGTTTAAAGTATGTATAGAAAATATGAGTTTCTACATAGATTCAACTCTTATTTATGCATGGATAATGAGATGAGTTGGTAAGGGTTTGTATTGCATCTATCATGTAGTTTTCTAAGCAAACTGATGCAAATAATAACTCCAATAATGGACTTCTACAAATGAATATGGCTCCTAATAGTAATATTAGTGATGATAGTCATCCTACATGTAGTTGGTTTACGTAGCACATTGATCACATAGACACTTGGCACCTTATGTTTTGGTGGCATAAATAAAATAAAATATCATGGTTGCATGGGCTATTCTCCAAAAGGCCAAAAATAAGTGTAAATGTGTTTGATTATGACTAATATATAAGGTGACAAAGTAAAAGGGTCCATATGATTATGATAAGGAACTAACATTTCGATTAAAATGATAATTGTGAAATAAACATAAGTGATCCACTTGCCAAATGGTAGCCACATTGGACAAATAATCAATAGTAAATAAAAGAATGTGAATAACATATAATATATTTATGAGGAACTAAGAAAAAGCTATTAGAAAAATAGAAGCCATGATTGATAAACAAATTTCAGTGAAGGATCCAATGAAAAATATGTTGTAGTTGTTTGTAAGTCATTAATATGCAAGTGGACTATGAACAATAGACAAAATATGACTATGGCAAGTGACCACAGTCGACCAAGGCCTACCAAGAAGTAAATGGAATAGAGAAAGATGCAACCAAAATGAATATTCAACTAATGAAAAATGGGGACCACCAATCCTGACATAGAATGTGTCATTAGAAATAAGAGGAAGTGATTCAACAATTAATGGCCACCAAGAGTTTGCTAAGAAAGAAAAAAACTAAATTTATTAAATAGCCCATTAAGGAAGGGATTATAGTTATAATGATTCCTTTAGAATAGGTTTTGTGAGTCATTGATGTTTAGTTGCTTTAAAATGGTTCAGTTGTCTAGATTGCCAAAAGAGGTAGAATAATCTTGACCTCCATTGCTATGTTCATGTTAATATATAAAATAAAGAGTTGTGATATCATAGTGTGTCACATAGTAATGATGGATAATATGTGCTTAACAACACATCTATTGCCTAATGGAGTAGGAATTAGTATTACGATTATATCGTATCTGGTGGGATGAGTTGCTAAAGAGAATAGGATAATGATGGTCAATAATACTAAGCATATATATAGTGGTAATGAAATTTTCAGTAAATGGAACAACAAAAGGATTCCTTAGTTTCACCTTATGGACTCATTGCACATATTATGAGGCTGGCCAAATTGACCATGCAACCAAATCATTGCTTCCTTTATTATTACATTGTGATCATGAAAAATCCTTTGAGAAAAATCAATGGAATATAATTCATGGATGCCTTTCCACTAATTTATGCTACTAATTTATAATTTTTTATCTTATACAAGTACTACTTATCATCAATTTTTTATTATTATTCATAGCTGAAGGGATGACATATAAATCATATTCATCTATAGTTTTTATTAATAACAATGATTGAATTTTTTAAATGATTAATGGGTACTAATACATTGTCCTTAAAAATAATTCCACTAAATGTTAAATATTAGGAAACTATAGCTAAAATTGGAGAAGGGTCTCCCAAGTTGTATTTTCTAATTGCATCCCTTGACACTAGAGCATAATCTTACTGATAGACCAGTTGTAAATCATATGGAAGAGTTTATCCACAATACCTTCAGCTTAAAAAATGATAGTTTATTATGTATCAAGTTTGGGAAGTAGTAATTTATTCAAACATGATACATATAAAACATGATGAACATGATGAACATGATAAGGAGGTATAATTTCCAACTTTTTAGCAACAAGATCAATTTACTAAAGAAACTTACAAGGCCCATATAGGTTTGGAGCTATTTTATGGAAACCCTTAATATTCAAGGATGGATTCTTATAAGGCTATAATATAAGGAAAACCATATATCTTAGTTACAGGGAACATTCATAATGGTGTTGACCTACCTATTTGTAACATCCCTACTAAGATGGAATTAGAATAACATGTTTTTTTATAAATTTAATCAATGTATTCTTTCATTAGATATCATCATGAGAATATAATTAGTGATTTAGACAAAACACTCTAATTATGTTAACTGTAAAATAAGCATGTGACATCTATACATCATTAATAACTATCTTCAGCTACAACATAATATAACTGAATATAGAAAGTAATAATGGATTTCCATCCATGACTAATACAATTAAATTTCATTAGAGATAATGTTTTAATAATAATAAATATAATAATTACATAAAACCACTAAGATATTGATGTAAAATAAGTAAAAAATTGCATTTCATAAGAGATAATGTTTCAATAATAATAAATATAATACATAATATAAGACAGAGATACATGGCTCTACAGAGCATGAGTTCTTGAACTCTAGTATCTATGGTAATCTCAAGTGTAGTATCCAAATAACTACTATTGTACAGAGGGAAAACACCATCTAAATATTTTTCCACACTAATCTTAGCCCATCGATCCACCACACTCCCCCATAAGTGAATGTCCCTCCTTTCACAAATGAGTAGATAGTGACAAAGAGAAATCTAGAGAGACAACCTAGTACCCATGTATTGTATGATTTTTAAAAACATGATATGTATCCTAAATAAATATGTTCTAACATGATATTGCACACAAATTCAAATTATACATATGAAATGATAATGTATAACTAACATTACTTTGGCTAAAGTTTTTAATAACTATAGATCTCTAAGATCAATCATATTCATATACAACATTTGATTAGATTATCTTCATCTAGAATTGGTGATACTAATAATCTAGTGAAGTCTGTCTCACTACTTAATTAGTAACAAAAATGTGATATTTGATTAAAATCAATATAACCATATGATATATAAAGATTACTTCTTACTAGCAGACATAAAATATGATAAACATAAGAATAATCAAAATACATATATTTAATCCATCAAACATATGAATGAATCTTCACTAAAATATTTATCACATAAATAGTAACAACCATAACAAATGCAATTTATACCAAATGGGTATAACACACACACACACACAGACATGGACTGTAAGCTTCTAACTCCCCTAAGTATATTTCAAATATAATGCACTCTATGATGAATGATAATATCATAATCCATTATTCATATATACAACTACTCAATTACACATATCCAATCATATAATTCTGAGTTCAAACAAATTATTAACAAAACATAATCTTTCATTTATGTAATCCATTGTAATTTATAATAGTTTCCTATCCCTTGAGATCCTATAATTTTTTTAACTGTCAATAAAACTATAGGTATAGGAACATGACCCAATACACCAGTTTATGTTATATATTTATATGAATACTTAATTCCATATATATATACGAGCACTTGTAAATACTAAATATAATCATATCATGTAACATATATAAGTACTCAAATAATACATAAATACGATATATAAATGTTTATGGTCATTTATATTTCCTAATCAAGAACATCAATCATTAATACTTTCCTCTTCATAAAATATATTGACAATTCATATAAGATATTAATATTTCAAAAATATTAATGAACCAAGTATTATAGTCATTAGACTACTTATATCTATATTTTTCTCTTATTAAGTCAAATTGACTTCTAATTTAGCAAACAAATTCTTACATAGTTTATACATAAAGATGACCATTTCTGAAAATTAATCAGAATATATATTATGTTTTTCTAAGTCACACCAAACAGCTAAATGATGATCCAATATGGATTTATTCATTATTAGAAATCCATTTGCAGAAATCATGGTATCAACTATAAAGGACTCCTTAGTTTTGGTTTTAACCATCATCATAACTACCCATCATTAATTTTTATATGTGATTGCTCATGATTTGATCAAGGATCTCCACCATGTCTATTGCCTGATCCTATTTGAGGTAGGCCTACAATGAGCCTTTACAACCACCAAAATACCTAATGTCAATAGAGTTTAAATTTATTGATGAAAAAGGGGATGCAAAAATTTGAGTGAGAGGTATTGTGATGTAAAATGATGAAAAACAACATAAGAAAAGAAGACAAGGGCATGAAGTGCATAGAATGGTTTTATAATGAGTGTATTCAGCCATGGAATGGATGCTATTATTGCTCTATCATTTTTAACATCAACATCAAAACCCAATGCAAATCTTTGAATCCTAACAAGTAGATTAATTCATTTTATGATTTCATGATTGAACACATAGTCCTTAGAACATTAAACATATAGTTTGTTGTATATATATAAGAAGATCAATATTATATTACACAGTCCAAAACTCACATTTTTGAGTTAGATCCTCAAAATGATGCACCTTATGTTCTTCTATTAGACATCTATGCAAAAGTGGTATGATATTCAAAAGATAAGGAGATTTATTCAAAGCTATAAAATTTGTATTTTCTAGATTAAGAAAGAGAATCATTTCTCTACCACCATAGTTAAGTTGGTAATTACACTCAGATTTGTAAACCCATCTCCTGGAAAGAGAGCTTGTTAAGATTGACTAGGCATTTACAAAAATCTAAATGTATAGTAAACATCATCACTGGTTTAAAAAATAAACAATAGAATAAATTGTATGTAAGCACTTCATCTAGGTATAATGTCTACTTGTATTTAATTATCATACTAGTAGGTTATGAATTATAAAATGCAATAGTTTTTGATGGACTTATACTTTATCTATGTTTCTATATGTTGCTAAAGTGGAGATTGAATCTAGAAAGTAGCACATCTAGTGTCTTAATCTAAGTTAGCAAGGCTAAAGGCTCAAATTGTAGGGTAGGGTTATTAATATGAACAAGCTAAAGCTCTATTATGGGGAAATTTTATACACTTATTTTTATTTTGATTAATCACACAATCCATGCATATATTCTTCACCATGGTTTTATATAATAAATTTATATTGCTTCACTAGTTAAATGTAATTCAACACTCAATAAACATAGTATTTTTCTTAGTTTAAAACAAATGACATTACCAACATTTTTAATAGTGTCTAGTTCGATACCATAAGGTCCACCACTTCCTAATCTTTTCTATCTTCTGTCCTCTCTCCTCTTAGGTTGTCCTATATTCATCTCCAATCCCACGCTCTCTTTTTCCCTTCTCCACTTCACCTCTTATCCTCCTAGTACCATCGTGCCTCCTCTTTCTCATGAATATTTTGTTTCCTTTAAGTCTCACCCTTTTTGATTTTTTTTTAATTTCTATTTTTATAAAAACTTCTAAGTCACCAAGCTTTGTTTTCTTTAAAGCTCACAATATCCATTTATGTTTTTTTCTTTATTCATTTTTATTTCCTATATATATACACACACACACACACACACACACACACACACACACACACACACATGATGCTTTTCATATTTCTATATTTTCCTTAATCATTGTTTTATTTATTTTATTTCTTAGTTATAAAAATCCATTAAAATTGCTAATACATTACGATCATTTTATTTTTTACTAACTTACTATAGGTAAACTATCACCAAGACTTAATAATAATAATAATAATAATAATAATAATAATAATAATAATAATAATAATAATAATAATAATAATAATAATAATAATAATGTAAGTTGATAATATTATTTTAATCTGAAATGGTAAATCAAATAATGCTATATCAAAATACAATGACATAACCACATAGTAGTATTATACTCAAAATCTATGTTTAATATCCATAATATAATCACAAAAGATTAATTTTTCATAGGCATAAATCTAAATTAACACATAACTAACATGCATAAACAATCATATAAATGCAGATAATCATCAAAAACCTACTAACTCTAACAATTAAAATAATTCATTTAATGTTCACTATTTAATATGGTGTGTGCATGGGTTTTAGCTATTCTTCTATAATTTCTCATTATCTCCATCTACATCACCCTCTCTGATGATGATCTCCTTCTATCATGCTCTAAGGGATGAATATCTCTTGCATCCAACTTATGACAAGATGGTAGTTAGCCCATAATATCATGACATATATTATACAATAAGTATGTAATAAAAACTAACGTGATTAAAATGTAAAGAACATACAATAAAACTAGCTCATAACACTACAATCATCTAATCAAAGCAAAATTCAACTATCCCATAACAACATATGACTTATAGTTTATTTAGAAAAAAATCAAATCAAATTATCAACTATAAAAATTAATGGATAATCAAGTAAATTTGCTTAGTAAGGAAGAAAGATGTAACATCCTTCCCCCATAAAGTTAGTCATCATCTCGATGACACTTATTGAAACATAAGTTCTGAGTTAAAAATATTATTCATCATAAAACTAACATAATATTCAACATCAAGTCAAGTAAAAAAATATGGAAATCACTTGTAGAACTCATCATTGTCTTCATAAGTACACTATCCTTAGAGTAATGGTACCATAATACCTTGCACTATGACATTTTTTTATCATGAAAATAAATTTTGGGAGTGTCAATTACTCTTATTGGTTCTACCATGACCATCCTATGATCTAAAACCCATAAAGCATTTCAATCCAACACATGTGAAGTATCGGCTATATACTTTTTAAGATAAAAAATATGAAAGACATTATGTAATAGAGCTAGGACTGGTGGTAATGCAAGCATATACGCTAAAGGATTGACCACTTATAAAACCTTGAAGGGTCTGGCATTTCTCAGTGAAAATATCATTGACTTTCTGAATTTACTTGAGCTCTTCTACAGCTTAACCTATAAAAATACTTTATCACCTACTGCAAATTACCTATCTATTCTCTTTAAATCAACATAACACTTTTGCCTATCATTGGCCTCAGCCATTCTCTAACTGATTAATTTGACTTGATATTTCATTTCTAAAAGCATCTCGTGTCCAAAGACTACCCTATCTTTTAACCTGTCCCAACTGATTATCATCCTTCACCTTCTTCCATATAATGCTTCATATAGTGCCATCTTAAAAGATGATTGATATGAGTTATTGTAAGCAAAATCAACCAATAGAAGATAATCTACTCACTTATATTGTTGATCCATGCAATATATATATATATATATATATATATATATATATATATATATATATATATATATAAAGAAAAACCTCTAATACTTGATTAACTTGTTTAATCTGGTCATTAGTCTCTGTGTGATATGTAGTGTTGAATGTTAAGAATAAATAAAAAAATTGATGCAAAACAATTTCACAACATTATAATAATAATAGATAGAAACAAAGATGTATAAATAACATAAATAAAAATTTAAAACAAGAAGACCAAATTTAATGTGGTTCACCCAATATGGGCTACATATACCAAGAAACACTAACTCAAATTTTATTACAAGCCACAAGAGTACAATCCACTCTTAGATCTATCTTCTCACATTTATAATGCACAAATATTGTTTGGAGCTACACTCAATAAACCCTCTTAAATTGGTACCTGAATTCACACACTCTATTCTTCCTTCACAAACCTTTGTTCTCATGATGTATTATCTATGAAATATCTATCTTTACATAATACATCAATAAAGTGGTATTATTAAATAATGGTTACCAAAACCATGGGCAAAGTCAACCCAAAATAGTTTCCCATTAAACAAGTTCTAGAAAATTTATAGTGTATAGTATATTTTAAATATATAGTATTTAAAATACATTGTAATTTATAAATATGATCCACAACATAATAATCTCTCACTTGAAAACTAATTTTCTCTAAGAAGGCTTCTCAACCCTTCACTATCATCTGATAAGACCAATCGAAACTGAACATAGCTTCAATTTATCCCTTGTGACCACCTTGGTCATCACGCCTATAGGATTCTACTTCATATGAATCTTCTCCAGTTTCGTCCTCCAAAGTTGTCCTAATGAAATGGTACCTTAACTATATATGATTCATTCTAGAGTGGAAAGTAGAGTTCTTTGCTAGATGTATATCACTCTAATTATCAATATATAACTTCCCTTCCTCTTGCTTATGCCCCAACTCTTCAAGAAATTACTATAACCAAATCATTTCTTTGCTTGCTTATGTGGAAACAACATATTCAACCTCTATGATTGAAAAAGCCACAAGTTTCTGTTATCATGAAATCTAGCTCACTATTGTGTCACCTACAGTAAATACATATCTTGTTGTACTCCTATTGCCAAAATCTCTAGCCATGTTTGAATCTACATAACCATGGAAAATAGTGTCCAATCCACCATAACTTAAAGTTGTCCCCATGGTCCCTCTTAAACACTGAAGGATCCACTTTACTGCCTTTCAGTGTTTTCTACCTGGATCACTCATGTACTTACTTATTACTCCCACTTCATGGGTAATATCTAACTTAGTGCACACCATTGCAAAGATCAAGCTGCCAACAGTTGATGAGTAAGATACATGTGACATCTAGATTCTCTTCTCCTCTATCTTAAGACATTGTTCAATTGATAACTTAAAATGACTTACCAAAGGAGTTATAATAAGTTTATTATCCTCCATACTAAACCTCTCTAAGACCTTTTTAATGTACACTTTTTGGGATAAATATAGCTTTTGTTCATTCCTATCCTGAGTTATTATCATACCAAGGATTTTATTTTCTACTCTCAAATCCTTCATAGCAAAGGAATTACTAAGTTGTTCCTTGAGTACTTTTATTTATTGCATGTTCTTACCTACAACTAACATGTCATCCACATATAGACAACGGATAATGTAGTCACCATCATCAAACTTCTTGATATATACACAATGTTTTGAATGACACCTAGAGTGTCATTGCTCCACCATAAAATTGTCAAATTGTTTTTACCACTATCATGGAACGTATTTTAGGCCATACAAGCTCTTCTTCAATTTTCACACCATGTTCTTCTTTCTTATGACCTCATATCCCTGTGGCTGCTCCATATACAAGTCCTTAAAATCAACATGAAAGAATACAATATTCAAATGTAGCTACTCTATGTGAAAGTCTTCCACTTCCACTATCCCAAGAATAGTCCTAATAAAAGTCATCTTTTTGACTGGAGAAAAAAATCTCATCGAAATCAATTCCCTTCTTTTATGCAAACCCATTTCCCACCAACTAAGCTTTGTACCTTTTTTCCTTCATCATTCTTTTTAAGTCTATACATCCACTTGTTCTACAATGCTTTCTTACCTTTAGGTAGATTTACTAGATCCCAAGTCTAATTTTCTATGAGGAACTAATGCTCCTCATCCATTTCTTACTCCCACTTCTTCCTAAAATCTACTTGCATTGCTTCTTCAAAATAGTCTACTTCTTCATTATCAGTGAGTAATAAATAATTAAGAGATGGAGAAAAATATTTAGGTTCCCTTCTTACTCTATAATACCTTCTAACCATAGGATTTTGGGGTTCTTGTGGAGTAGGTGCATGAACTAGTTGCTTGGACACTTTATCATCTGCAATGTCCTCCAACACTATGTACTCTTTTCTAAAATCCTCTTTTTGATCTTGTAACTAATGTTTATACATGATTGTCTTTAAGACTCCAAATCTAAAAACTAAAGTCATCCTCACCATAACTAATAAAGGTGCATTTTTCAGACATACCCTCTAACTTGGTCTTATCATCCTTATCAATATGAACAAAGGCTTCATAGCTAAATATTTTAAGAAATGAATAATAAACCTTCTTACTAGACCAAGGTTCCTCACGTATGCATCCATCCAAAGAAGATGAAGGACCTCTATTTATCAGATATACTATCTTGTTTATTGATTTTGCCCAAAATTATAAAGGCAGTCCTACATGCAACCTCATACTCCTAGAACACTCCATGATAATATTATTCATCTTTTTGACACTCCATTCTTCTATGGAGTTCTTGGAACCATCCTCTATCTATGAATTTTATTCCTTGAATAGTAATCAAAAAATTCATTTCTATGATATTCCCCACCATTATACGACTAAGACATTTTAACATGAGACATGTTTCATTCTCAACCAGGGCTTTCCATATCTTAAATGTATCAAACACATTAGATTGTATATTAATGCCATACACCCAAAAAATTCTAGCTACATCATCAATGAAAGTGACATAATAAGATGACCCACCAATAGAATATGCCTGAGCTAGCCTCCATACATCTGAATGAGCCAACTCTAACTTATTCTACTTCCCTATAGGTTCAACCTTAAGAAACTTTACCCTTTTCTATTTTATATACACACAGTCTTCACATAAATATAAATAAGACCCTTTCAATCTAAGAAATTGATATTTTAGAATTTGCATACCCTTTTGACTCATGTGATTGAGCCTATTGTACCACAAAGTTGTATCTACATTTGTAGCAACTAAATTACAATAATCAACACTACTTGATAGATACAGGGTACCAACCTTCTTACCTCTTGCTACCATAAGATAACCTTTGGTCAATTTCTAATAATCTACTATAAATATCATCATACAACCTTCAAAACATAATTATCCTATGGATACCAAATTCTATCTCAACTTAGGCACATGCCTAACATTTTTTAGTAGCCAAGTGTTCTCATTCTGCATCTTGATCTAAATAATTCTTTTTCCTACTATGCTACAATTCTCATCATCACTAAGGTAAACATGTCAAAAATTTATTTCAAAATAATCAATAAAATAATGCCTATATGGTGTAGCATTGATTCGGGCAACAATTTTGGCGACAATTCGGGTGACAGTTCCACCCCAGTTGATGACAGAACTTTCGGGAGCCATAACTTTTGCACCGTATCTCCAATTGACTCATCGTTTGAACTGTTGGAAAGATAATAATGAGGATAACATTATGAAATGTCATTTATATCTTTTTGATAAAGTTTTACCCCTAAAAACTCAATGGAAGTGCCCCAAATTTCAATTTTAATAGTGTAGTCTAAAAATAGTAAGTTTCTAAAAGTAGTAATTCCTCGAATTATGTATTGTTTTAAATCTTAGAAGTCAAACAAATTAATATTCCTAAATATTGGTGATCTTAAACATCCTCCTCATGCTTTCAAAATGTTTATAAATGAAGAGGTAACCCGAAATGTGAAGACAGACATCTCTTCCCAGAGATAAGCATATATTTGTATTGCGATCTTGAGTAATACTAAATCTCTTCTCAGATAATTCATTGTTACTATGTTATTTATATACTATTTTGATATTTATCAACCAAAACTTCTATGTTTTGGATCAAGCATGAAAATAAGCCCCTAAATCTAAAACCTAAGACTTAGTAATATTCTCAATGGAGAGAATTTATACATCCTAACAAACATTAACTATTTCCACATTCACCTCCATTGTTTCTTCCTAATTTTTGTTCTTGTTCTGAAGAGAACAACAATATTTCTTTACATGCCTAGTCTTTTCATATTACTAACATACCATCCTGTCCCTTAACTTTGACCTTTTAGGACCATTTGACTTTCCACGCTTTCTTTTTCCTTAAAATTTTATCTAGCTCTACTCTCCATCACCAAAGAATCACCTGAAGTAAAAGTCCCCCTAGAGTTTTTTCATCATATTTCTTCATTATGGATTACTTTTATTACATCCTCAAATTTAAACATGGAATTATTAGAGATTGAGCTGATCACAACCATTACCAAGCTATTCCAACTCTCTGGTAAGGAACACAAAATAAGAAAAATTCTAAATTCATCAACAAAATCAATTTTTATAAAATTCAACATATTCACAACCATATTAAATTCATTCAGATGATCAACAATTGAACCATTTTTAGACATCTTCATATTAAATAAATTTTTCATTAAAAGTAATTTATTAGAAGTAGAGGGTTTCTCATATAACTTCCCTAATGCATTTATGAGACCTTACATGGTCTTTTCCTGTAATATATTAAATCCAATCAAAGATTGCAAGACATAACTTGAGAGACCTAGGTGCTTTCCTATCAAGAAGCTCCCAAGCCTCATCTATCATACTCACTAGTTTTGTTACTTTTCCTCCTAGTAAAGCATGGATGTCCTTCTAATAGAGATAATCCTCCATCTTCATATTCCATAGACCAAATTTTTATCTATTGAATTTTTCAACCTTTGATCTATGATCATCAACCATAGTACTCACTTGAACTAATAACCCTTCCTACGAATCAACACTTCAACAAATACAACCTAAAGCTTTGATACCAGTTATAAGGAAAAGATCATAAATTGATGTGGAAAAATTTCATAGAATCACAATAATAATAGATATGAACAAAGATGCAGAAAGAATAGAAATAAACATGCAAAATAAGAAGACCAAATTTAACATGGTTCACCCAATATGGGCTACATCCACCAAGAAATACTTACTCTATTTTTATTATAATTTGTAAGAGTACATTCACTCTCAAATCTATATTTTCACAATTACAACTAATAAATTTTATTTAGAGCCGTGCTCAACAAACCTTTCTAAATTCGCACCTGAATTCATAAACTCTATTATTCTTTCTCAAACTCTTATTCTCATGAAACTATGAAATATCCATTTATACATAATACATCAAAAAAGTGGTATTAAAAAACAATATGTACCAAAACCATGTACAAATTCAACCCAAAATGGTTTTCCATTAAAGGGAGTCCAAAACATTTATAGAGTGTATAATACATTTTTAATGTATAGTATTTGAAATAAATTGTATTTTAGAAATAAGCTCTACAACACAACACTAAAGTTTAATTTCATACTCAAATATGAATTCAAAGTTACCAAAAATATAGAAGTCATTTGTGGACCATGATAAAAAATGATCTTGTCTAGAAATCCATGCAACTAATACACTTCCTTTATAAACCTCTTTGCAAGAGTAGGTGCATCATCTATCAAATTACCTCATATAAAATGAGCCACATTTGTTATTTTATCAACTATAACCAATATTATGTCATGCATATTTCATGACAATCCTAGGACTTGGACAAACACCATACTAATCAACTTCCACTCTATTTTGGTATATCATGTAGATATAACAATCCAACTGAATGCACATGTTTAGTTTTCACTCACTGACATTCTAGACAACATGACACAAATTTTGATGCATCCTTATTGATTCTTTTCAATAAATAAAGTGGTCAAACATTTCTCATGATCTTGGTTACTTTTAAATGTCTTGAATATGGGGTATTGTGCAGTTCCTTTAGCACTGTGTTCCTCAAATTATCTCGATCTGGCACATATAACCTTCTATTGTATCATAAAATACCATCATTATCTAATATGAATAATTTATACCTAGGATTCTAATCATTCTTAGATAATTTACATTCTTGACCTAATCATAAAATTCATCTTCTAGTGAGAATTTGATCACTCGATCCCTGAAAGTACTCCTAATAGTAGCCACGACTGCTATGTATCTTTTAGGAATTTAGGCATCAATTATTCTCTTTTTTTTGCCTTTGATATAATTTAAATTGAACTCATAGTCAGACAAAAAATCTAACTAGCATCTCTGATGAGCATTTAGATTTGTTTGGGTGAAAATGTACTTGAGTCCTAAGTTATCTATCTTGAGATCAAATGATTTTACCAAAAAAAAGCATCCAAACTTATAAAGCATGCACAATTACCACAAGCTCTAGGTTGTGAGGGACATAGTTTACCTCATAGGACTTTAGCTTCCTTGATTCATAGGCTACCATTACACCATACTACATAAGGACTCCTAGTCCATCCCCAAATGCATTTGTGATCATTGAAAATTAACCATTAGGGTCAGAAACTCTTAACACTAGTGATGAAGTAAGCCTTATTTTCATTCCTAAAAAGCTACTTCACACTTGTCTGACTATAAAAAATTTAGTTCTTATACTACAGAGAATTAATTGGATTAGATATATTAAAAATATTTGGAATGAATTTCTTGTAATAACATGCTAATCCCATGAAACTTCTCACCTCGTACACATTATTTATTGTTAGACACTATAAAATAGGTCTTATATATTTTAGATCTATTTAAATACTATATGTAGAAACAATATGTCCTAAATATTATAATTTTTACTAAAAAAATGTGCACTTATATAACTTACCATACAACTTGTGCTTCTACAACCATTGTAGAACTAGTTTCAGGTGTTGAATATGCTCATCATCATTCTTAGATCATATAATAATGTCATCAAGAAAGACCAAAATAAAATGATCTAGATAATATCTAAACACATTATTCATGACATTCATGAATGATTCTAGCACATTTTTCAACCTAAATGGTAAAACTACAAACTCATAGTGTCCATAACGAATTCTAAAGATTATCTTCAGGATATCCTCATCCCTTATCCTCAACTTATGATATCCTAATCTAAGGTCAATCTTAGAAAATACTATTGACCCTTGCATTTTATTGAAAATATATTCTATATGAGGTAGTCAACACTTATTTTTGATACTTTCCTTATTCAACATTTTATAGTTTATACAAAGTCAAAGAGTACCATTCTTCTTCTTGATAAAGACAATTGGTGCACCCCTTGGTGACACACTTACCTGATCAACCCCTTTGATAAAAATTCTTGGAGTTAAGCCTTTAATTAAATCAATTTAGTGGTTGTCATCTTATATGATGATTTAGACTATGGTTCCAATCTACTTATGATATCGATTAAGAAGTCCAACTCATGTTTAGGAGGAAATCCTAGAGATTCCTCTCAAAACACACGATGAATATTCTTAAGGAATGTATAATCTTGAAGGGATGGTTCCTTAGATTCCCCTATCTGATTTATCTTGAAAATAAATTCTTGGCATTCTTTTCCTTGAGCCTTCTTTAGTTTCATTACATAAATTTGCCTAAGCTTCAACTCTATTTTCTCACCTTGAACCACTATTGAATCTTGCATTCTAATTTTTTAATTAATTATTGGAGTCTCCACTCCTTTACTCCCAATTCTTCTTTTTGAATTTTGGTTTAAAACTTCCAACTTTTTTTTAAACTTGTCTCTAGCCTAAGCAAGAGATTTTAACTTTTTGCTCTTGTTTCAATACCTTCTCAAAGACCTAGTCCATGGTATATGGTCAATGAACATCAACCTTTCCACTAATATGGAGTTTCAATCTCATGATGAGATTTATAATTTTGAACCTCTCATTTGTCTATTACTAAGGTACATACTTTAGAAGTTTAGTGAAATGATCCTAGTACTCATTCACCAATAAGTATGCTTAATTTAAGTACTATAAATCTATAATATTTTGGTCAAAGTATAACTGTGGAAGCCACTCTGATCTGAACAATAACACAAAATATTCTCATGTAGTGGTGGTTGAGTTGAGATTCAATTCCAACTTTTTGTTATCCCTCAACTATCCACCAACCAAATGGTAATCTCCCAAAACTGATTTAGTGATCCCAGAGTAGTTTCAAATCTTAAAATACTTCTCCATCATATTCAACCATGATTCAACTCCATCAAACAAAATAGTTCCATCAAACTTAGGTGGATTCAACTTTTTCATATCTTTAGCCAAGTTTGTAGCCTTCTATGCTCTCACATCCTGAGAGTTTTTCTACTCAGCATGATGATATTCAAGAATATCCTAGTGTACTTCATCTTTACACCCATGAACTCATTTTAGTGCTAAAATTTGGTCCCTCATTTCATTCATGTATGCAGGAATCTAATTTAAGTTTACTGCTTGCTCAATGGCAAATCGATTAGGATCAAATGGAGGGTTATTGTCATTAGAATTTGAATGACATCCAAATAATCTAGATTTAACCAATCTCCTTTAGGGTAGATAAAAGGATACAAAAATATTAGTGGACTCATTACATCCTAGATTTTGATCTATAACTATGATACCACATGTAACATCCTCACTAAGATCTACTTAGAATAACATGATTTAAAAAATAATAATAATCAACATATTTTTTCATTAGATTTCACCTTGAGAATATAATTAGTGAATCAGATAAAACACTCTAAGTATATTAACTATAAAATAGGTATGTGACATTTATTCATCACTAATCACTCTATTTAGATGAAACATAACATAAATGAGTATAAAAAGTCATTACAGATGTCCATCCATGATTGGTATAAACATACATCCATTGATATTAATGTAAAATAAGTAAATAATTACATTTCATCAAAGATAATATTTCAAATAGTAAATAAAATATAAAATAAGATACAAGATACATGGCTCTACAAACCTTGAGTTCCCAAACTCTACTATCTATGATAATCTCAAATCTAGTCTCCAAATAGGTACTTTTATAGGGAGGGAGAGCATCATCTAAGCACTTTTCCACACCAACACTAGACCATCGATCCTTCACTAAATCCCCTATCAGGGAATGTCCCTCCCTTTAGACATGAGTATATAGTGATGATGAAGGAATCTAGAGAGACAAACTTGTACCTGTATCCTATATGATTTATAAGAACATGAAGTGTACCATAAAAAAATATATTCTAACATGATATTTCAGAAATATATAAATCATACATATGAAATGAAAATGTTTAACTAACATTAATTTGACCAAAGTTTTCAATAGTTATTGATCTCTATAATTAGTAAAATTCATTTACACCACTTGATCATATTACCTTCATTTAGCATTGGTGGTGTTGGTAAGCTAGTTAAGTCCTTCTCACTGCTTAGTACCAATAATATGATATTTAGTTAATGTTAATATAGACAATATACTCATACAAATTAATTCCTACTAGCATGTATAAAACATGTTAAATAAAGAAATAATAAACATGCATACATTTAGTCCATCAAATGTATGAATGAATATCCAATAAACTATTTATCACATAAATAGTAATAAGTATAACAAGTGCAATTTATACCAACTAATATCATAGTCCATCCATGATCGATATAATATCATAGTCCATTGTTCATATATACACCTACTCAATTACACATAACAAATCATATAATTTTGAGGTCAAATAACTTATTAACAAAACATAATCTTTCATTTATGTAATCCATTGTACTTTTTAGGTGACTCTATAACTATAATTTCATGTCTCTCAAGATCCAATGACTTATTTCTAATAGCCAATAAAACTATGGGTATAGGCATATGACCCAATACACCAATTTATGTTATATATTTATACGAGTAATTAAGTTCACACACACACACACACACACACACACACACACACACACACACACACACACACACACACATTTTCTCTATATGAGCACTTATATATACTAAATATAATAATAATATGTACCATATATAAGTACTCTTATAATAAATAAATACTATATATAAATGTCAACAATCATTTATATTTATTAATAGAGAATTTGAATAATTACTACTTTCCTATTCACAAAATATATTGCAATTCATTAAATGATATTAATATTTCAAAAATATTAATGAACTAATTATTATAGTTTATAGATTATTTATATCTATATTCTATTATTTTAAAGTTAAATTGACCTGTAATTTAATATACAAATTCTCACACAGTCTATACATAAAGATCACCATTTTTTACTATTTATTAGATGATATATTATGTTTTTATAATTCATACCAAACACCTAAATGGCAATAAAAAACTCATGCAAGAATTATTAGAAATACCAATGCATAAAGCATGGTATCAGCTATAAAGGAATCCTAAGTTTTTATTTTAACCATCATCATAACTAACCCTCCTTCTTTATTTATGTGTAATCTCTCATGATTTGATCAAAGATCTCCACCATGTCTATTTCTTGATCCTACTTGAGGCATGCCTACAATGAACCTTTACAACCACCAAAACTCATAATGTTAGTAGAGTTTGAATTTATTGATGAAAAATATGATGAGAAAATTTAAGCGAGGGGTATTGTGATGCATAATGATGAATAAGAACATATGAAAATAAGGTAATGGTGTGGAGTCCATAGAGTGGTTCTATAACTAGTGTATCCAACCATGGGAATGGATTCTCTTATTGCTCTATAATTTTTAACAGTAAAATAAAAAATTGATGCAAATATTTCAATCTCAATAAATAGATTAATTCATTCACTAGTTTCATGATTAAACACATAGTCCTTACAACATTAAACACACACACACACACACACACACACACACACACACACACACACACAGAGTAACATTGATATTATATTACATAGTCCAAAACTCATATTTTTGAGTTAGATCCTAAAAATGATGTGCTTTATGTTTTTATATCATAAGTCTATGCATAAGTGCGACAATGTTCAAAAGATAAGGAAATTTATGCAAAGCTAGAGAATTTATATTTTCCATATTCAGGAAAGACAATCATTCCTTTGCCATCATAGTAAGAGGTTTGAAATTGAATTTGTATTGGTAAACACGTCTCCTAGAAATATTTCTTGTTAAGATTGAATAGACATTTACTAAAAATTAAATGGATAGTAAACATCATCATCATTAAAGAAATGAATATCATAAAAAATTGTATATAAGAAATTAATCTAGATGTAATGCCTACTTGTATTTTATTATCAAAAAAATAGGATGCAAATTCAAATATATATATATATATATATATATATATATATATATATATATATATATATATATATATATAAGTTCAATAGTATACCTGAATTTTTTGAAATCTGAGTGAGGAACTAAGAGAATTTCTAAAACAACAAGTGCATCAGCTCTATCATTAGATTCCCTGGGTATGTAGAAATGTTGAAAGCATCAAAGCTTTCAATTTGGTCCCAAACCAGGTTGTGATAGTGGCAAAATCTTTCCTTCTTGGTTTGGTATAGATTTCTCACTTGACAAACCACTAATTCAGCATCCCCTTTGGCATGAAGAAACTTGATGCCTTTGTCTTAAGCAGCCTTCAATCCAAGCAACACAGATTCATATTCAGCTATATTTTTAGTGTTGCTAAATTGTAATTTGTAAGATGAAGGAAACATATCTCCTTGAGGAGATATCAACACAATCCCAGCTCCCTAACTAGTAGAGGAAGAACTACCTTCAAATTCTAGAGTCCATACCCCATTAGATAATGATTTTTCTTTAGACTTTCCTTCATTAGAGAGGGAGTGTCCTTCTTCATCTGTATTGCAACCTACTAGTTCTTCTACTGTTCTAATTGAACTAATTTCTGGGTTGACACTTTCAAGAATTTTATCAGATGCTTCATGCACTTCATTTGTAGATAGAAAGTAGTTACCCATACCTATAGATTCAAAAATAATTTGAGCTTCAGGGGCTGATGCTTGGGTGACCACATATTATGCCTCTTTTTTAGGGAGCAACCTCTTTATTATGCCTTAGATAGGGATCCTTACCTCAGACAGGTCCATGCTTAGTTCTCCTCCCACATCCTTGAAGAAATTTCATCCAATCAAAATGCCCTAAGATGTTGGGACGTCAGCCACCAAAATAGTCATCTTGATTCTCTTGTCTGGAAAGGCTGTAAATGCAAATTGGGCATCTTTGATTTGCCTCAGCAATGGTACTTGCTTTTTATCCAAAGAGAAACATCTCCCAAATGTCTTGGTCAGTGTGAGACCAAGAGATTCAGCTACTTTAGCAGGCATTATATTGTCAGATGCGCCTGAGTCTATAAGACAATTACTTAGCTTGTGACCATTTATTAACAAGGAAACATAGAAAAGTTCTATTTTCCCAGAGACAATTGGAGGAGTAATGACAAGATTATTCAAAATAGGCTTGTTCTTTGGTGAATCAAGAGTTACCTTTTTAAATTTTTGTCCTGCAGGGACAGTTTGGTTCTTGACACATTGGATCAACTTATCCAATTGATTAGGATTGGACTACAAATATTCAAATTTAGACATCTATATTTTTGTATTTTTGACATGATCGATTACGTCAAATGGTTGAATTAAGCTAGGTACAAAGGAAGGTATTTCAACCTTTTAGGTTTTAGGAGGGATGGGAGGGCTGGTTTGCGAAATTAAAGTAGAAGGTGAAGGTGGAATTGATGTACTTGTCTTTTGGGTGATCACCAGATCCTTTGACTGAAAAGGCAGAGTGGTTCCATGCTTAGCAATCGTAACTGCTAATTGAGGTTTCTCTTCTGTCTTCTTTTTATCAGTTTGCTAGATTGACTAGTTCTTGGACCTGGTAAACACTGCATATGATCCATCAATAACTTCTCCTTTGCTTCTAGGTTCATTCTGGTAGTTTAGAAAACTAATGTGGGAGTCTCCAGCTAATTCTTTTTGATTTTCTATAAATAGATCAACGTCATTTTCTTGATTCAATTTAGGCTGGAAAGAGAACTCTAATTCTACTTCAAGATATCCCATTGCAGAATTGGTTGGATGAGCTTCCAGGGCAAGTTTCCCTTTTGGGGGAGGAAGACGATTTTATTGTCCTTGATTCTTGCCAACATTGCCCTAATATGACTAATTTGGGAATGTCCTTCTTGGCATATCTATGTATGAAGGAGCAGAAGACCTTCCTTGCACCATTTTCTTTTTGATAACAAGTAACTCATTTGCCAACTTCTGCACCACTGGATCTGTGGTGCTTGTAGATGCATATTTAGAAAATGATGAAGGTCTATTTTTATTTAGATATCTTCTTATCTTCCCTAATAAGATGAGATCATCTTCTACCTCAGTGGCCAAATGTTGAGCTGTAGCAAGATTTATTTGGCTAGCATGTCTCAAAAAAAACTTACTTCAGGTAACTGAGAATTAATGAAGAAGCATTTGAGATTATCAGCTGTAGGTCGAGCAATTACAAGAATTATGTTCCTCAGTTTGTCAAATTTGACTATGAAGTCTCTCATTGGTTTATGAGGCTCTTTCTTCATCTGTGTAAGTTGAGCCAAAAGTGCATGTGCATCTTCTGCAGGTTTGAATCTGACTTCAAACTTATCTTTGAGGGTATTCCAATTAGTTATTGACCGAGCCTGTAGATGATAAAACCAATCTGTAGAAGCACCTTGTAATGTTTTTATGAATAGCCTAACTGTTACATCTTCAAATTCTACTCCAATTATGCCACAGGCTATGCTGAAGGTTGCAATGTGTTCATCAAGATGAACTTTCCCATCACCATAGAATTTGGGAAAATTCTTTCTTGAACTACGTGGGATTTCATGCAGAGGTGGAGTAATATTGAGAGGACCAAAAGCACTACCCCAGGGGCCTTGAACCGCCATTATAGGATTATGAAAAGTAGGAATAACAAATATCAGAGGGGTAATTAATGGCAAAGCTTTATCAACAGTAGAAATGGATACTTCATTTGGAAATGGAGATATGAATTTAGTAGGAGGAAATCTCTTGGTTCATTGGAGATGAGATGGTGAAGGAAATAGATTAAAATCACTTTGTTGTACCAACTCGAATACAGGATCAACAATACCTTTAGCCCTTTGGCTTCGTGTATACCTTGAATCTGCCAGATTGTGAAACAAAAATGGAAAGGAATTGACCTTGCTTCAGTTTGAAGCTTAAGGATTTAAACTGTGCATTCTTTCCTCGTAGCTAGTGTGGAAGTCAATGGATAGGTTATAAATGGATAATGGGTTATATCCCCAGCGGAGTCGGCAAAAATTATTGCACAAGGTTGGGAGGAAAATTTTAACAATGGGAAAACACTAGATCAGTTCACTCTTCCACAGCAGAGTATAATGGATAGGTTATAACAATAATGGGTTATATCCCCAGTAGAGTCACCAAAAACTATTGGTTGAATATTTTATCGATTAGCATACTGATAAATAACATACGTCTGATTAGCCAAATTAAGAAGATTGGTCATCCAAATGTGTAGGTTTACCAAATCAAAAGGGGACTAATCTCTCCTCTCATCAAGGGGAGGTTCCCTATATATATATATATATATATATATATATATATATATATATATATATATATAGAAAATAATACTCAAGGGTAGGATAAACCATCCATCTCTCTTTCTTCAGAGATGATGTGTGTAAATCAAAGGAAAAAACTCAAGGGAAATGACAGAAAGCATTCCTCTTCTTTCAAAACTACTATTCAGCAAACCACAAGAATACTCCTGGTAGTAATTGCAAAAAGTAACCAAGGACGTAGTAACTAGCAAATTGAGATGTAACACAAAGTCTCCACCTGAATTGCCCAAAAGTGAGCTATGAAGGACAATGAGGGCACAAAGTCATCTCAAGGTCCTTTACACAGAAATGAAAAGAAAACACACTAAAGGCAATTATGGGGGCACAAAGTCTCTCCACAATTAACTTTAAGACACCTTCCTGACTACTTTCACTAATTTTACTTGTTGAATTAAAGGAACATAAAATATACTAAGAAAAAAGACATAAAAACAGTTTCTCCAACAACAAAGATATCATAGTACAAAGTTTGAAAAGTCACTTGTTTTCTTATTCTAATAAAAAAATATGATCAACAATCTGAGCTCAAAGTCTTAGTAATGCCTTTCAATTTGGGTAGAGTTTGGTTTTTGATTGTCCGAGAGAGATCCCTCTTTACACTAACAAGAGAGTCCCTTATATAGCCTCTTCAAGATGGACTTGGGAATAGTAACACATCATATTGCATTGAATTTTGTTAACAAGATAGGTTGGAATTTAGGAGCATTTACCCATTTGCTTTTCTCAATGCAGAGAAACAAGTCACACTATTGAAAGTTTGCCTTTTTCAATGTCCACCTGGTGATTTGATCCTTCTACATCATTCCTTCTTTTTTGGTTAATTGAATCGAGTACTTGATTCAATTTGATGCTCTGTTCCTTAGTCACTTCCTATTGATCTTGGCCTTAAAGCCTTTGAATGCATTCAGGTCCATAGATTTAAAATTTACAAGGATCAACGGCTATTTCATTGTCGCAACTTTGACATCTGCGAGCATGTCACTTTCCTCAGCAATTCCTTTAGCTTTATCATTTGAGCTTTCCCAGAGGGGACCTACCTTTCAGGCCTTGAGAAATGATCTGCTTTGGGTTGAGAAGAGCCCCCTACAAGGGTATCTTCCCTTTGGGTGGTCTCTGCATGGCCTTCGGGCTTCTTTCTTCTATCAGGTCACTAAGTTCTTCCTTCAGGTTTCTTGTTCTACATCCTCCTGAAGGGAAGGTGGCTCTTCATCTTCAAGGAAGTGTCCTTCAATTTGGTAGCTGAGAGTCCCCTATAAGGGCACCTACCCTTCAGGGTCCTTCAGTGCCCTTTTGTCTTTGGCATCCTTCGAAGCTTTCTCGCAGACACTTCCTCGTGGACTTTTTCTGAGAACATTTTCCTGCGGACAAAAATTCCACAAGAATTATTGCTTTGCTCTTTGGCCTTGAGAAACTCCTTTGGGCTTTCTTCTCGTAGCCTTTTTGAATTCCTTCAGACTTCTTGTCTGAAGAAATTCCTTCAGACAAAAAGTCTAAAAGAATTATTTCTTGCCTTAGTCTTTTTCTCGAAGGAAATCCTTTCGACTGCCTTAAACAAAATTATAAAAGAACTTACCTTTGTAGCTTCTTTGAAAATGACCCTTTCGAAGGGTGATTTTGTCGACCAAGTGCCCTCCGCAAGGGCACTTGTCCTTTGGGAGGCTCTCTTGAACTTTTGCGTTGAACCGTTCCTTTGAACCAACTGTTGAACCAAGCTTTGAACCAAAATGGTTCAAGCTGATGAACCCTTTGATTGAACCAAAAGCCATTGAACCGTTTGATGAACCGACTGAGTGAAGCAAAGCCTTGAACCACTTGGTTAAACCAACTTTGGTTCAACGGTTCAATGGTTCATTCTCTTTGATTTGGCTAAGCCCTTTTGATCTTCGTTGAACCAAATGTGTTAAGCCTATTGAACCTTGAACCCATTGAACCTTTGAACCAAAGTGGTTCAATGGTTCAAACCTCGAAAATTTATTCTTTTGATTGAACCTGATGCTGAACCTTTGAACCTGTTAAACCTGGAAGCGGTTGAACTCTTGCTACTTCTTTCCTGCAGAGTCTGTAGATTTTCTTTTCCTACAGAGTCCATAGATTTAAGCGTACAGAGTCCATAGATTTAAGCCTACAGAGTCTATAGATTTAAGCCTGTAGAGTCCGTAGATTTCTGAGAAGCTTGAAAAATGAGGAATTTGAATGCCCAAGACAAATTTGGAAAAGGGAAGAGATAATTTTGGTCTATAGGACCAAAATAGTTCAAATGTTGTCCCAAAAATGAGTGATATTTTTGGGGAACAACAACTTTTAAAATGAAGTAAAAATAAAATTTGAAGAGGACTCCATGGTGAATCTATATAATGTTATTATGAGGTTTGAATGTATGCATAGACAAATATATTGAGCTCCAAAGTTGACTATATGATTGACTGTGTTCTACAAGTGACCCAAGAAGGTTGTTTGATCTTATTTTGTTATTATTTGGATGTCTCATGATTAATTATCTACTGGAAAGTGTTGTATACTCCTTTTAGATGATCTATGTGGTATTTGGAAACGTTACCAATTGATATATAATATGAACAAAGCTTAATAATTTGACTATGTGTTCTTTCATGGTGTCCTTATGAACAACGCTAATTTTTGAGTTGATTGAGCTTGCATAGAAGAGTGTAATAATGAAGGGGTCATGTGAAGATGACCTATGAATTTAAAGTGGTCTTGTAGTCTTTCTTTTATTGATGAAGTTATAAATGGGTGATTAGGTCTTCATGACACCTAAAAGGGCTACAAGGGCCTAATTGAAAGGTGTAGCTACTTAAGGGTGACCCATGGGTGCTATAAACAACCTATGTGGATGGTATTGAGCTATGACTAAATGTGATAGATACCTTAAGGGTTAAGGCATGCCTATTGGCCAACCAAAATGGTGATGATCATGAATTCTCTATAAATAGTGAAACCAAATGTGATGGTGTCTAGACTTATGAGAGGCTTTGGTGAGTATAGATAGCATTGGTGCAAAGGAAAGAAGAGACTGAGTGTGCCCAATCAATGAGTTGATAATTAGAGTATATTGAGGACTATGTGTATGACTTTTGGGTCATGTTTTTGATGTCAAAATAGTGTTCTTGTAGGTTGAGGATGAGAGAATATGTCTAGGATGATCCAAAAGGATGTTCTATATGCTTTGAGTGTGAGTGAAGGATATATGTTGTCTATGTGATATTGGTAGATGATTTTAGAGATATATTAGAGTGTGGAATATGTGTATGACCATTTGGTAATGTTATTGATGTGGTGATAGAGCTGTCACTGAGGAGTGAAGAGTTATTCAAAAGGTGAATTTGGATGTGCATAGATGAAGAGAGTTGATATACTTTGTATGTTCATTAAATTGGCAAGAAATCAATATTTAGGTGATGTTCTATTCATAGTTAGTGTCTACTTAACATCTAGGGTTTGTAGCCTCCTTGCAAGGTGAAACTTGTTAAAAGTCTAGTTGTTGTGGTTGTTTAGCTAGACATGTATTGTAGCACCTTATGGGATTGTAGTCTCACTAGATAAGGGATAGTAGTTCCTTGATCAATTATAGATAGTCTAAATTGGTTCTTGTTAATATAGTATAATAGTCCAATTATAGGTTCTAGTGGGGTTTTTTATCCCAAGATGGTTTCCCTCATATGTCATGTGTTATGTGCTTGATCTTGCATTGCTTCTCTTATTCACTGCTATGAATGATATGTATGTTTCATGAAATGATTGTGGTAATTGATTAAGAGTTTGAAAGGATTGAATTTGAATTTGGATTATTTTGGATCACTGACTCACCCCCCCTCTTAGAGATTATATCTCTAACATGTATATGCAGTGTTGAGAGCTTGGACAACGGTTGGAAGGTCTATTTCAAGGACTATTGTGGTTTACACATCAAGTTTTAGAGAGAGAGAGAGAGAGAGAGAGAGAGAGAGAGAGAGAGAGAGAGAGAGAGAGAGAGGACTAATGAGGGGTCATGATAATATTTTAAGATGTTTGAGATAATAAGAGCATGGATATATATATGATATGTTGTTTCGAGCATGTTCACAAGGTTTGAGGTTATGGCTTACAAGATAAGGCATGAAAAGTGGTTTTTAGGTCTCTTGTGTACAAAAAATGAAGGGTTCTCAATTGGAGAAGGAATTTTAGGTGTTTACTGGCACATGTAACCTTTGCATGGGAACTTGATCTAGTAATGAGAGATGGGGAAGGGTCCTATCTAAGATCTCAAGTCATTAGTTTTGGAAATGAGGGATAATCCTTTATGAACAATCATTAACACCAGAAATAATGTTAACCCTCTCTAAAACCCTAAAAATGACTTGATGTGAAAGATATTATTCAAAATATACCAAAATGGATTGGTATGGATATATTAGTGATTTTACATTGTATTAAACTCTCCCAAACATCTCTATCTATGAATGAGTCTTCAAGTGAGTGAGTGGAACCTACAAGAAAGGCCTTATTTCTTGAAGATTTCTTATAGCAGTCATAATTGAACAAGTCAAAATTGCTAAATATACAGAGGATAAAGTTTGAGACTTTTAGTTTGTGTACATGGTTATTTTTAGACAAGTTATATCCCTCA
Source organism: Torreya grandis (assembly GCA_037957365.1). Taxonomy (NCBI): domain Eukaryota; kingdom Viridiplantae; phylum Streptophyta; class Pinopsida; order Cupressales; family Taxaceae; genus Torreya; species Torreya grandis. Next base: position 244,173 of record JARHVA010004741.1, read on the forward strand.
TTTTTGCTAAACTGATCATCTTATGTAGCATAAATTTTCTCACAAATTTGACTCGTTTAACTTAGTGAGGTTTATTTACAGTGAGATCATGAGATTAGTCTACAAGACCAATATTGTCATTAGACCATGTTATCTCTCTATATAATAATTTAATAATGATCTAATAAAATAATATAAATTCATTTTAATTCTCTAAAAGTGGTCATACAAATGTTGAAGGCCATTGTCACCATGATTGTGCTTCAAGGCAATCTAGCGGTTCTAGGTAAGCAAGTTACAACAATGAGTTTGAGTCTATATGCCCTAATTTGAAGCATATAATATACATGGTATTTATTTTTTGGACTATTATGTTCTATACATGCTTTTTATAAGGTTTTATATTTAGAAAAAGTGATTAAAATATTGAAGCGAAACTAGATTGACTAGTTCAGGTTTGACTATCTATACTAAAGACAACAAATTGGTTTACAAGACCAATCATTGCCATCATATATTATGATATTTTTATTTGAATCTATTTTGATGAATTTTTAGGATAATTTTCATGTATTTTAAGTTCTTTATTTTGTCCTTTTAGGTGTCATAATTTCAAGTTTCCACAACTATGTTTTGAGGCTAGTTGGCAGTTCAAAGTGAGCATTTTCCAGAGAAACATTTGAGCCTATATACACTAATTTATGAAGTATAAAGAATATGGTGATGACCCTAAGGGTATGTAGCTTATGTATATTTTATTTATTTCCATGTTTTTTTTTCAAAATTATGTCTATGCTTCTATTGTTCAAGATAGAATTTATGTGTATGAGAAGGCCTAATTATGAATAGAACAAATGGTGTGTTTCAAGTAGTGATTGGATCTAAATTGTGTTATAGATCCTAAATAATATTATAGAGTTATAATTTAGTGGCATATGATACATTCCTATCATGTGATATTTTTTAATGTGTTTCAAAGAAGGCAAAGTGTAATGTGTCCTAGAGTATACCTAATGAGATTAGATCTCCATGAGACCTAAAGATGAAATAAGGTCAAATTGAGGTATGTCAAATCTAAAGGGAGTCAAATCACATTTGATTAATTTTTATGAGATGTCATAATATCTATTCCATGGGTAACCTAAGAGGTTAAGGGTGTTTAGATGACTAATATGCATATAATTTAGAGGCTTGTATATATACAAGGAAGTTTTAGGCCTATTTATGTGTGTGAGTGCAAGTGAATAAAATAACATATTACAAAGGAGAAGGAGGTATTTTAGACAATTAGATGAGTATAAAGGATATGTGATTAAGATATGATAGAGGTTTAATGTATGAGGATCAAGGTCATATGACCTAATCAATCTTGAAGATACCTAGATGAGCAAAGTAGCCTAGAAGGCAGTTTGAGAGGGATAGAAGAGAGAGAAGAGATAAAGAAGGAGATCATCATATGTTTTATGAGAAATAAAATGTTCTTATGGTGATCAACAGTTTCATGTGGCTAAGTTGGTTTTGAGTCATCTAGGGGGTTGGTGCCTCCATGCAAGTTGGTGCTTGCTAAAAGCCTAGCTAAGTTGGTGATCCATGTGAAGTCGGTGCTTCACTAAATTTGATTTTTTTAGTATATAACTATAGTCCATTTTCAGATATCAGTGGGTTTTCTTCCCCTTAAGGTTTTACCATATATGTGATGTGTTTTTGTGTTTCATGCTCTTATGGATTAGTGTTTATGCTTGCTAGATTTGTATGCTTGTTTGAATGGTTCATGAGTGGTTAAGTGAAATTGATAAGTAGTTTTTTGAAGACTTATTCACCCCCCCCCCCCCCCCCCCCCCCCCCCCAACTCTCAGTCATTTTTATTTCAATATGTAAACCCATGGATTCTATGAGCACCCAATACTAATGTAACACAATATAATGATGTCTTCTATGAGGAAAGCCTCTATGTACTATATATTATTTATACTTTAATGTTTTTAGTTTTATAACATAACAACAAATTTTTTATGTGGGTGGGTGCTCCTCGAGTTGCAATCCATTAGACCATTTGTAGACCTTTAGGTCAAACTCCCATAAGATTGGATGCATATGGTCCTAAACTATAATGATAACATTATAATAAAGATAAAGATAAAGATAAGGATGGAATCTAATATGGAAACTAGATTAATAAGGATAAAAGGTGAATTTATAAATATATGTTGAGTATTATCAAATCTATAGACAATCATTCATCAAAGTATGATAGTGGAAATCAAGGTTTTGTGGTAAGACAACAAGAACTGTGAAAGTTTGTGGTGAACAAAGGAACCTTGAAAAGTTGTCTTTAGAATGTTTATGGGCACCATAACTACAATGAGTATTATTATGAGAAGTGTAATGTAATAATAAGCATATTTTATGACTATGTGTGTTAGTTCTAAGACTCTAAAAACCTTACTCAGGTTTTTAAAACTTAATTCCGACCTCTACTAAAATGCATTTATTTTCCTTGCCCTAATTGGTGTACTAGATATTAAAAGGATAAGGAAAATATTAGTTTTTGGGTAATCTAAAGAAATGATATATTTGTATGGCTATGGGTCAAATAAACAAGGTCGCTTATCAACTATCTATACAATATATGATGAACAAATGGTGTAGAATACCTGGTAAACAAAGTGGCCCCAAACATAAATGGAGTCTAAGCTACCTTATAGTCAACCATGTTGAAGTTTATAAGCATGTTTGAAGCATATTTATGCTACAAAATGTTGATCAAGATCTTAAATTGGGACACCTGAAGATGAAGTAATGAAGAGAACCCAAGTGTAACATCTCAAACTAGACCATGAGGCTTCACTTTTTATCTTGGATCAAAGAGGAAGAACTCCAAGTGATGATCAAGTTATCAACATAAATCAAAAGTATATGGATATTACCATTAATCATATTTGAGTAAAAATAATGGGGTCTTAATGGAATTTGGAGAAAACAATGACAATCAAAACATGTCAATATTCACATACAAATCCCTAAGGGGTTTGTTTTAGACCATAAATAGATCTTTGAAGCATATTAGCTAGTGAAGAGTCTTGATTATACCTTGGTGGTTTCTCCAGATAGATTTTTTAATGGTAGATATCCATGTAATCAGGTACTCTTCATGTCTATTTGATGCACTTTACAAAAATGTGATGAAACAAGAGAGATAAAAAGATATATCAAAATCATCTTTGCATCTAGTGAAAAGGTCTCTAAATAATCAACTCCTTCAAATTAGGATAACCCTTTTGAAACTAGGTGTGCCTTGTATTTTCAAATAAACCACACTTTGTATATTTGGTTCAATAGACCCACTTACATTGAGGCAATTTTCTTCTTTTTGAAATAAGGACTAAATCACAAGTATCATTATTTAATAGAGAATGATATTCATCTAACATTATTTTATCCTACCTAGGTTTATCAATTACATATTTCAAGGTCTAAGGATCTTCAAAGAGGAACAAGACTCACCTTTTGGAACCTGGGTGATAAAAGTATAATTGATGTTTGGGCCAACTATTTTCTTAAAGTCAGGATTCTTCCCCCATGCTGACCACCTCATCCCAAATAATGTCCCAGATGTTTTCAAAAAGGTCACTGGGAAACCATTCAGCCAAGGATCCTTATCTTTAGCCATGAAGAAAATTAAGGTCTTAATATATTTTGGATAAAAAAGAGCCATTAGTTTTTTGTTCTATTGCACAGTCACAAGACTAGGGATGCAATTGAGACTGTTCAACTAAGACACAAGGTTTGAAGCCTTTTTAATACATAATATCTTGGAAACAATCAACAACCTCCTTTTTTTTTTTTAATAGTAGAAATGGTGTCAATTACACATCCCTCTCTACTCTTATTGTTGGAAGTTCAATTAGCCAATATCCTTACTCGGTTGGAGTTGTGAAAAAAATGTGTTTTGGTTTTCCTACTTGAGCCACTGTTCTCTTGACTTTTAATTCCAATAGACCTCTTCCCTGATATGAACCTCAAATAACTTAGCCAAAATGTATTCCTCTTTCTGTTAAAGAGCCACATCCATGCCCAAGGCAAGCACAATCTAATGTACATCACCTAACTTAGCTTCAATTCTAACCATTTCATGGAAAATATTTTTGAAGTAGGATTGATTCCATGTTCAACGACAATACTGAATGAAAATCAGTTTTTTACTCATCTTGAACATCTTGGTGCCAAATACATGGGGAGCTTATTTTACCAATCCTTGATTAGGTCTTAATTTAAGGGGTCCCAAAACCACATTAACTCAAATTTAAATGGGTTTAATGGAAGGGCACCATCTTAACTAATATTTAGTTTAATTGGAGCATCATAGAGCCAGATATGGGAAGGATATTTCTTTCCATAATCCATTCAATGTCTAAAAATTTAAAGAGATTAAGAATATGTCCATCATTTCAACAATATTGCAGAATCCTTCCCATTGGTTGGTCGGATAATGATCCAGATTTCAGAATCATGTCCACCAACCCAGTGTATAAGATAAACCTGGAAAAGTCCTTTTGGGTCTAGGTACTCTGAACAAGCTCACCTCTCTTTTATGAGCTGGATAAAATGGAATTGAAGTCCCTACCAATTATACATTTCTAATCGAGGACAGATGGAAGTTGAACACGGATTTCCTACCAGTATTCAGCTTTAAGGGCAACTAAATTTGGCCCATACACATTAAATAGGTAGAAGGCAATATCAAAGGAATAATGTGAGACTTTAGATTATTGCCAATTATCCACTGAGCCACAATTTTCTACCCACGCCTTGAAATTTGACCGTAGGACTGCAAAACCTCCTAAAGCCCCATTAGAATCCGAAAACAACTCATTCCAATGATTTGAACGTTTGGTCATTAGTTTTATTGCCTATTCTTTTTTCAACTTGGTTTATTACCAAAAAAAAAAAAGTCGAAGCTTGTCTTCTGCAACTAACGTCGTATGAGGTGCCTTTTGTTAGGGGTTCCGCGCCCCTAACATTCCAGCAAAAATATTAATGGCTCAATAGAGGGGAATTACACCCCCACCCTCTATTACAGACTATACTTTTTTCTGTATTGGATTGCTTAGTATTGGAGACTTCAGGTGTTGTATTGTCCTTGCCTGATTTCCAGCATTTTTTACTGTGGGAACCACGGTTTGGGTGAGAAATAAGGTAGTCATTTTGAGAGAGAGTGAGGATCTCCATGGATTTCAATTCATCATCATCGCTGATATCTCTTGCAATGGGGGATAACTGAAAATATCCCACCGAACCATAATCATCATCTTTTGTTCGTATCACTTCCTCTAATGGATCATCCTAAGTTGCTACCCCAGGGCTCAGCTCAATGCAGGCTTTGAGTTTCTAAACCTCATTTTAGATCTAGATTTATTTCAACATGTCTACTTGAAACAAGGCTTGGCCACTCTTCCATTTAGCTCTTAAATCCATAATGGATTCAAAGTTATGGTCTTGGAAGGTTGAGAGTGGCATTGGACCCGCTAAGGAGGAAGAATTTTTAGTGTTGCGGCACAAAAATGACTCAGACTAAGGGCCTAATTTAGGTTTCTAATCCTAGACAAACTTTTGAGGAGCGCCTTTCAAAGGACATTGACTATGTATATGCCCAACCTTTTTATATTTGAAGCATCTGAATATATTTTTTCATCATCAATTCGTTGTTCCCATGCTCCTCACGAGGACTTGAGAATAAGGAATTCCAAAATCTTTTCCCCTGGATCCAAAAGAACACAAATGTGAGCATATAAAGTAAGAACAACTTCCCTAGTGATCAAATCAATACATATAAAGTCGCCAATCATTGACCTTATCCTTTTCAGACAATCTTCATTCCAATATTCCAGCTGAAGGCCATACAAGCATATCCAAACAAGGAAATGCAATTATTTTATTGAAATCGGATCAAAATTGGGACACCAACTCTTGAATCTAAATCCTAGAGTCCTCCATCATCCAGGGTCCTCCATCCAAAATTTCATGTTTCGTTTCCATAGACATGTAGGTAAATCACGAAGAAACCTTTTGGGATAAAAATGAGAGAGACCTCTAAACCCTAGGTAGAAGCCACCCATGATTCTATAGTGCCAACAATAGGCCACTTCCCAATGAACTTCTTAATCAAATCCTTAGCCTTTAGGGAATTTACTTTTTTCTCAAAACTCGCATTGTCAAAGAGAATCATCCTTGAGGGATGCGAGGGGAGCTCCATTTCAAGACCAGCTCTAGATGTGTGCCTTCAACCCATCCAGTAGGAGGAGGACAAGCTTTCCCTTGTCCATGGGATGCACTTAGCTCCAGACACAACCCTAGATGGATTCTTCACCAATGGCCAAGCTTCTTCCTAACACTCATGCTTGCTCTCCTTCCACTCACCTTCCTTCTAGAGTTGCTCCTCCTATATCACCTCCCTAAGCTCATGCTTGAAACTTCTTTTGAACTGGGTAGATTTAGTCGTAACACGTCTCACACAATTTTTATGCTTCTCATGTAAGTGCACCATCCTTTTTTTATAACCTCACTATTGTATCTTTTGTAATTTTATATTAAATATTTTATTTTTTAAAATCAATAAAATTTAATAATAATAATAATAATAATAATAATAATAATAATAATAATAATAATAAGAAAAAAAATTAATATTATTTTATTTTATTTTATTTATATTTATATTTTGGTTATGTTTAAATTTCTTGTTCTACAAACATTTTTTAATTTTTAATTTATTTAATTTTAATTTTAATTTGTATTTTATTTATATTTAATAGTTATAACATTTTTTGTTGTGTGATTTTAATATTTGTATTTATATTTTCTAGTTTTTAAATTATTTATAGTACTATTTTATTTCATTTTTTATACATTTTTATTAAAAATGAAATCCTAAATGATTACATGGATTAGGTGTACAGAATGCTTTTTTGGCTTATATGTCGAGCAGTGAGGGGTATCCATTCTGCCAAATTCCCCTGGGGCACAATCCCAATTTCATCCCTTTTTCGTATCTCCTGGAATTTGTACCTTCGTGGATGGCTAGGCAGCCCCTTTTACACCATCATCCTCACCATTAAACTACAACCCACCTGATTATATTATATATATATATATATATATATATATATATATATATATATATATATATATATATATATATATATATATATATATATATATATATGTTTGTTTGCTAACCTTTTTACTCAATGTTTTTTAGTTTTTATTTATATTACATATCACTATTTAGACTAATTAATTATCTTATTTACTCTCACTTATTGAGTTTAATATTATATTCCTTCAAATGGATTCAATAGTGAGATCCAAAACATCAAATAATAATTATTCTATGTAATTGAATCTAATAGACTCTTGTCTATCATTAAAATATGAAAAAACTAATATTAAAACTAAAATACGTTATTTTTTATATCTATATTGAATAAAATGAGTACTACTCTTCATCAGATCTATTGATTCCGAACTTCAAAAATTTCATCAAAATTTTAAAAATTATAATTTATAATATATATATATATATTTTTAAAATTATAAATTATTAAAAATAAGTATAAACTATCATACAACAACCTTGGAGTCAGAGTCACTATTAAAATTAACATAGGATCAGTTTCAATCTTTATGGAAGAGAGGTGGTTTACACAGTTTTTTTTCTAAAAAAAATACTTAAAATGTATAAGAGAAGTACACTAATGAATTGGAAAAAAAATAACATAAAGGAAGAAAATAACTCTATATGATGCATGTGAGAATTGTAATAATTTATTTTAAAACTAAGTATTACCTAATATATATAAATAGGTATTACATAATATATTATTATTGGAAGCTTTATGATAATATCTAGATTGCCCACAAATTATTAAGTTTGGACTTTGAGGGTGTTCTTCCCAAATCAATTTTTGGAAAGATTCATAAGATCTAAATTTTAAATTGACTTTGAATATTTGAACCCCGCAAAGAGATTGGATTTTTTTGAAGTTGCAATAGACTTGACTATTGCAGTTATGCACCTCACATATTGATATTTGTTAAACGCGCCTTCTTTCAAACTACAGTTACAAACAAAACTTTATAATAATCTAGACGAGGTGACTGTTGACTCTTGACTAGAATCCGTAAGCGGTTGTAGAATATACCTCCGTTGAGTATTACACCCCATCTTAATGACCCCAGCAATGTGAGGGAGAAAGTTCGTTCATGGAAATGGGTTGACCGTCTCTGTATATTAATTAATTAATTAACTTCTGTAAAGTGTCAACCACAGGTCTATTCGATTTGTCAACGGTGACATTCAATCTTGATCATTTCAACCATTGAATCTCAACCGTTGCTTCACCTGGTTAACGCCCCAAACACGTCATGGCAGACGTAAGAAACACCCGCTGACTTCTATATTTGTACGAGTTGCTTGTTGTGCACTCCCAAACAGAGCCTGCATTTCTACTTGTATGGACAACACTATTGAAGCTGGGAGTTTCTATTTTTGGGTCTCACACCAGATGGACCATCACAAAAAAGAGGTACTTATTGGAACTGAGTTCATCGCTTCTCTAGTTTATTATAGTGCATCTTCATTGTCTTACAGACTTGTAATCCAGCTTGTGGCGGAGATAACACGTATTGGCAAGGAGAACCAGAAGCTCAAATCAATGATAAGCCTAATGCACACTAACTGTCATAGCTTGACAAGCGCAACTCATTAATTCACAGGTACAAAGTTTTCAAGATTTTTATTTCCATTCGTCCTACAGAGAAGCCATCACGTAAATTCTAAATGTTAAAACATTCTATGATTTGTAGGAAGAGCATTTGAGGTCCACCCGAAAATCGATAGGGGACACTCTGAAACTAGGCCTAGACATAGCAGAGCAAACGGATAGTGAAAGGCATAGGGAGAAGGCTATGGAATGTAGCGTGGAGTCTAGTAATGGACATTCCGGGAGCTTACAAGAGAAGAAATCGAAATCATCCATGGACAATCATTGGCTGACCACCAAGAAGAGGAAAATAAACTATAATCAGTTCGAGCAGAGCTCTAACGATAAATAGAATTCATATATGGATGGGGATTTACTCAATAAGAAGCCACACGTACTCAACGACGGCTTCGATTCTTCAGTCGTGCCGCAGCCTAAGAGAATCGTAACTGTTCGGACAAAATCAGAGGCAGCCACGGTAACAATCCATTTCCCCAAACACATTATGATTTACTTCCTCAGCTTTGGAATAGGGACAGAATAGGACATCAAAATGTGCTGTATAGGAACTTATCTTGTAGCCCCTTTTTTATTGAACCAGCTATAATGAGAATTTTTTTCTGTTGTTCCCAGGTAAATGATGGCTGCCAATGGCGCAAATATGGACAAAAGACGACAAAAAATAGCTTCTGGCCGAGAGCTTATTACAAATGTGCGGTTCTCTCTTGTCCAGTAAAAAAACAAGTACAGAGGTGCAGTCAAGACGCCAGTATTGTAAGCACAACCTACGAAGGAGAGCATAACCATTTGCTTAGTCCACTAGCCATGGCCGCCACGAATGCTGCTTCTGGCAACCTCCAACTTTCGGAGACTAGCGGGGGTTTAATTGGGGGAAATGATCTGCCGTTTCCGGCTTCCATTGCAACCGTTTCATCGATGGGATCTTCTCCCACTATTACTCTCGACTTCACGGAGAATGCTGATCTTATATGCCGAATCATTCAGTACACTCACAATTAGCAGGAGGAAGCTTCCTCCAGTACTTGAGTCCTTTATATAACGGCAATATGAATAACAGCCAATTAGGGCTGGATCCAGCGGCCTACATTAAAGGAGATCCCTATTTTACTGCAACACTGACTGCTGCTGTAGCGGACTTTGTGCTCAAATCGAATGCACCGTCTCAAGTTATGAATATATCACCCATCGATAGCCGAAACTTGATATTGAATGGTACAAAAGACTCTGTGTGTAGTTGAATATAATATTATTTGTATTCTTGTATTTGTCTAATGCGATAAAATTGGGCTTCAATTTCACGGTCGAATATGCCTGTCATGAATTTGGTTGATGACATTATCTATTCAACGTTGTCTCCCAAATAAATATTAATTCATTAATATTTATTATAATTTTTTTTTTTTTTTTTTCTTCTGAATTTTTTGGTTTAAAATTTCAATTTATATTTAATAGTATTTTTTTTAAAAAAATTGATTGTATTTTACAATTATAAAAAATAACGTTGTATGATTATAAATTTAGATTTTGTTTGAGATTGTGCTCTCTCATTGTGAATCAAAATTTCATAAGCGTTAGATTATAGAATTACAAAAACAAACTAAAACATGCATATCATTTAATTTGTGCAACTATTTGTAACTAGAGGAAAAAGAAGTGAATTGTGAAAATGATGAGAAAATATTGAAATTATATATGACATTAAAATGTATGACTATTATATTTTGAAAATAAACATGTATTGTTTTCTTTAATTTATTTTTTATATATTCAATTTAATTTGCAAAATTTTATATTAAAAAAAAACTGGATACAAGAATCAAAATTTTAATCGTTTTATAACTCTATTTATTTATAAATTTTTTAAAATATATGAATAAAAAATTGAATAATATTATTTAACTTTATAAAAAATATTTTGATAAATATTTATCTATAATATATAATATGAAAAGAACTCAATAAAATAACTAACTTTCAAAATGTAATGATTTGACCCACTTAAATTTTAATATTTCAAAACAAATTAATAATTTAAAAATTAAAGTATTACAAATCATATTTTTTTTTTAAAATTCATTTTTTAAATGTAAACGTCTCAAATCATATGTTGATTAATATAAATATCTTTATTTTAGAAATGTTTATTTTTAAAAATCAACCTTACATATAAGGTTCATAAAACCACCACACTATATCTCAAATTTACGTATAAATGTGAATGTAAAAAAAAGGACAACACATGGATACAAGATAGAGAAATATGAATACAATTTAAATTTTCATGTATTTATATGAAAATTTCGATGTCCAAGTGCATATGTGTGTGTATGTGTATGTATAAAATTTAATATAAAAATTTCAATGTGCAGGTTCTAAATTAAATTTTTTGACATTTAGATATTTAAATTTGGCTACGATGTTGTATTGGCACCATTTTAATATATTTTTATACTGTAAAATAATATTGGAAATTATTCTTGGAGTGGTTTATAATCTCTCTTTAGTTGAAACATTATTGTTAGTTTTCTAATAGGGACACATTCATGTAGGAAACCCTTGTAATTTGCATAGTCCAGTGGTTTTCAAAGGTTGAAGGAGTTTCATTAGTTTAAGACGGACCCTAAAAACCATTCACAGTGCTATGAATATTTTTGAAATGTTTTTAAGACAATTATGTTGCTCTCGAGTTTGTGTACAGGGCAGGAAATCATATACTAGGGTTTAGTCAATTTGGAGATTTTCCATAGTTAGAAAAATGTGAAAATTGGTGGTTTTAAAGGAGCTAATATGTAAAATAGGATTTCAAAAGTTTTGGTCCCCTACGGACTCATTCCACATGTATTTGGTCAACTAAGTTGTAACTAGGTAGAATTAGGACTAGAAGGGTTAATTGTGTAGAGAAAAGGGCTAAGAAAATGGTGAGGAGGAATAAACCAGCTCTTCAAACTTCATAAGAAGTTGTATCAAGATGGAGGGATATCATATTATACCCTAAATCTCTAAGAAATATTGTATATTAGATACACAAAGGAGAAACATCCAAAACATGGCTACTAGCCTAGAGAAACCATGGAGAGTGAACTATGTGGAAAGAAGTAATTAAGGGTGAGTTGACATTTGAAAGGGGTTCATTCAAGTGTGATGAGAGCACATCTAACTATCGATGACTAATTATTAATCTATGGGAACATAAATCAAGATTAGTTCTTTAAACCTAAGAGCTAGTGAGAGAATTGCATGAAAAGTAAGATCAGTGTTATGAACTGAGCCAGGGGTGAATGTTAGTGAAATGATAGATGTCTAATGAATCCAAGAAGTGTATCTAAAATTTACCAAGGACAAGTATATATAAAATAAGGATATTAATCCCAGGAACCTAGAGGAATGATGGAAGGAGATGGAACCATGAAGAGCAAAGGAAACATTGAATGTGAATTTTTTTAAGAGTAAACCATCAAGTGAGTTCAACCAGTCGGATTAATAAGTATATAATGATGTTTATGAAGGATTCTCCCCTTACCTATGCATCATATCTACTTCTCTGGAGTTATAAACATCCTCTTCAACATCTAAATAATTTTCATTGCTTCCAAACTATTTAGTTTTTCCTGAACTCAAATAGCTAGCAAGAGTTGTCTATGTGGGATCAGACGGCACACTTGGGCCTTTGAATATTAATTTAAATATATTAACTATACATTTTTAGTTTATTTCACTATAGCTTAAGAAAATCTTAAAATGTTACCCTTTATTTTAACATAGCACTCAATTGCTTCAAAAATTATTCCAAATTGCCAACATTTTGTAGAACTAGTTAATTAGGTCTGAGGAGAACCAAGCCTACATGTATTCATAACATACACACCATATTTATGCATTTAGAACATACGTACAATCTTTTATGAACATTCATAAATAATATAGCCTAAATGTTAAGGATCAAGCAAGTTTGCAATTAATAAAAAAATGTCATGGATCTAAAATGCATATAAACTATGTAATTACCACTCATTTTTTCTCAGTTTATATTTAAAAATAAAATCTAAGCCACATGATTAGAATAAGCTACAAAAATAGGTGAGGAAGCCAATTGAGGGAATTTAAAACCAATGATGACATAGCCCATATGATTTTCAATAAGATTGTGAATATTTAGATGACATGTATAGAGATTGTAATTGCCATGTGTTCTCTACTTAGGAAGAAATTATTTTTTAGAGATATGTTTGCTATTTTTATTATGTCCATTTATATCAAATTATCATAAGAGGTCAATTTGTATTTTTTTCTAGTTAAAAAACTTCTAAACATAGCCATTCATTTGTTCATAAACAACTTAAATACACAAGATGAAGTAAGCAATTGGTGCCAAATAAACATCAATTTTGTAGATTAAAATGTGAATAAGCATGTGTTTAATTGATTTACATCCAAAATAATAATCATACATCATGTAATACTAGACACATAAGTCATTACACACAACTAATTATCATTATTCATGTATAGAATACCACATCTATTGGAAGACATCCCATTGGCTTGTGTAAATAAGATATCAATCTTCGCCTTCAAAATATATAGTTACTGATCATATATGGAAATTATTCCTTCATGATTCATTTGCATGGCCCACACAGTCTCCATCCTTGCATCATAGAGTGATTTTATGTAGGGATGGGTAGCTTGTACATTGACAAACTATATTTCATCATCCATCTTCTCATCCCTCAATGTGATAAGTGCACGGTGAAACTTATCAATCTCTCTGGTCTTGTCAGCCAATGCAGTTTCCAACTTGATAACCTTTTCCCAATAATAAGTGTTATGGATATTACTTAACTTGCTTAATCCCTCAACACCCAAGTGTTCCACCCCTACTTTCCTTATCCCTGTTGGGTTTATGAAGGCTATGATTCCCCTGTTTCCATATTCCACCCCTTCTATAATTCACCTAGGTACCTTTGGATTTGACCATGTTCAACATCCCCACATCTCAATTTCCCTCCATTCAGCCCATTCCATCCATAGGGATATATACAACTCAGATCTAATCTTGAAGATATTTTATTGCCTGGCCCTCAACACCCCCTTTAGTCCTTCCATAGGTTCAACCACCTCCAGACACTTTCACTTCAATAGTTTTAATGGTAATCACAAAAATGAATGTACTAGAGTGCATAGTTTAGTCATCTCAGGCCACCTTAATGACACTTACACTCACTTTCTAAATTCCCCAATTATCCACCACCACCACATCCGCTTCTACTACTATGACAAAAGTTGATTCAAGAAAAAAGACCAAGAATATGCAAAGGGTACTTCTCTCTTAGCCTTATAATCGGTCCCATGTTACTTCCCTTATCCTTCTTAGGTCTTTCTTATCCATCATCCTTGGTGCCCAAATATTTGGCTTTAACCAACCAATTTCATTATTCTTGTTGAATACTTCTCTCCATAGTGCCATGAACCTACAAGTCAATTTGACCCAAAGTAAACTGCATACTGATATGTTCTTGGGGGCTTCCCCATTTTTCATTCCCCTTTTCATCCCCATGCATCCCCCCTTCACTTATCCCTTCCTTCCTTACCTCTGCTTCATCCATTCACCAACCTCCCATGGCTCTACCTTCCACCATTATCTCTACCACCCCACCTTAATACTCTTCTTCCTTGGGAGTTAACATAAGAGTAAAGGGACCCAAGATAATCTTGCAAGGTGATGTGGACATCCAATGGGAGTGAGACCAAGAATCCAATAATATAGGGGGGATTATCACATATAAATTCACTCAAGTGGGTGACCCAGTGGTGTGGCATACCAAAATGACCTCTTGCCCCTCACCAAACTGAGGACATATAATAGAGAAGAGAAGGTAGCTGAAGATCCTATCTCTGTGTTGCAGACTACTCATGACATGTTAGAGAAGGTAGATGAGGATTTGTGATAGACAACACGTTTAAAAATTTCAAATACAGGTTTTCAAATAATCAAATTAAATTCTAAAATCAAGTGCTATGACATATGTCAATGTTTAAAAAATTTAAACTAATTTAGAAATTTAACACTTGAAAAATATTGATAAAATGACAAAAAATATTGATGCCTATGAAATGCATGTGCACTAACTTTTCAAAGGCTCAAAAATAAATTCATACATACTTGAATGTATATGCATGTGAATATGTAAAATATTTACAAGATCAAATTTAAAGGTTTATCATAGAGTTACAATTGAGCATATGGTTTCATGGAATTATATATCATTTGGCATAAACACAAGGAGCGTGACTGTTGTTCATGCTTAGATATAAACTTTCAAAGTTCAAAAAGAATGACAATTTTTCATGCATATTTATCAGAATTTAGAAGGCATGATGCTTCTTCATAAACATTTCCAAATTTCAAAGATTACAATTTCAAAGTCATAATACTTGTTCATGAACATTTTCAATGTTTAAAGTTACAATTTAAAAGTCATGATGCATGTTTATTAGCATTTTAAAATTTAAAATTTATATTTTCACTTAATTTCAAATCAAATCTATTGGTACTAAGGTGATGATAGGGCTGCGAGTATTCTTCATTCTCTTTTGATCATGAAAACATAAAATAGATCCTTATATAGTGGTGTGATTAAATATGTTAGGGTAATATATGTTTGAGTCTAGTGACACTCAACACCCTCAACATTATTTATATATAGCCCATTGTGTGGTTCTATCTTTCTATTACAGGTGATGTACATTTAATTCTAGTGAGACTGAATGACATCATAATAACTTCTAGTGAACCCATCATAGGTTCACATTATTTGGATTAGTTAATTGGGTATTATTCCCCATTCATTAGAGTTGAAATATGCATCCTTCCAACTCAAGGGTGTTATTCGTTATTCAAAATTTGCACTTGATCACTCTCATTTCATCAATGGTTCAAATTTTAAAAGCTTTTCAATAAGGGAAAATAGTTCTCCATCATATTTTGCATGTTATACGCTAGTTTTATTTCATATACATATAGGTGTACCCTTTCCTTTCTCTCCTCTTCATTTTTCATATTTACAAAGTTTAACAAAATTTAAAATATGAAAAAATGACATCATGTCTTTTGGTAGGGTTTGTTAAATTTGAATGCCCTACACAATTGGAGTATCCTCTCAAATATAAAATGTTTTTTTTACACTCAAGTTTAATTATATCTTATTTAGTATAAAGTATTCATTACTATAAATTTTTAGAAAATGTAGGCACATAAATATAGTAATATATAATTTACAATGCTAAAATTATTAATGCATCCTAAACCATATGACTTATCACTCAAATGCATGACTCTTATTAGACATTCCTCTAATAAATTTATCTATATGGGGAATCGATCCACTGTCTTTAATCACTATTACACATAAATTTGAAAATCAAATGATCAAAATACTTTATATTACCCTCAAACTATCTCTAGCTCAAGAAAATTGTTTTTATTTTTTAGGACAAGTCCTGGCTATGAAAATAGATTCGATATTGTATACTTGTCCTCCTAGAATGGATGCATCTTGAATAAAATAGAAACTTGTTTACAATTTTAAAATATTATTTTTGGTCTTCCCACACATTTCATAAGGTTGGCTAAAGGAATTTGTCAAAACATTTCACTATATAAGAAAATCAAAACCTTATTTCAAAGAGACTTGGTTTCTAGTTTACACACTGTTGCACATTGAGAAAATATATCATCCTACCAAATTCAAGATCAGTCATAAGGCATAGTCATGAGTAAATTCTAAAGTATCTCAATATAAGTCAAGAGCTATCATTGTAAATTATCAAAGTCATATTTATAGCTACATACATATAGTTAAGGAGCACAATTGCACAATGACTTTAAGTGAAAAAGCTATGTGTACTTTATTTCCCTCCTTAGTGTATTGGATATGTAAGTAATATTTAATCATCAAAGCAATGATTGGGGTCTTCTCAACCTAATAAACTCCCCTCTCTTTTATATAGGTGTCAAGCTTTTAAAGTTGTATTTGGGTTTCAAAGACAAAATAACGAAAATAATAAATTCCAAACATCACAAATAAAATTGTAACATATTATCACACTTATAATACATAAGTGTGGAAGGTGAAATAATCATATTGTTTTCACAATCAATCCCGATAAGTATGTAATCAATGGACACAAGATGCCTACATTATTTTTCAAATAATGTAGAATTTTCTCACATTTTATTTCAAGACATGCACTATCATAGTTTTGATTTTATATTTTTTCACTGTCAATCACCAGTCACATTCAATTGGGACAATTCTGCATTTGATAAACATGATTAACATGCACTATTGTCCATGAAGTGCATACTCATCCAGAAAAAAGATTTATATTTGGCTCTTGATCCTAAACATGCACAATAATAAATTTTGTTGATTTCTACTTTTATATATTTGAAGTAATCAACCTAAATCCTTTTTTGAGATAAGAACATTTATTCTTATTATTTTATAAAAATTACATATTTTCATATTTATCAATTTTCAAAATCAAAATTGTTAACTATTGTACATCTTTACCAATCTATTCTCCATCAATTTTTACACCTATTAGAAAAAAATATCTATTATTAAATAAAAAATAACATAAAACAATAATACATAATTTTTTACAATTTTAATTTGAATAAAACAAATATTACTCATCATTGGATGTATTATGTTTTTGTAGAAATTGAAATCTAGTATTTGGTACTTGGCAATGACGAGCTTAAAACATATTTTCTAAGAATGACTTAAGCAAAATAATAATGTCTTAATCCACCAATTTCTCACACTTACATTTTATCTTATCAGTTTGATGCTTTTGTTATATTGTTACACACTTAAAATAACCTCACTATCTATTTCAAAGCTTCTTAATATTTTACAGAAAAATAGTCAAAGCTTTAGTTTGGTCCAAATGTACAAAGGTCAATTTTTCACATTTATTTGTATTTTGAGTTGATACTGACATGATCTGATTGGTACAGACCCACTCTTAGTAATAATTAATTTATAAAAACAAATGTTTCCTTAGAGTTGACCCATATACATTGCATGTAAATGGCATAATAAATTACGCAATTGAATTCAGTTATAAACAAGTCAAGACCTCATTTGAAAAGGTCATGACACATCTATACAATATTTCACATTGAGAAAATATTCCCTGTACTTTCCAAATTAAAAACTTATCAATACGAGTAGTCACAAGAAAAGTTTGAAGAAAACTAAATCCATGCTAAAGTACACATTTTCAACTATCAAGTTTGAATAATTAGTTGCATACATATAGAGAATAATCACAATTACACAATCACATTAGGTGGAATAAATAAGTGTGACTTGATTTCCCTCATTGGAGAATCAAATATATATACAATAGTCAATCATCAAATGGGGGTGATTGGGGTCAACTTAGTGCATCAAATTTTCTATTTTTTATAAGTTTGTAACCCTCAAAAGCACACCTAATGTATCGATACAAATAAGATTGATTTATGGAGCTGCATGCATTATAAGGGGTTAGGATTTCAAATATAAAGCAAAAAGAGATAGGTAAAGGTGACTATATAGTCATAGTCCCACATTTCCACACAAGTCTTTAAAAACCAACATATCAATATCAGGTAACAATACTAACCCTATTCGACAGATTTGACCATGCATAGGTAAAGAAGCAGTTCTAGAACTTAATGAACAACGGCTCTACTTTATCCTGCTTTTCACTTCTACAATACAACTATAGTTAGACAATCACCATAAAATACTAAGAACTCATCCCTTTATTGTACTTATTATATTTAACATGTGTCACTTGTCAAATCAGTACAATCTATTTCAATCTTTTACATCCAGATGTATGCTTGAATGCCATAGCTTAATATATAAATTATATTTCAATTTTCTACCTTAATTAGGTCTAAGAATTTATTCTCTTCTAAATTAGGGTAAAACAAGATATTGTGAGCTTCAAACACTAAAAGCCCTAAAAGATGCAATTTAGGATGTATTATTGTTTTTTTTTAAATGTATTTTTCCAAAAGTAACTCTAAACTATCATGCAACTTGGCTTAGTCTTTGTTAAGATCAATAAGTGATCAAACTACATATTTATGGAAGAAAAGTAATAGTCAGATTATTTATGACCCCATATAAGAGAGGTACATTAAAGAATAAGAATAAGAACAACATGAAGGAACAATAGTTAAACTATTTATGACCTCATATAGGAGAGGTGCATTAAAGAATAAGAAAAAGATCAACATGAAGGAAAATAATAAATCTAGATGATACATATTAAGATTATGGAAATTTAACATAAAACTAAAATAAAAATTATAAAACTATTTTTTAAAATATATTATATATTAGAAACATTATTAATAATAATATTCAAATTATCCAACCAATTATTAAAATTAAACTTTGAAGATAGTTCTAAAAATACTATTTATAAATTTTTCTATAATAACTTATATTTTAATATTAAATTAACTTTGAATAATAATCGAAATTAACTTCCGACACCTATTGATAATTGAAATTGACTTCCTACACTCAAACAAATTGATATTTATTAAACATTTATTTCAAACTGTAGTGACAATCAAAACTTTCCTAATTGATATTTATCAAACATGGCTTTCAAACTATAGTGATAAACAATATTTTCCAATGGTCAAGATAAGGGGGCTGTCGACTCTTGACTAGAAGAGGTAAGCCGTTAGACCTTGGGTGCCATGATAAAAGGAATAAATAGCTAGTGTCCAAGTTGTGGTCTAAGTTGTAGATATTTTCAAAAAAAATGTTCCGAAGAATCTCAACCCATTCTAATGACGCCAACAACGGGACGGGAAAGTAACCTCATTTCATTGCACAGGCAATTGACTTGTGGAATCAGCTAACCACAAGCCTGTTTGATTTGTCAACTGTAACATTCAATCATGTTGAAAAACAACTGGTTCTAGAAGGGGTGAGGGGTGTTGCTTCTTACTGGTTTAGAATGTTTTTATGTCAAAAACAAGAACAAGTTACCAATATTAAAAAAATATTCAATATGTTAATTCAATCATCGAACCTTTACCGTTGCTTGCTTAATAAAAATATCCGTTGACTTTTATATTATAAGAGTCGTTAGTTTTATCTCGTGAAACTAATTTTGGGGCTCAGACAAGATGGACGATCAGATAAAAGAGGTACTCATTGGAACTAACTTAATTTTTTCTGTAGTATTTTTAAGTGCATCTTCATTGTCTTACAAACAGACTTATATTCCAGTTTGTGTTGGAGTTGGGACGTATTGGCAAGGAGAACCAAGAGCTCATATCAATGATAAACCTAATGTACATTGACTATCAAAGCTTAAAAGCGCAACTCATTAATTCACAGGTACAAAGTTTTCATGAACTTCAATTGCATCCACCCAACATAGAAGCCTTCATGCAAATTCTGAAAGTTAAAATTTTATATGATTTGTAGGAAGAGCAGTTGAGGTCCAACCCATAATCGATGGGGGAGACTCTGAAACAAGCAGTATACGAGTATGGATGGTAGCGTCGACTCTAGCAATGCACATTCCGGGAGCTCACTAGACAAGAACTCGAAATCGTCCGTGGCGATCATCGGCTGCCCACAAAGAAGAGGAAAAGAAACTATGATCAGCTCGAGCAGAGCGCTAACGGTAAAAGGCCCCACAAACCCCTACCAGAGCGCTAACGGTTATCTGGCTGTGCCGCAGCCTAAGAAAATCGTAACTACGCGGACCAAATTAGATGAAACCACGGTAACAATCCATTTCCCAAAACACATTATGTTTCCTCAGCTTTGAACTACGGACAGAATAGGAAAATATCTTGTAGTTTTTTTTTTTTTTTTTTTAAATTTTTTAAAGCACATATATATAAAATAAAAATTGCTCCGATAACTAACCCGTTTGTATGGGTCTCCTCTGTTAGGGTGAGAAGTGCAGACTTGTTTTCTCATATACTCTGTTTTACAATAAAACACTCCTGTAATTTCACTATAAAATAATGTTGTTTATAAAACAAAGATTCACTTATATAAGATAAAAGATTGCCTTATATTAAAAAATATAAAACAAAGCTCACATAAAGAAAATTGGAAGTTAAAAGACTGGCTGCTGCATACAAGAGCTGTTTCTCCCTATTTGCTCTGTTCTTATCCTTCACTCTTGCTCTGCTTTTCTCCTTCAATATATTATTGCAGCGTTGTTCTGCTGTTGTTCTCTCAACTATGTATTTGTAGTCCAATGCATACATATATATAGATTTACATTTGCATTTTCAGCTAATTCTAGACTTTTCTATGCTACGGTTGTTGTCAAAAAATTCTACACAGTGGATTATCTAGAGACTTCTAATATATTAAAATCTCATTTGTCTAGAAATTTCTCTCCATGACGAACAAGCGGCTGAAGTTATTAAATTATAAGAAGAAAAGATTATATTTTTAATTCCAGCACCCTCCCTTAATCTTGACTTCTTAGATTGATGACACCCAGATTTTCTTTAAGTTGTTCAAAGTATTCCTTTAACAATTCGTTTGAAAATATGTCTGCGAGTTGCTTCATTGTTTGTAAAATTCTAAATTTATTTCTCCACTTTCAATTAATTCTTTTATAAAGTGATATCATATGGCTCTGTTTGTTGCATTCATGGAAAACTGGATTTTCTGATAAAATTATAGAAAATAGATTATAATAGAAGATTGATGTTGTTTCTTTTTTCTCATTTAAATTTGATAAAATTGTTTTTATCCAAATGACTTGACAAGATGTTGAATTTGATGCTATATAATCATCTTTTGTTGTGGACAGTGATACAATAGTTTTATCTTTGAAGCCCATGAGATAGTTCTATACCTAATCTGAAAAACATATCTAGGTGTACTCATTTTTTTAAAGATAGGTAAATCACTTTTGACTAGAGCTCCAACTGGTCTAAGACAATTGGGAGCTCAAATCTTAAGTGATCATCTATCACACATACTAGATTTACCAACAATGGCCACAATCGACCTGAGAATACCAATGAGTGGCTATAATTGCGCTGATAATACCAATGATCGATCACAACAAGCTCAAGAATACCAACGATCAACTACAATCGACCTCCAATATCGTACTGAGATTTGAACTTGAGTGGTGCTTGTAACAACCAAGTCACTTTACCAACTCACCTACATCTCATTGGTAGATGTACTCTTTTTTTATCATAAATATTATGTGAACAATTATAGTTTGTATAACCAACTAAAATAAAATCATTAGATGCATACACAAAAGTCCATGGCCTTTAGTGCCATTAATATATCTTTAAATTGATTTTTATGCTTGCCAATGCCCTTCCTTTCGACTCTCCATGAACCTGATGTTTAGACTAATTGCATACATAATATTTGGTCTTGCTAGTGTTAAATATATTAAACTTCAAACATAACTCTTATATAATCTTGGTTCTGCATTGCTACTACAATCGTCTTTTGTCAAACATCAATCCTATTCATACCGGCATTGATGTAGGGCTACTATACAACACTTTAAACATTTTCAAACTATATTTTGCATTTGTGGATCGAGATATGAAAATACCATCATTTAATGTGTATTTAACCTCAATACCAAGAAAGTATATCAATAATTCCAAATCTCTCATTTCAAAGTATTTCTTCATTTATGATCTAAACTCTCTTACAGACATATTTTAATTCCCAATAAAAATTAAATCATCAAAATATAACCAAACAATTAAAATTTCACTTTGATTTCTAGATTTAATATAGAGTGTCGATTTGTTGATACTCTTACTAAAACCATTGATCAAAAAATATGAATTGATTTGGATGTATCATTCTCTAGGTGCTTATTTGAGCCCATCTATTGGGGTAAGTGCACATAGTTAGGGGATAATTCTATGGATATTTTAGGTCACGTGATCGTGTTAATAAATAACATGATCGCATTATTTAATTAACATGGATACATGATTTAAATTATATCTTGGTAATTATTGAGCCATAACGTGATCGCATTAATAGATAACACCATCATGTTATTATAAAAATAATAATGCGATTGTATTACTTTTATTTTGCCCATTAAATAAATGAACATGTAGATGGAGTGAATATTGGTTAACAAGTAACACGACCACATTATTGATAACGTGATCACATTTTTATTATTTTTCACATAAAATCATTTGGGAGTTGCACATGAAAGCAACTTTGGCTAGAAGATTATACTTACCACTCTAAATGTTAATTATAAGTTTATATTTAAATTTATTTTAATAAATAAAATAAATTGGGGTCACTCAACATCTGATAGAGTTGGTCTCACAGTTGCATGGTTTATGATGTGAAAAATAGTTTTTCAAAATCTAATTTAGTTAGTACTTAGGTATTTTCAGGGTATAAGTATTATACTAGGGATTCAAGGACATAATTTTTGTAATTGTTGTCAATTTTTGGTAAACATATAGTAATTTTTTATGTTTTTTCCTTCTAAATTTATTTATGGTAATTCTAGGAGTCTTAGGTTTGTCAAAATTGAAGTATGAAAACCACTCACTTTAAAATTGGTTTAAAGTGGTGTGATTAGGGTAGGATAGGTCACATTGATGACATGTACACATCAAATGACCACTTTGTGTTAATTTCACTTATTTATCATCTCTCCCTTATCCCTGATCACTTCCTACTCATACCTTATCACCCTTAATCACCCTCTCATCATTGTTCATTTTCTGTAATCACTCCCTTATTAACCCTTGTTATCCCTAATCAACTATAATCACTCCCTCATCATCCCTGATTATTCTCTCATTTACCCTTACTATCCCTCATCATATTTAATCACTCACTCTTTATCCCTGACGATCCCTCATCACTCCTTCATTGACCATCACCATTTGTAATCAGTCCCTCATTGGCTCTCACCATCACTCATCATCTCTAATCACTCTTTCATTGGCTCTCACCATCCCTAATCACTCCCTTATTGGTCCTCACCATTATTCATCATTTATAATCGATCCCTTATCATCCCTAATCAATCCCTCATTCACCTTCACCATCGCTCATCATCCCTAATCACTGCTTCATCATAACTAATTATGTCTAATCACTCATTTCTCATCCCTCATCACCTATAATCACTCCCTTATTAATATTCACAATCCCTCATCATCCCTAATCACTCCTTTATCCTCCTTATTCATTCCCTCATTGACCCTCACCATCCCTATTGACTCGCTCATCATCTCTACTCAATTCATCCTCATCCCATCTCATTCTTAATGACTTCATTCAATAATTTGATGGTGGTATTTTTTGGGGGTCTAACAATGTTATGAGTAACATGTGAAGATTTGAGTTCTAGCATAAAATATAAGACCATGTGATCAAAATAATGTGGAGGCAAATTTGAAACATAAATATTTAACACCTATGAAAAGATGTAGGCCTATTAGAAATGTTGTAATTCATAATTAAAAATTTAGCAGAAAAAGAGATGTAAGTAAAACCACCATAACACCAAAAATGGGTATTAAATACACAAGGATCACAAAGCTATGTGATTTCTTAAAACCAATTAATTTCTTTCCATATGACAATATTTTATGATTTGAATAATTATATTGAAGGCCTTCTATTTGTATGTCTAGTGATTAAGTCATCATACTAGAGAGTGGAAAATAATTTTCAACTGATTATAACAAGTAATCCAAGATTGGAAAGTTGTTCTTAATTCATAAATTCAATATTCAAACCAATGAAAATTGTCACACTATGAGCTCTCTACTTGCACATCTCGAGAAGTGGGTACAAGTTATCTAGCACTTTAAAAAGATCAGTAGATAATAGATTATGAACTCAATGATATGATTGGTACTAAAAATATCTCTACTTCCCTCAACAATTAATTATATGAATTAAAAATATCATTTCATTAACAAATGCAGATCAATGGTGGGCCAATACACTTCATCATTTCCAATGAAAGTTAGAAGAATTTAATTTCTCCTAAACCATATTTTCAAAAATTGAACTTGAAATTTATACATCATCCATAATCATATGTTAGTGTATGGTTTAGTGTAGGCCTTAAGAAATGGATCACCTTGTAGTTTCACTTGGTGTACAAAATCAAACTTTTTATAGATACAATCCTTTGTGACATCTCACCATTAGAGGTGTGTCATTTTTTACATGTGGTCAACCATATATTTACCATTGACATGTAGTATATGAAGTAAATCCTTCAAATGTTGGGATAGATTCTCATGATCTAAAATACCATATATCATAGTTAGTTCATAAGGTTTCAGTCATTAGTACCAGTAAGTGCAAGAATTTTATTAGTGATGGTAACAAGGATACTCTTGATGGTATAAAGTAAATGTAATAACATCCTTATGTCACCATATCATAGTGTGGTTTATCCAACAATAATAAAGACAAAATAATTGAACCATAAAATAGATGAATACAAAGATATACTTTAGTTACCTAAATAAATTCTTACATGCTTTACTCTAAACAATACTATTGATTCGATCCCTTAACTACCTATACCTCAAACCTCTTTATACAACATATCATTTATAGAGAATGAATAGATTAAGTGGTAGATTCATGAAATCATGGATAATGGATACATTATGCCCAAATCATTGCCTTGTGGAAGCCCAATTATGTTTGTGCCAAAGTTGTGAATCAATTAAAAAAATCTTAACAAGATTAAAGTAAAGAACTATTATCCTTATTTAAATATTAAGGCATTTTTTTTCCATATCCATAGTGTAGAAGTCTTTTCTAAAATTGATCTTAAGTTTGGGTATCATCATATTCATGTTAAACTTATAGATATTTGGAATATCATCTTAAAAATGAAGGAAGGATTGATTGACTAGTTTATTATGCCTTTTATGTTAACTCATGTAACAAATTCATTCATTTCAAGATGTTGAATGACATCCTCACGCCCTTTACTATGTCATTTTTTTAATCTATCTTGATGACATCTTAATCTTTAAAACACATGGGATGAACATATACACCATAATGAAATAGTGTTTCACATTTTGTAGGAACATATTTTTATGATAACATGAATAAATGTTCATTTTTCATGCAAGAGATAAAATATTTGGGACATAGTACACACACAAGGAGTGCATGTGTGAACCTTCCCAAGATTCAAGTTAGGAAAGAATGGGAAACACTAAATAACTTTGCATTTGATTCAAACCTTCTCATAATGATAAAAATTATAAAAGAGATTTGTGTTTAATTTTTATCTTTTGAACCAAACCACCAAACATGGAACTAAATAAAGTTTCATCTAGTTAGCTGCATAACAAAGATAATTTGATGAAATAAAATTTAGACTCTATTTTGTGTTAGTACTTATGTTACTTGAATTTAAATTTGGAAGATCATCCAATTCATTCAGTATAAAAATTGACTATCACAAATTGGTATTGACAACACAATCCTAGAATAGAGTTAATTTCTATTATAATAGATTAAAAAACATATGATTTGAATCAAAAATATATTTAGAGTATATAGTTATGTCAGATGATGAGGGAGTAATTAGGGATGGTGAGGGTCAATGATGGAGTGATGAGGCATGGTGAGGGTCAATGAGGGAGTGATTAGTGATTATGACGAATGAAGAAAGATTGATTATGGATTATGAGAGATGAGGAGGGAATGATTAGGGATGATGAAGGATGGTGATAATCAATTAAAGAGTAATTAGGGATGATAAGGCCAAGTGATTAGAGAAGATGAGAAATAATTAAAGTCAATAAGGGAGTGATTAGGAATGAAGATAGATGATGAGGGAGTGAATAGGGATGGGGAAATTATTAGAGATGATAATTGATGAAGAAAGAGTGATTAGGGATGATGAAGGATGGAGATGGAGTGATTAGGGATGATGAGGGATAGTGAGGGTCAATGTAGGAGTGATTATGGATGGTAAGGGAGTGATTAGAGATGACTAGGGATAGTAATTGTAAATGAGAGAGTGATTAGGAGCAATGAAGAATGACAAAAGAGTAATTAAGGCTAATGAGTAATGAGTAGGAAGTGATCAAGGATGATGGAGGGATGATGACCAAGTAAAATACACACAAAGTGGCCATTTGATGTGTGTAGGCCATCAATATGACCTACAATAACCCAATCACACCACTTTGGATAAATTTCAAAGTGACTAGTTTTCAAACATCAATTTTGACAAACCTAGGACTCCTATAAATGTCTTGAATCAATCTAGAAGGCACAAAAACCTAAAAAATGACTATACATTTACAAAAAATTGATATTAGTTGCAAAGGTATGTACTAACATACCTAAGTACTAACCACATTGGATTTTGAAAAACTATTTCCTATGTCATAAGTTGTGCAACTGAGACTAACTCTATCAGATCCTGAGTGACCTTAATTAGTAAATATAAGAAATTAGGGTCACTCAACATTTGATAGAGTTGGTCTCATAGTTGCACACCTTACGAAATGGAAAATATTTTTTCAAAATCCAATCTTATTAGTATTTAAAATTTAGAGTAGTAAATATAAGATTCTGGCCAAAGTTGCTTTCATGTGTAGCTCTCACATGTTTTAGGATGTTGAGAATATATAACATGATCTCATTATTAATGTGATCATGGTATTTGAATTTGAATTCAATTCTCGTACCTTTTGGCTTAGTAATGCCTTGGATTCCTAAGCCAAAGGATTGGACTATAAATGTACAGTTGAGTTTTGAAAGGTATGATAAAAGTAACAAATTTCAAATTTGATTCATAAATACACTAATATTTTCAACATGAAAATTAAAAAATTAATATCTTCATGACAAGCACACTCTTCTATTTCAAAAAATATCATTTTAAATTTTTTTGACTACTTTAAGGTTTCAATCTACGTTGATTTCTAATTATGCCCTTTTTAGGCCACTACATGCCACAAACATACATGCCTATACATTTTCATGTAATTTGTCTTTAATTCATCCAAGTGAAAAACAAGTTATATGGTAATCAAATAGGCTGAATTATACAGACATTTAAAAAAAAAAAAAAAACTTTTTTTTTGAGGTTGTTAGACGTGTTGCACAGATGGCTATCTATTTTTTTGTAAGTTTTTAGGATCTATTTACCTGTAAATTTTTTTTAAAAAAAAAATTAAAAAAAAAATTAATTGAAAAAATATAAAAAAATATAGGTGACATACTAGAAGATCTTATCTAGATTTTCCTCAAAGGATTTCAAATAATTTTAAATGTTTCTCAAAAAGTGGTGTGCAACACGGCCATCTATCTACTATGTTTTTTTGAAGAAATATGAGTTCCTCTCAAAATTTTAGATGTTTAACTTAGTTATACTTAAACATTTTTTTTTTTAAATAGTGTTTTGAAAACTAGACTCAAAATGATACATCTCATGTTCTTACACCATCTTCAAATTTGGAGTTTAGATATTTCAAATTATCTATAAAGTTTAGATTTCTGAAATGTCAATAAAATCATGTCCACAGGTAGGCCACTTTTTGTCCCCTAACATTGTTCACTTACCCATTGATTGACCTAGATGAACTGAAATATCATAGTCTAGAGGATGTTGAATATAAACTTCTTATTCTAGCAATCCATTTAGGAACATTGGTTTGAGATCCATCTTATGTACCTTCCACTTATGTTGAGTTGCTATTACTAAAATAGTTCTCATGGTTTCCATCCTTATAATAGGGAAAAATAATTAATTATAGTATCTTACATGCCATTTTTTATCTCTTATGTCATTCAATTTTTTATTCTACAATGGTTGTGGTTTTATAAACCCAATTGACAATAATAACTTCCTTTCCTGTTAGAAGGTTTACTAACCCCGAAGTCTATTTTTTATCAAATGATTTTATTTATTCATCCATGGCTTCACACCATTTTATATCATTTACAAATAATTCAAAGTAAATATGACTAGCATAAAAATAAAAATAAAAATCTACAATTTCTTTAATATCTTCTTCCTACATTGATTCTTCATATATCTCCTTCAAGCTTTTTATTTTCTTTGAAGTATCACTTGAGTGATGCAAAGGTTATGGAGTAGACCTTTATCCTTTGTTGAGAATAGTATATTGATAAATATATTTGTGAGAAATTATGTATAGGTGACAAAGGTGTTGCTTTAGTCACACCTTAAGTTCCAAGATGATTGTTGCTATTTAGAACATTCATAGATGGTGCTGAAACATGAATCCAATTAGGCATTGAAGTTGAATCATTATTTTCATCCCATATTGCATCTTCATCAAAGATAACATCTCTACTATTTATTAGTTCTTTTACAACTAGATTATATATCTTATAATATTTTTATTGCACACCATATCCAAAAGATATGTTTTTCTCCTTTATCATCTAATTTCTTCCTTCATTTTGTAGGCACATGCACATATGCTACACAACCAAAAAAAATTAAATTTTTATAATTTATCCTTTTCTTATTCCATGCCTCTTGAGGAATCATATTACAAACACTTTTTTTGGGACATCTATTTAATAAATAAACTGTGCATGCTACAACTTTAACTCGGATTTCATTTGACAATCCTTTAGCCTTTAGCATGCTCTTAATTTTTTTTTTGATTTTTTTTCCTTTATGCAACCCCATTATGTTGTGGTGTATATCTAGTGATAATATATTTATTAATTATATTTTATTTGAAAAGGTTTAAAAATTAATTTGATATATGTTTCCCTCCTCTATTAGTTCTAAGGATTTTGGCATATTGCCTACTCTATTTTTCAACTAAGTCCTTGAATTTATTGAAGATCCAAAAGGCCCCAGATTTGTGTTTTAAGAAGTAAATACATATATTTTTTGTTAAAATAATATTTGATTGTTATGAAATACCAATTTTTTCTAAGAGATAAGGTTTTCATAAGGCCACATAGATTTGAATGAATCAATTCAAGAGGAGCTCTTGCTCTACATGATTTACCATAAGGAAAGACACTTCTATATTGTTTTCCAAAAATCAAACCTTCATAAAATCTATTAGGTTGTTCAATCAAAGACAACCCTCTTACCGTTTGCTTTTTATACAAAAAACTCAACACTTTGAAACTCAATGTTACCAACTCTAAGACCCCACAACTTAGATTGATCTACTATGATAGTTTTGGATACAACTAACAATTTATTTTGCCTTCTAAAATGGAAAATTCTATTCCTTGCCATTTTAATCATTTCAATTTGCCTAGTAATACCATTTTTATATAAAATAATGCATCCTCCATTCTCAAACTAAACTCTATATCCATTTTTAAGCAATTGTCCAAAACTAATAAGACTATGTTTAAACTTAGGAACATAGTATACATCTTGTATTTTTTTCTACTAGCCATTTTTTGGCTTGCATACCAAAATTTTTCCTAAGTGTGAGAGGGTGGGCATTCATGTAAGACTTCAGGTTTTACATAGTAGAGGACTTCAAGTTTTTCGAAGGGGAAGTCTTCTAATTTTAAAAGAGACATAACTTATTTCACTTTATGAGTAATCAATAGTTGAAACCCCTCAACAGAAGTAATTTGGGTTGGAAAACCCAAATTACTCTTGATAGTGCAAATTGGGTTTTGAGAAGTGCTTTGCTTATGAAAGTTTTATTAGCAAAAGTAATCTAGTTTGGAAAACCCAAATTACTTTTGATAGTGAAAATCATGTTTTGAGAAGTGCTTTGTTTATGAAAATTTTATCAGTAGAAGTAATTCAATTTTAGAAACCTAAATTACTCAGGATAGTGCATTTTAGGTTTCTTAGGGTGAATTACTTATCTCTTTTTATAATTAACAAGCAGTGAAGAATCTGAAGTTGTAGACATTGAAGAACAAACAAATAGACTCAAATAAAAAAACCCAAAGGAATTCCATCAAAAAAGTTTAAAAGAAAAATTAAAAGATTTTAAGGGCAATGTACAGTTTGGAAAGGACGTTTCCAAAAACATGGGTGCCCTCCAAAAAGCCTGGGTGCCCTCCAAAAAACTTGGGTGCCCTCCAAAAAGCCTAGGTTCCCTCTAAAAAGCCTAGGTGCCCTCTAAAAAGCCTGAGTGCCCTTCAAAAAGCCTAAGTGCCCTCCAAAAAGTCAGAGGGGGTGTTTAAAAAAAAAATCCAAGGGTAAGGTACCCTTGGAAAGGGTCAATTACAAAAAACTTGAAGGGTAGGGTACCCTTTGGGAGGGCTCATTTCAGGACCGATAAGGATGTTTCCAAAAACCCAAAGGACACCTTCCCTTTGGGAAGGTTCATCTGGCAATTTTAAAGGGCTTTATGGAAAGCCTGAAGGGCATCTACCCTTTAGGAAAGGACCATGACAGACAGCCAAAGGGCTATTCTCTTGGGAAGGCCAAGGGATAATTCCTATGAACTTTTTATCTACAGGAAGTGGAAAGCAATAAATTTGAAAGGAATGGGATTAAATTTTTTCTAAAACAAAAGGCCTTGACAATAAATCCAAAAGAATGGGTATGACAATTTTTCTGAAACAATTGGTTCATGACATTTTTTTTGAAGGATTAGCCGAGAGGAAAAAATATGATGGAAAGGCACATAAAGCACAGAGCCAAAAAAGTAAGATAAATCATGACGAAGGGAAATTACCCAAGGAAGGAGTCTTAAAATTTTTGTACGAGAGACAAGTTAGATAAAAATAGTCAAGTCAATATAGTAAAATCTATAGTCAATTCTTGTGTATTTTTTGTCTATGAGAAAATGACTAGATAAATAAGTCCAAGATTTGGAAGATAGTAAGGTCTGAGAGGATAATGGTCGAGATAATTACATGCAAAAGATAAGTCTGAGACATAGACAAATGGTCAATGAACGTGCAAAGTTAAATGGAAAGCTACATTAAGGTAAGGATGTCTTTAGCTAATGAAGAGATTAACAAGCATGCAAGGTAGCTATGAAAAAGAATAGACACATCTAAGATGTTACTTTTAGTTTTAAAGATGGAGGCTCACTTTGAATGAAGATTCATGGAGTTTAACATTTGGGAGCTTGACGTGATTTACGTGCATGCACTCTTATTGGTTCAATTTCAAACATTTCAATAGATCGAGAGGAGTTCCAAATTTAGATGTGGAGTTGAATGTTCTTAATTTAGAGTTGACTAATTGATAAGTGTCACATCCACTCATGTTTTCAATGCAAGAAATTTTCATGTAAGATAAAATAGACTTTTGTAAAGGTTGAGTTGGTTTAAGTTTACTCCCTCTCTATTTTCAAATGCCACCTCTTGGCTTTTGAAAATTTTATATATTAATGGCTTTTCAGCCTTGTAAAAATGATCCCTCTTTTGACAAGAAATCTTCTTCCAAAGATTGTGCTGTAACCTTTTTTAGAATAAATAAGAAGAGGATTGTAATTTTTCAATTTCTAGCAGTTGGTATAGTGTACTATTATTATAGATTTGCCTAAGTGATAGATTTTATTTATTCCTTGTCAAATTTGGATTTGTACCTAGTTACTAACTGGTTATATGTAGGTCACATTTTGTGTTACATTGTCTTTTGCTAAGTTTATAGTAGATATTAGTGGTTGTTTAGTGCCTTTCATCAATCCTATTTCTACCTTTCCCTCAAGCTTAGATCATTAGATAGAACCTTTTCATGAAATACTTATGCATATTGATCAATTGGAGTTGAAGTTATTCCTCTTCCTTGTTTGAATCAGTGTTCTTAGAAGCTCAGTTTGAGTGGATCAAGCAAATTAGATGTATCACAGATTTAATTAGGATTTTTTTGCAAGTTCTTTCTTCCTTTTTCCCCAGGAAGTTTTTAGCGTAGAAGTTGAGATATTAATTGATACATCTTATAAGAAATATCCTTTTCTATAGGTTCTACTCACCATTGAGGCACCCACCCTCGTGAGAAGATCCCATTATTTCAATTGGAGAGAGGATTACCCATTTCAGCATGTCTTCAATTCAGGCTGTATCTCCAAGTTGAAAACAGTTTATGGCATGCCCATTGGGACCTATTGGGTCTAGTTTTTATGAAATTATAGTTACAGTAGTGTTCTTCAAGAAGTATTAGGTGATTCTAAGCTCAATCAATTGATTGTAATAGTTTAGGCATAGTTTCCATACAAGTCTATTTTTATTGCATTATCATGAATGAATTTTGATGGTTGTGTATGAAGAGAATTCCTATGCTATGTTTCCTTATCAGCCCAATGATGGATCATACCACCCTTGTCATGATACCTATGAGCCTTTTTATGAGCCTAATCAGCCTTATCAAGAGTATTATAAAAGTTATATTGAGCCTTATCAAGTTTTTCATGATCCTTATTATCAAGAGCATGAGTCTTACCTTCCTTATGATCCATATCAATCTCAGGACCAAATTTCATCTTCTCCATATGGATATGATGTTGCATATGAGCAGCCTTGCCTTCAAGAAAGAATGAATGAAATAGAGCTCAGAATATTAGCATATGCAAGAAAGGTTTGTTCTAACTCTCAGTATAAGGAAGTGAATTGTCTATTTCCAAATGTGTCCAATGATCTAGAAGAGATAAATGGGTTGTGTATTCTTGTATTGGAAAATATGGGGGTTTGGGAGAGGTATAAAATTGAGTTAAATCAATTGTCTACAAAAGGTTCTTGTGCTTCTTATTCTCATGAAGTTCTTAATCATGCCCAGTGTGTGACAAGGGAGCTTCCTAATTGTATTCAAGAGCCTATTCATGAGACTAAACCTTCCTATAGTCCCCTTTACTCACAAATCATCCCTCAAGCTCAAGTTGTCTAGGAAGACAATCATGTTTTAGACTTTGATGAAGTAATGGCCAAGTGGAAGGAACAAAATATAGAGGTCTTTAAGATTTTCTCTTTCCCTCCTCTCCAAAACTCCCTAGATAATTCCATTTCCCTCAAGATTCTAAAATATGATCATGATCAACCTCCCATGCTTCATTTTTCCTCTCAAACAAATGAATTTCATCACCCTCCCACCATCTCCCTTCCTCAAGAGGAAGCTGTTCTTTGGAGGATTGAGAAAGAGCTTACATCTATAGGTTAAGTTCTTGCAGAGTGTGTAGAGGATGCTTCAAGTGTGTTTGAGAAAGAATTTCCTAGTGATACTTCACTTGAGGTTGTAGTTGAGCATAAAATTATAGTTGGAAGTGAGAAGACTAATTTTGATGTAGAGGAACTTCAAGAGGATTTGGTACAAATTGAAGTCATAATTGAGTTATAGGTATCTCCTATTGAGAAGGAAATAGATAGCTTTCAAGCTGATTCTATAGATCAAAATGAGGAATAAAAAGATGATTGGTAGATGTACCTTGAATCTCTTCAGGAGATTGAATAACTTTGTATGGATATGTTGTCTATTGCAGGACATGTTTACGAAAAATTTGATTAAGAATCACCTATTTAAGGTCACAATATAGATTGGGTTGCCTACTCAAAGCTCCTTGAAGAGTTAGATGAACTTGCAATAGTCGATAAGAAGGATGCGGTCACTCAAGAACCATGCATAGATGATGTATCACTTGACAAGGTGGTAGATGACAAGCAATATGAAAAAGATTAGGAGGTACTTGATGAGTTTGTCTTTGGTTGTGACTAGTTTGCTATTGATGACTCATTTGAGAAGATGATAATATAGTTGGTGGACAAGGAAAATTCTTCATAAAAGGTTATGATTAATAAACATCCTGCTTTGCAACTTGTACCATCTCTTGGAAGGAGTGAGTTCAATAATTTCCCATTTCATCTAGGTAGATCATGCTTTATCATGGTTAGCTAGGTTCCGTATTTTGATTTCCTCCAAGTGTTATTCAAGCACAGTTGTTCCATTTAGTTTTGTTCCAATAAGTGCTTGTTTGCACACTTGTTTATTACTTAGTTTTCCTACTTGCATGTGTTTCGCTTCTTATTTTGAAGGAGAAATGTTACTTCAGCGATGATCAAAGGAGATTTTCAGTTAGAAACTAGGTTTATCATTCTTTTGGGAGTTCAAATAATATCTATATGGTCTAAGTTCTCAAGCACATTAGGCATGCTTCCCTGCGAGTCGCCATAAATGTTAGCCATTTTTTGGCCTACATACCAAAATTTTGCCTAAGTGTCGAGGGTGGGCATTCAAGCAAGACTTCGGGTTTTACACAGTAGAAGACTTTAGGTTTTTAGAAGGAGAAGTCTTCAACTTTTACAAGAGACATTTCACTTTATGAGTAATCAACAGTTGAAACCCCTCAATAGAAGTAATCCATGTTGGAAAAACTGAATTACTCTTGATAGTATAAATCAGGGTTTGAGAAGTGCTTTGCTTATGAAAGTTTTATTAGCATGAGTAATCCATGTTGGAAAATGCAAATTACTCTTGACAATGCAAATTGGGTTTTGAGAAGTGCTTTGCTTATGAAAGTTTTATCAGTAGAAGTAATTCAGGTTTAGAAACCCAAATTACTCAGGATAGTGCATTTTGGGTTTCTCAGGGTGAATTACTTATCTCTTTTTATAAGTAACACACAGTGAAGAATCTAAATTGCAGACATTAAAGAACAAACAAATAGACTCGAACAAAAAGATCAAAGGAATTCTTTCAGAAAAGTTCAAAGGATAAATGAAAAAATCTAAAGGGCAATGTACCATTCGGAAAAGACATTTTAAAAAAGCCCAGGGGCCCTCCCAAAAGCTTGGGTGTCCTCCAAAAAACTTGGGTGCCCTCCAAAAAGCCCAGGGGCCTTAAGATAAAAGTCCAAAGGAAATTGAAAGACATAAAACCCAAAGAAAATATAAGCAAAGGCAAAAGGAATTTTGTGGGAGAACAACATACGAAGGAGAGCATAACCATTTTCTTAGTCCACTAGCCATGGCCACCATGAATGCTGCTTCGGACAGCTTCCAACTTTCGGAAACTAGCGCGGGTTTAATTGGGGGAAATGATCTGCCGTTTCTGGCTTCCATTGCAACCATTTCATCGATGGGATCTTCTTTCACTATTACCCTCGACTTCACGGACAATACTAACCCTGTGCCTAATCATTCATTAAGAAGCTTGCTCCAGTACGCGAGTCCTAATTAATATAACAGCAATAATAATTACAGTCAATTAGGGTTATATCCAGGGTCTCCATTAAATCGAGTGGACCGTCTGAGTTATGAATATATCACACAACGACGGTTGAAACTTGAAACTAACTTCATTACTTCTCTTGTATATTGTTGAATGTAATAATTTATGGACTCTTGTATTTGGGTAATACATTCAATGGAGAGCTCTCTTACGGAAGAGGAAAACCCCTAAAGATTGTGCCCTCCAAATCAAAATCAAATTTTCATAAACGTCGGAAAGAAATATAAAAATGAACTGAAACGTGCATATCATTGCATTTGATGCCAGGATCTGCTACTACATTTTCATAAAACTAATAAGAAACTCTATTATTCCAATTCTAGAACATATGAAAAGCAAAAAAACAATCCGAAGTATAACTGATTGGTAGTATAGCAGGATAGGATGGTAAGAATACCAATCACTGTTGTATGTATTTAACCTCCACTAAAAGATCTCGAATTTCTCTTCCTCTCTTAAACAAAATGATGCAACATTCTACAATCACCGAGAATGAAAAATGAAAACAACAGATTTTGGATCAATAATAGCAATTAATATTTGCTGTATTCAACCTCTATGAAAAGACGACCTCTAGGTTGTAATACTCTCCAAAATAAAACATTCTGGTACACAATAGCTCTGCACACTCTCTCTATGAGAACCATAGGAACAATTGCTTATAACTAATTCTAGACAAACTTGTGTTCCTTAAAGGAGATGATTATACTTCCATTTCCAACTTGTGTTTTTAAAAACTTATCGCTAAGGACTGCAACTTCACAAAAGCCGCAGTGAATATACCAGTAAATGTTGGTAAACATATGAACAATCTTCCCTTGCACAGAGAACTCTCGTTTAGGTTCATATGGTGTGTATCTTCTGCACTACTCAATGAGTTCATCCCTGTGATCAAGTATGAAATTAATTGAAAACTTCAGTGATATTAAATTTATTCCCTGCAAACATATATTAAAAAATACCAATCTTGAGTTTCGTTCCCTTTTTATTTGCTCCGAGTAGTTATTGCATAGTTCAGACTTGATCACGAATATTGGTCTTCTAGTAGCCCATCAAGGCACATTTAGAGATGAATATATGAGTTGGTTTTGTATTTATGGATTGTCTTAGATGAATCGGTTGTGTACTGTATGTCTTTAATTTTCATATACTATAATTTGGTTAACTTGACTTTGAATTTGTGCTTCATTACTTTGTTTTAAACAATAGAATTTTTTTAGCTTTTTGCAGAGAAATTGAGCATTGAATTTATATATTCGTTCGCTTATTCCATTCTCCCGGACTCAGAATACTTAATTTGTTTCATAAATCTGAAATCCTTGTCTACGAGAATTTTGAAATTTAATCCCATATGTATATAGAAAATGGTGCCAACTCACCTAAAATATTTTTTGAATTTTTTTTTGAAACTCAATCTCCATACATGTAACCCCGCGCCCAGTCTCACCATTGCTTAGGCTCACAGTTAATTATTATATCGGGATTGGACCCACCAATTGAAATGTTTTATACGTACTTTGATTCATCTGCTTCTTAATTATTATGTATTGAATCACATGGATATATGCTTATGGAAATAGAAATAGATATATGCTTATAGTTGTAATAATAAACACTTGATTATTATATATTTAATTCATATCATAGATGTACCATGATTAGTTTAAAGTATGTATAGAAAACATGAGTTTTTACATAGATTTAACTCTTATTTATACATAGATGATGAAATGAGTTGGTAAGGGTTTGTATTGCATCCATTATGTAGTTTTTTAAGAAAATCGATGAAAATAATAACTCCAATAGTGGACTTTTACAAATGAGTATGGCTCCTAATAGTAATATTAGTGATGATAGTCACCCTACATGTAGTTGGTGTAAGTGGCACATTGATCACATAGACACTTGGCACCTTACGTTTTGGTGGCATAAATAAAAGAAAATATTTTTGTTGCATGGGCTATTCTCCAAAAGACCACAAATAAGTGTAAATGTGTTTGATTATGACTAAGATATAAGGTGACAAAGTAAAAGGGTCCATATGATTGTAATAAGGAACTAGCATTTCAATTAAAATAATAATTGTGAAATAAACATAAGTGATCCACTTGCCAAATGGTAGCCACATTGGACAAATAATCATTAGTATATAAAAGAATTTGAATAAAATATAATATATTTATGAGGAACTAAGAAAAATCCATTAGAAATATAGAAACCATGATGGATAAACAAATTTCAGTGAAGGATCCAATGAAAAATATGTTGTAAACGTTTGTAAGTCATTAATATTCAAGTGGACTATGAGCAGTAGACAAAATATGACTATGGCAAGTGACCACAGTCGACCGGGGCCTACCAAAAAGTAAATGGAATAGAGAAAGATGCAACCAAAATGAATATTCAACTAATGAAAAATGGGGACCACGAATCCTGAAATAGAATGTCCCATTAAAAATAAGAGGAAGTGGTTCAATAATTAATGGCCACCAAGAGTTTGTTAAGAAAGAAAAAACTATATATATTAAATAGCCCATTAAGGAAGGGATTATAGTTATAATGATTCGTTTAGAATAGGTTTTGTGAATCATTGATGTTTAGTTGCTTTAAAATGGTTCAGTTGTCTAGATTGCCAAAAGAGGTAGAATAATCTTGACCTCCATTGTTATGCTCATGTTAATATATAAAATAGAGAGTTGTGATATCGTAGTGTGTCACATAGTAATTATGGATAATATGTGTTTAACAACACATCTATTGCCTAATGGAGTGGGTAATTAGTATTACGATTATATCATATCTAGTGGGATGAGTTGCTAAAGAGGATAGGATAATGATGTTCAATAGTACTAAGCATATATATATATATATATATATATATATATATATATATATATATATTGGTAATAAAATTTTCAATAAATGGAACAACAAAAGGATTCCTTAGTTTTAACTTATGGAATCATTGCACATATTATGAGGCTGGCCAAGTTGACCATGGAACTGAATCATTGCTTCCTTTATTATTACATTGTGATCATGCAAACTCCTTTGAGAAAACTCAATGGAATATAAATCATGGATGCCTTTCTACTAATTTATAATATTTTATGTTATACGAGTACTACTTATCATCAATTTTTTATTGTTATTCATATCTAAAGGGATGACTTATAAAACATATTCATCTATAATTTTTATTAATAACAATGATTTATTTATTTTTTAAATGATCAATGGGTACTAATATGTCCTTAAAAATAATTCCCCTAAATGTTAAATATTAGGAAACTACAACTAAAATTAGAGAAGGGTCTCCCAAGTTGCATCTTTTAATTGCATCCCTTGACACTAGAGCATAATCTTACTGACGGACCAATTGTAAATCATATGGAAGTGTCTATCTACAATACCTTTAGGTTAAAAAATGATAGTTTATTATGTATCATGTTTGGGAAGTAATAATTTATTCAAACATGATACATGTAAAACATGATGAACATGATAAGGAGGTGTAATTTCCAACTTTTTGGCGATAAGATCAATTTACTAAAGAACTTTATAAGGCCCATATAAGT
The DNA here is from genome assembly GCA_037957365.1 of Torreya grandis. NCBI lineage: Eukaryota > Viridiplantae > Streptophyta > Pinopsida > Cupressales > Taxaceae > Torreya > Torreya grandis. The sequence continues at coordinate 283,741 of JARHVA010004741.1, forward strand.
TTGGAGATATTTTATGTAAACCCTTAATATTCAAGGATGGATTATTATAAGGCTATAATATAAGGAAAACCATATATCTTAGTTACAGGGAACATTCATAATGGTGTTGACCTACCTATTTGTAACATCCCTACTAGGATGTAATTAGAATAACATGATTTTTTTATAAATCTAATCATTGTATTCATTCATTAGATTTCATCATGAGAATATAATTAGTGATTCAAAAAAAACACTCTAATGTTAACTGTAAAAAAAACATGTGGCATCTATACATTATTGATCAATATCTTCACATGCAACATAATATAACTGAATATAGAAAGTAATAATGGATTTCCATCCATGACTAATACAAACATAAAACTACTGAGATATCAATGTAAAATAAGTAAATAATTGCATTTCATCAGAGATAATATTTCAATAATAATAATAATAAATATAATACATAATACAAGACAGAGATACATGGCTCTACGGAGCATGAGTTCTTAACTCTAGTATCTATGGTAATCTCAAGTGTAGTATCTAAATAAGTACTATTGTACGGAGGGAAAATATCATCTGAATATTTTTCCACACCAACCCTAGACCATTGATCCACCACACTCCCCCATAAGGGAATGTCCCTTCCTTCACGGATGAGTAGATATTGATAGAACAAAAATCCAAAGAGACAACCTAGAACCCATGTACTATATGATTTTTAAGAACATGAAATGTATCCTAAATAAATATGTTCTAACATGATATTGCACACACATTAAAATTATACATATGAAATGACAATGTATAACTAACATTACTTTGGGTAAAGTTTTTAATAACTATAGATCTATAAGATCAGTCAGATTCATATACATCATTTTATTGGATTACCTTCATCTAGCATTGGTGATATTAATAAGCTCATGAAGTCTATCTCACTACTTAATTAGTACAAGCAATGTGATATATAATTAAAATCAATATAACCAATAGATATATAAATATTACTTCTTACTAGCAAACATAAAATATGCTAAACATAAGAATAATCAAAATATGTATATTTAATCCATCAAAGATATGAATGAATCTTCACTAAAATATTTATCACATAAATAGTAATAACCATAACAAGTGAAATTTATACCAACTAGGTATAATACACACACACGTGGACTGTAAGCTTCTAACTCCCGTAAGTAAATTTCAAATATAATGCACTCTATGATGAATGATAATATCATAATTCATTATTCATATATACAGCTACTCAATTACACACAACCAATCATATAATTCTAAGTTCAAATAACTTATTAACAAAACATAATCTTTCATTTATGTAATCCATTGTAATTTTTAATAGTTTCCTATCCCTCGAGATCCTATGATTTTTTTAACTGTCAACAAAATTATAGGTATAGGAACATGACCCAATACACCAATTTATGTTATATAATTATATGAATACTTAAGTCCATATATAGATATATTTCCTCTATACGAGTACTTGTAAATACTGAATATAATCATAATATGTAACAATATAAGTACTCAAATAATATATAAATACTATATATAAATATTAATAGTCATTTATATTTCTTAATCAAAAACTTCAATCATTACTACTTTCCTCTTTAAAAAATATATTGACAATTCATAAAAGATATTAATATTTCAAAAATATCAATGAACTAAGTATTATAGTCATTATACTATTTATATCTATATTATGCTCTTATTAAGTTAAATCAACTTCTAATTTAACATAGAAATTCTTACATAATTTATACATAAAGATGACTAGTTTTGACAATTAATTAGAGTATATATTATGTTTTTCTAAGTCATACTAGATAGCTAAATGATGATCCAATATGGATGTATTCATTATTAGAAATTCCTTTGCATAAATCATAATATCAACTATAAAGGACACCTGAGTTTTGGTTTTAACCATCAACATAACTACCCATCATTAATTTTTGTGTGATTTATCATGATTTGATCAAGGATCTCCACCATATCTATTGCCTGATCCCATTTGAGGCAAGCCTATAATGAACCTTTACAACCACCAAAACACCTAATGTTAACAATGTTTGAATTTATTGATGAAAAGGGGGATGCAAAAATTTGAGTGAGAAGTATTGTGATGCAAAATGATGAATAAAAACATAAGAAAAGAAGACAAGGGCATGAAGTGCATAGAATGGTTCTATAATGAGTGTATTCAGCCATGGAATGGATGATCTTGTTACTCTGTCATTTTTAACATCAAAAACAAAACCCAATGTAAATATTTGAATCCCAACAAGTAGATTAATTCATTTGCCAATTTCACGATTAAACACATAGTCCTTAGAACATTAAACATATAGTTTGTTTTTTATATATAAGAAGTTCACTATTATATTACACAATTCAAAAATCACATTTTTTAGTTAAATCCTAAAAAAGATGCACCTTATGTTCTTCTATCAGACATCTATGCAAAATTGGTACAATGTTCAAAAGATAAGGAGATTTATTCAAAGCTTTAGAATTTGTATTTTCTAGATTTAGGAAAGAGAATCATTTCTCTACCACCATAGTTATAAGTTGGTAATTGCATTTGGATTTGTAAACCTGTCTCCTGGAAAGAGACATTTTAAAGATTAACTAGGCATTTACCAAAATTTAAATGTATAGTAAATCATCGCTAGTTTAAAAAATAAACAATAGAACAAATTGTATGTAATCACTTCATCTAGGCGTAATGTCTACTTGTATTTAATTATTAAACAAGTAGGTTATGAATTGGAAAATACAATAGTTGTTGATGGACTTATATTATTTCTATGTTTCTATATGTTGCTAAAGTGGAGATTGAATCTAGGCAGAGGTACATCTAGTGTCTTATTCTAAGTTAGCAAGGCTAAAGGCTCAAATTTTAGGGTAAGCTTATTAATATGAACAAGTTAAAGCTCTGTTGTGGGGAAATTTTATACACTTATTTTTATTTTGATTAATCACACAATGCATGCGTATATTCTTCACCATGGTTTTATATAACAAGTTTATATTGCTTCAATAATTAAATGTAATTCAACACTCAATGAACATAGTATTTTTCTTAGTTTAAAACAAATGGCATTACCAACCTTTTTAATAGTGTCTAGTTCGATACCATAAGGTCCACCACTTCTTGCTCTTTTCTATCTTATGTCCTCTCTCCTCTTGTGTTGTCATATATTCTTCTCCAATCCCATGCTCTCTTTTTCCCTTCTCTACTTCGCCTCTTATCCTCCTACTACCACCACGCCTCTTCTTTCTCATGAATATTCTGTTTCCTTTAAGTCTCACCCATTTTGATTTTTATTTTAGTTTTTATTTTTATAAAAACTTCTAAGTCACCAAGCTTTATTTTATTTAATGCTCACCATATATATATATATATATATATATACATATATATATATATATATATACATATATATATATATATATATACATATATATATATATATATATACATATATATATATATATATACATATATATACATATATACATATATATACATATATACATATATATATATATATATACCTATATATATATATATATACATATATATATATATACACACATATATATATATACATATATATATATATATACATATATACATAAAAACTTCTAAGTCACCAAGCTTTATTTTATTTAATGCTCAACATATATATATATATATATATATATATATATATATATATATATCTACATACATATACATATACATATACATATATACATATATATATATATATACATACATATATATATATACATATATATATATATATATACATATATATATACATATACATATATATATACATATACATATATATACATATACATATATATATATACATATACATACATATACATACATACATACATATATATATATATATATATATATATATATATATATATATATATATATATATATATATATATATATATATATATATATATATATATACATATATATATAGACGCACACACACACACAAACAGAGAGTATGATGTTTTTCCTATTTATATATTTTCCTTAATCATTGCTTTATTTATTTTATTTGTTAGTTATAAAAATCCATTAAAATTGCTAATACATTACAATAATTATATTTTTTTACTAACTTGGTATAGGTAAACAATCTCCAAGACATAATAACAACAACAACAACAACAACAACAACAACAACAACAATAAGTTGATGATATTATTTTAATTTGAAATGGTAAATCAAACAATGCTATATCAAAATACAATGACGTAATCACATAGTATTATTATACTCTAAATCTATGTTTAATATCCATAATATAATCACAGAAGATTAACTACTCATAGGTTTAAATCTACACTAACACATAACTAACATGCATAAACAATCATATAAATGCAGATAATCATCAAAAACTTACTATAAGAATTCAAATAATATATTTAATGTGCACTATTTAACGTGGTGTGTGCATGGGTTTTAGCTATTCTTCTATCATTTATTAACATCTTCATCTATGTCACCTTCTCTGATGATGGTCTACTTCTATCATGCTCTGAGACATGAATCTCTCTTGCATCCAAATTATGACAAGATGGTAGTTAGCCCATAACATCTTGACATATATCATAAAATATGTATGTAATAAAAATCAATGTGATTAAAATGTAAATAATATACAATACAACTAACTCATAGCACTACAATCATGTAATCAAAGTAAAAATCAACTATCTCATAACAACATATGACTTATAGTTTATTTAGAAAATAATCAAATCAAATTATCAACCATAAAAATTAATGGATAATTAAGTAAATTTGCTTAGTGAGGAAGCAAGTTGTAACATCCTTCTGCCATAAAGCTGGTCATCATCCCGATGACACTTATTGAAACATAAGTTCTAAATTAAAAATATTATTCAGCATAAAATTAATATAGTATTCAACATCAAGTCAAGCAAACAAATATGGAAATCGCCTATAGAATTCATCATTATCCTCCTAAGTACACTATCCTTAGAGCACTAGTAGCACAAGACCTTGCACTATGACATCTTTTTATTATGCAAATGAAGTTTAAGAGTGTCAATTACTCTGATTGGTTCCACCATGACCATCGTATGGTTCAAAACTTGTAAAGTATTCTAATCCAACACATGTGAAGTATCATCTATATACTTTTTAGGATAGAAAACATGGAAGATATTATGCAATAGAGATAGGATTGGTGGTAATGTAAGCATATACACTAAAGGACTGGCCAATTATAAAACCTTGAAGGGTCCCACATATCTCAATGAAATTTTCATTGACTCCCTGAATTTACTTGAGCTCTTTTACAGCTTAACCTATAAAAATAATTTATCACCTACTACAAATTGCTTATCTATTCTCTTTAGATCAACATAACATTTTTTCCTATCATTGGCCTCAGCCAATCTCAACCTAATTAATTTGACTTGATATTTCATTTCTAAAAGCATGTCATGTCCAAAGACTACCCTATCTTTTAACATGTCCCAAATGATTATCATCCTTCACCTTCTTCCATATAATGCTTCAAATGATGCCATCTTAAAAAATTATTGGTATGAGTTATTGTAAGTAAACTCAACCAATTAAGATAGTCTACTCACTTATATTATTGATCCATGCAATATTTACAAAGAAAAACCTATAATACCAGATTAACTCACTCAGTCTAGCCATTAGTCTCTGTATGATATGTAGTGTTGAATGTTAGGAATAAATAAAAAATTGATGTGAAACAATTTCAAAAAATCATAATAATAATAGATATAAATGGAGATGCACAAAGAACATAAATAAACTTAAAAAATAATAAGACTAGATTTAATGTGGCTCATCTAATATGGGCTACATACACAAAGAAACACTTGCTCAAATTTTATTACAAGCCATAAGAGTACATTCCACTCTTAGATATATCTTATCATAATTATAATACATAAATATTTTTTGGAGTTATACTCAAGAAAACCTCCTAAATTGGCACCTAAATTCACACACTCTATTCTTCCTTCTCAAACATTTGTTCTCATGATGTAATACCTACGAAATATCCATCTATACATAATACATCAACAAAGTGGTATTAAAAAATAATGGGTACCAAAACCATGGGCAAAGTCAACCAAAATAGTTTCCCATTAAACAAGGTCTAGAAAATTTATAGTGTATAGTAAATTTTAAATGTACAATATTTGAAATAGATTATAATTTATAAATAGGCTCCACAACACAAAAATATCCCACTGAAAAACTGATTTTATCTGAGCAGGCTTCTTAACCCTTCATTATCATCTATTAAGACAAATGGAAATTGAACATAGCTTCAATTTCTCCCTTGTGACCACCTTGGTCATCATGTCTGTAGGATTCTACTTGGTATGAATCTTCTCTAGTTTCATCCTCCAAATCTTTCCTAATGAAATGGTACCTTGACTATATATGCTTCATTCTAGAGTGGAAAGTGGAGTTCTTTACTAGATTTATAAGACTCTAATTATCACTATATAACTTCCCTTCCTCTTGCTTATGCCCTAACTCTTCAAGAAATTACTATAACCAAATCATTTCTTTGATTTCTTATGTGGAAACAACATACTCAGCCTCTATGATTGACAAAGCCACAAGTTTTTGTAGTCATGAAATCTAGCTCACTGCTATGTCGCTTATAATAAATACATATCTTGTTGTACTCCTATTGTCAAAATCTCTAGCCATATCTAAATCTACATAACCATTGTAAATAGTGTCCAATCCATCATAACTTATAACTTCCCCATGGTCCCTCTTAAATACTGAAAGATCCACTTCACTGCCTTATAGTGTTTTCTATTTGGATCACTCATGTACCTACTTATTCCTCCCATTGCATGGGCAATATTTGGCTTAGTGCACACCATGGCATACATCAAGCTACCAACAGTTGATGAGTAAGGTACATGTGACATATGGACTCTCTTTTCCTTTATCTTTGTTCCTTTGATAACTTAAAATGACTTACTAGAGGAGTTCCAATCAGTTTATCATCTTCCATACTAAACCTCTCTAAGAATTTTTTAATGTAGTCTTCCTAGGATAAATTTAGCTATTATGCATTCCTATCCTGAGTCATTCTCATACCAATGATTTTTTTCTACTCCCAAATCCTTCATAGCATAGGAATTACTAAGTTGTTCCTTGAGTATTTTTATTTCCTGCATGTTCTTACCTGCAACCAACATGTCATCCACATACAAACAAAAGATATTGTAATCATTATCATCAAACTTATTGATATATACACAATGGTCTAAATGACACGTAGAGTATCCCTTCTCCAACATAAAATTATCATTTTTTTTGTACCGTTGTCATAGAACTTTTAGGCCATATAAACACTTCTTCAATTTGCACATTATGTTATTCTTTCTTATGATCTCATATCCCTATGGCTGATCCATATAAAATCCATCCAAATCACCATGAAGGAATGTAATATTCAAATTTATCTACTCTAAGTGCAATTCTTCCACTTACACTATCCCAAGAATAATCCTAATAAAAGTTATCTTTACAACTGGAGAAAAAATCTCAACAAAATCAATTCCCTTCTTCTATGCAAACCCATTTACCACCAACAGGGTCGTGTACCTTTTCTTGCCTTTTGAATTCTATACATCCACTTGTTATACAATGCTCTCTTACATTTAGGTAGATTTACCAAATCCCAAGCCTAATTTTCTATGAGAGACTAATGCTCCTCATCTATTTCTTACTCCCACTTATTCCTACAATATACCTACATTACTTCTTCAAAACAATCTGCTTCTCCATTGTTAGTGAGTAATAAATACATAAGAGATGGAGAAAAATGTTCAAGTTCCCTTCTTACCCTCGAATACCTTTTCACCATAGGAGTTTGGGGTTCTTATGGAGTAGGTGCATGAACTAGTTACATGGACACTTTATCATCTGTAATATCCTCCAACACTATATACTCTTTTGTGAAATCCTCTTTTTGATCTTATAACTAATGTTTATACATGAATTTTTCATTAAATACAACATCCCTAGACCTAAATATTTTCTTTTCTTTAAGACTCCAAATCCAAAAACCAAAGTCATCCTCACCATAACTAATAAAGGTGCATTTTTCAGACTTAGACTCTAACTTGGTCTTATCATCCTTATCAATATGAATGAAGGCTTCATAGCCAAATATTATAAGAAATGAATAATCAACCTTCTTACTTGACCAAGGCTCCTTAGGTATGCCTCCATCTAAAGAAGATGAAGGACCTCTATTTATCAGATATAATTTCTTGTTTATTGCTTTTGCCAAAAATTATAGAGGCTATCCTGCATGCAACCTCATACTCCTAAAACACTCCATGATAATCCTATTCATCTTTTTGATACTCTATTTTTCTATGGAGTTCTTGGAACCATCCTCTATCTATGAATTTTATTCCTTGAACAATAATCAAAAAATTTATTGTTGTGATATTCCCCACCATTATATGACTAAGGCATTTTAACTTGAGACCTATTTCATTCTCAACCAAGGATTTTCATATTTTAAATGTATCAAACACATTAGATTGTATCTTAAAACCATACGCCAAAATTTTTTTTAGTTACATCATCAGTAAAAGTGACATAATAAGATGACCCACCAATATAAGATGCCTGAGCTAGCCCCCATACATCTAAATGAACCAACTCTAACTTATTCTCCTTCCCTATAGGTTCAACATTGAGAAACTTTACCCTTTTCTATTTTTGTACACACAGTCTTCACATAAATCTATATCAGACCCTTTTAATCTAAGCAATCAATATTTCATAATTTACATACCCTTTTGACTCATGTGATTGAGCCTATTGTATGATAAAGTTGTATCTACATTTGTAGCAACTAAAATAAAATGATCAACACTAATTGATAGATATAGGGTACCAACCTTATTACCTCTTGCTACCATATGATAATCTCTGGTCACTTTCCAAGAATTTACTATAAATGTCATCATACAACCTTCACTACCTAATTATCCTATGGATACCAAATTCTATGTCATTTTAGGCACATGCCTGACATCTTTCAGTAGCCAAGTTTTCCCATTATGCATCTTTATCTAGACACTTATTTTTCCTACTATGCTACAAGGCTCCTCATCACTAAGGTAAACATGTCAAAAATCCCTTTGAACATAATCAATAAAATAATGCCTATATGGTGTAGCATGGAAATAAGCCCATTAATCTAAAACCCAAGACTCAATAATATTGTTAATAGAGAGAATTAATGCATCCTGACAAACATTACTTATTGCCACATTCACCTCCTTTGTGTCTTCCTAATTTTTGTTCTTATTTTGAATAGAATGACAATCCTTCTTTACATGCTTAGTCTTTCCACAATACCATCATACCATCATGCCCCTTAATTTTGACTTTCTAGGACCATTTGACTTTCCACACTTTATTTTTCCTCTAAAATTTTGTCTACCTCTACTCTTCATTACCAAAGAATCACTTGGAGGATAAGTCTCCCCAAATTTTTTTCATCATATTTCTTCACTATGGATTACTCTTATTACATACTCAAACTTAAACTTGGCATTATTAGAGATTGAGTTGATCATAGCCATTATTAGGCTATTCTAACTCTCTGGTAAAGAACACAAAATAAGCAAATACCTAACATCATCATCAAAATCAATTTTTATAGAATTCAACATATTCACAATCATATTAAATTTATTCAGATGATAAAAAATTGAACCATTTTCAAACATCTTCATACTAAATAAGTTTTTCATTAATTTTTTTTATTAGAAGTAGAGGGTTTCTCATATAACTTCCCTAATGCATTCATGAGACCATTACATGGTCTTCTCCTATAATATATTAAATCCAATAAAAAATGCAAGACATAACCTGATGGACCCAGGTGCTTTCCTATCGAGAAGCTCCCATGCCTCATCTATCATACTCACTAGTTTTTTTTTTAACTTTTCCTCCCAGCAAACCATGGATGTCCTTATAATATATATAATCCTCCATATGCATATTCCATAGACCAATTTTTTTTCTGTTGCATTTTTCAATCTTTGATCTATGATCATAAGCCATAGATCCCACATAAACTAATAACCATTCTTATGATTCAACACTTCAACAAATACAACCTGGAGCTTTGATACTAGTTATTAAGAATAAATCATAAATTGATATAGAATAATTTCATAGAATCATAATAAAAATAGATATGAATAGAGATATAGAAAAAATACAAATAAACATGCAAAATAAGAAGACCAAATTTAACGTGGTTCACCCAATATGGGCTACATCTACCAAGAAACACTTACTCTAATTTTATTACAATCTGTAAGAGTACATTCCACTCTCAAATATATATTTTCACAATTACAATTCATAGATATTATTTAAAGCTATGCTCAACAAACCCTTCTGAATTCACACCCAAATTCACAAACATTGTTCTTCCTTTTCAAACCCTTATTCTCATGAAACTAAAAAATATCCACCTATACATAATACATCAAAAAGTGGTATTACAAAATAATAGGTACCAAAACCATAGACAAAGTCAATTCAAAATGGTTTCCCAATAAAGGGAGTCCAAAACATTTATAGTGTATAGTACATTTTTAATGTACAGTATTCAAAATACACTATATTTTAGAAATAGGCTCCACAACACAACACTAATGTTTAATTTCATACTCAAATATGAATTCAAAGTTACCAAAAATCTATAAGTCATCTTTGTGAAATGATCTAAATGATCTTGTCTAGAAATCCATGTAACTAATACACTTCCTTTAGAAATATCTTTGCAAGAGTAGGTGCATCATCTATCAAATTACCTCATATAAAATGAGCCACCTTTGATAGTTTCTCAATTTCAACCAAGATTATGTCATGCCTATTTCATGACAATAGTAGGCCTTAGAAAAACTCCATACTGATCAACTTCCACTTCTATTTTGGTAAATCATGTGGATATAATAATCCAACTAAATGCACATGTTTATTTTTCACTCACTAACATTCCATAAAACATGACACAAAATACAATGCATCTTTATTGATTCTCTTCAAGAAATAAAGTGGTCTAATATTTTTCATGATCTTGGTTACTTCTCAATGTCTTGAATATGGGGTATTATGTAGTTTATTTAACACTATGTTCCTCAGATTATCTCAATCTAGCACATATAACCTTCTATTGTATTGTAAAACATAATCATTATCTAATATGAATCCTTTATACCCAATGTTATAATCATTTTTATATAATTTAGATTGTTGACCTAATCATAAAATTCATCTTTTGGTGAGAATTTGATCACTCAATCTCTGAAATTAATCTTAATAATAGCCATGACTGCTATGTATCTCCTAAGAATTAAGGCATCAACTACTCTATTTTTTTTGCCACTGATATAATTGAAATTGAAATCATAGTTAGAAAAGAAATCTAACCAACATCTCTAAAGATCATTTAGATTTGTTTGGTTGAAAATGTACTTAAGTCCTAAGTTATCTGTCCTAAGATCAAATGATTTTACCAGCAAATAAGACCTCCAAACTTGTAAATCATGCATAATTACCACAAGTTATAGGTCATGAGGTGCATGGTTTGCCTCATAAGACTTCAAATTCCTTGATTCATAGGCTACCACTACACCATACTACATAAGGACTCCTCCTAGTCCATCCCTAAATGTATTTGTGATCATCAAAAATTGACCATTAGGGTCAGTAACTCTTAACACTAGTGATGAAGTAAGCCTTATTTTCATTCCAAAAAAGCTGCTTCACACTTGTTTGACCAAAAAAAAGTAAGTTCTTACACTACAAAGAAGTAATTGAATTAGATATACCAAAAATATTTGAAATGAATTTCTTGTAATAGCTCGCTAATCCCATGAAACTTCTTACCTCGTACACATTCTCTGGTGTTGGACACTATAAAATAGATCTTATATTTTTTAGATCTATTTAAATACTATATGTAGAAATAATATGTCCCAAATATTATACTTTTTACTTAAAATATATTCACTTAGATTGTTAAGGTGTGGAGCCTAAAAGCTTCACCAAGGAGCGCATTACCAAAGTTGCAGGTTTACAAAGTCACTAGCGTCGGTCAGGAGTGATCGACGTCGGTCAGGTGCAGTTGAAGAGACACCAGCGTCGGTAGGGGATCGGTCGACGTCGATCATAGGCAAGCAGGTAGGAACCGGCGTCGGTTACCTGTGTGTCCAAAATGCTATTTTCGTGGACAGAACTGAGTGTTTGCATGATGAGTTTAAGCCTTAGTCTTAAGTTTGCGCCTCTATTATTAGTAAGACTATTTTTAGAGCCCTTGTTCAAGAGGCTTGACTATTGGTTGTAAGTGCATGCTCAAGTCTCCTAATTCTATATGTAGAATTAGATCTTCTTAGCTTATTGTAGTAGTTCATTGTATGTGAATGTTGAAGAACAGTACAGAATTGTATAGGTGAATCAATCCAGGTTGTTGGAGTTGATTGTACTTGAGAGAGAGCTCTTGAGGGAAAGAGATCTAGAGAGAGATCTTGTGCATCTGAGAGAGGTGTGGAAGAAAGAAGTTTCTTCATTGTATTCCTTCTATAAAGAGTTTAATACAAGTTTTTAGGGTGGTTTCTTGTATCCTTGTTCTTGTTATTTATCATTCTAGTTACTTATCTATCTGATTTAATTTCATGGTTTATTGCTTTCATAAGTGTAATCATATTGTTAGATTGATCCCCAACAAGTGGTATCAGAGCCTTGGTTGTAGGTTTAGAGCTCGATATCCAATAATCAGTATCAAAGCTTAGGTTCACTAACAGGTAGTTCAGATATGTGTAGTGTGTTTTGATTACAGGTGACTCACAGGGGTTTCTGCAGGGATTTCTATTTGAGTGGGAGAAGTAATGGTAGAGGAAAGTAAACTAAGAATGGAGAAGTTCAATGGCAAAAATTATCAAAATTAGAGAATGCAGATAGAGGACTATCTGTATCACAAAGATCTATACTTACCGTTAGGTGGGATTGCAAAGAAGCCCACAGACATGGATGATGAAGAATGGGAAGTTCTTGACAAAAAGGCTCTGGGGTCTATAAGACTGAGTCTAGCATCTACTGTGATACCTAATTTATCACAGGCAAAAACAACGGTAGAGTTTATGACTACTTTAGCAAATTTATATGAAAAAACTTCAGCTTCTAATAAGGTATATCTTATGAAGCAGCTATTTAATTTGCATATGCAGGAAGGTGGATCTGTATCTAATCACCTGAATGATTTCCATGGTATTGTAAATCAATTAAGTTCAGTCAAAATTGTATTTGATAATGAAATAAAAGCTCTTTTAATATTATGTTCTTTGCCTAAAAGCTGGCATAGCTTAGTAATGGCAGTTAGTAATACTGCATCTGCATCAAATATTTTAAAAGTAGAGGATGTTGTTAGTGTTATCTTGAATGAGGAAATTTGTAGGAAAAGCACAGAAGAGACATCTGGGAATGCTTTAAGTTTTGAGAGCAGGGGAAGGCAAAAAGAGAAGAGGAAGAAAGGGAGATCAAGATCTAAGTCTAAGGGGAGAGGTAGATCCAAATTCAGAAATGGCAGGAAGCCACAATGCTGGAATTGTGGAAAGATGGGGTACATAAGCAGAGATTGTTGGTCAAAGCCTAAGGAGGACAATCAGCACGAAGGAAAGGAAGAAGCAAAGGTTGCAGGTATTACACAAGATGCTTTAATATTCTCTTTGCATAATAATATAGAATCTTGGGTGTTAGATTCTGGTGCATCTTTTCATGCTACCCCTAATATGGAATATTTTAGTGGCTATATCCATGGAGATTTTGGAATAGTGTATCTAGGGGATGATGAGCCTTGTAAAATTATTGGCAAAGGTAAAGTGCAGCTGAAAATGCAAAATGGCAACACATGGGTGTTGAAAGATGTGATGCATGTTCCTAGCTTGAAGAGAAATTTGATTTCTTCAGGAAAGTTAGGGGATGAGGGTTGTACAGTAACTCTCACAACAGAATCTTGGAAGGTGACCAAGGGTGCACTTGTTATGGCCAGAGGTAAGAGAGTATGTACTCTCTATTTGTGTAATTGTGTTACTAACAATTCTCCTTCTGTATTATCTACTTCAGATGTGGATGCTAAATTGTGGCACTCAAGGCTTGGCCACATGAGTGAGAAGGGGATGTCAATTCTTAAGTCTAAAGGTAAGCTTTCAAATTTGAAAAGCATGGATCTAGAATTTTGTGAGCACTGTGTATTTGGAAAATAGAAAAGGGTTAGTTTTCTCAAGACTGGGTCTACAAAGAAGAAGCATAAGTTGCAGCTTGTTCAAACAGACATGTGGGGACCGGCTTAGGTAGCTTCTATTGGAGGATCACAGTACTATGTTTCATTCATAGATGATGCTACAAGAAAGGTATGGATCTATTGTATTAAGAAGAAATCTGATGTATTTGAGACTTTTAAGATTTGAAAAGCTATGGTTGAGAATGAAACAGGCAGAAGATTGAAGTGCCTGAGATCTGACAATGGTGGTGAGTTCTGCAGCTATAAGTTCAATTGGTATTGTTATATGCATGGGATCTGCAGGTAAAGGACGGTTCCAAGGACACCTTAGCAAAATGGAATTGTTGAAAGGATGAACAAAATAATCATGGAGCGTGCAAGGTGTATGAGATTGCATGCTGGTCTGCCCTTAGAGTTTTGGGCAGAAGCTGTTGACACTGTAGTGTACCTGATTAATAGAGGACCCTCTACAGCACTGGATGGTGAAATTCCAGAAGAGGCATGGATAGGTAAAAAGGTAGATCTCTCTTTTCTCAAAGTTTTTGGTTGTGAAGCCTTTGTGCACGTTGATAAGGAAAATAAAAAGAACCTAGATGCTAAGTCTATGAAGTGCACATTTATTGGCTATGGCTCAGATGATTTTGGTTTCAAATTTTGGAATCTAGGAACTAACAAGATAATTAGGAGTAGTGATGTTGTTTTCAATGAAAAAGTGATGTATAGTGATCAACTGAAGAAGCTGAATCAATCTGGGCAGAGCAATGGTGAATTGGACGAGGTGATGGTCCAATATGAGCTCATGAGAAAAATAAATAATCACTTGCAGGAAAACACAGAGACCGACGTTGGCAGGAAAGGAATCGGGGTCGGCAGGACAGGCACCGATGTCGGCAGAATAGGCACTGACGTCGGTCAGGCAGAACTGACGTCGGCCAGTAACAGGTCTGGAGGTGACCAAGGTCGGTCACTGTCAGAGAATTTGGGTGGACAGCATGTTGTGAACGAGTCTCAAACGCCCATCAGGAGGTCAGAAAGGGTAAGTAAGCCTCCAATTAGATATTCCCCTTCATTATTCTATTTATTGCTAACTGATGGTGGAGAACCAGAGAGTTTTCAAGAAGCAATACAGGTGGAGTCCAAGAGTCAGTGGGAGCGTGGCATGGTTGAGAAAATGGAGTCCTTAAGAGAGAACCAAACATGGGATTTGGTTGAATTGCCAGCTGGTAAGAGGACACTGAAGAACAAATGGACCTACAGGTTGAAGGAAGGTGAGAATGGATAGATGAGATATAAGGCCAGATTGGTAGTGAAAGGATTTGCACAAAAGCCAGGTATTGATTTTGGTGAGATTTTTTCTCCTGTTGTTAAAATGACTTCTATACAGATTGTATTGTCTTTGGTTGCTATTGAGGATTTGCATCTTGAGCAACTAGATGTTAAGACATCGTTTCTTCATGGAGATTTGGATGAGGAAATATATATGGAACAACCGAAAGGATTTGAGGTCAAAGGTAAGGAGAAGTTAGTGTGCAGATTGAAGAAAAGCTTGTATGGCCTCATGCAAGCTCCTAAGCAATGGTATTTGAAATTTGATAGGTTTATGACTGAGCATGGCTACAGTAGGTGTCAATCTGACCATTGTGTGTATTTTAAGAGATTGGATAATGGTAGATATATTATTCTATTGTTGTTTGTAGATGATATGCTGGTTGCAAGATCACACATGCAGGATATCTCTTAGCTTAAGGTGAATTTAGCTCAAATGTTTGCTATGAAGGATTTGGGAGCAGCAAAGAAAATCCTTGGCATGAGCATTAAGAGACACAGAAAAAATCACAGGTTGATATTGTCTCAAGAGAATTATTTGGACAAGGTGTTGAAATGGTTCAATATGCAGGATGCTAAACCAGTAAGCACACCTTTGGCTAGACATTTTAAGTTGAGTAAAGATCAATGTCCTAATTCACACGATGATGTAGAGTACATGAGTAAAGTTCCATATTCTTCTGCAGTAGGGAGTTTGATGTATGCAATGGTGTGTACTAGACCGGATATTGCCCAAGTAGTGGGAGTTGTAAGTAAGTATATAGCCAATCCAGGGAAGGAACATTGGAAAGCAGTTCAGTGGATCCTTAGATATTTGAGAGGAACCAGCAGTAGGCACTTGTGCTATGGAGGTTCAGATACTTCTCTACATGGTTATGTAGATTCAGATATGGCAGGTGATTTGGATGGTAGGAGGAGCACCACAAGATTATTTTTCACTGTAGATGGAACGGTGGTTAGCTGGATATCTAAGTTGCAGAAGGTTGTTGCCTTGTCAACTACAGAAGCAGAGTATATTGCAGCTACAGAGGCTAGCAAAGAGATGATATGGATGACACGGTTCATGGAAGAGCTTGGAAGGGAGCAGGTGAGTTGCAGATTGTATAGTGACAGTTAGAGTGTAATTCATCTGGCTAAGAATTTAGCCTTTTACTCAAGAACCAAGCACATACAGCTAAGGTACCACTTCATACGACAGGTATTGGAAGATGGTGAGTTGAAGCTGGAGAAGATCCATATAGATAGGAATCCTATTGATATGTTAACCAAGCCGGTTACAAAGGAGAAGTTGAATCTTTATTCAACTTTTGTTGGTCTTCATGATTGAGTTGAAGATGGAGGAGCTAGAAGATGTTGCTGTATAGGTACTGGTGCAACTGTTTATCTCCAAGTGGGAGATTGTTAAGGTGTGGAGCCTAAGAGCTTCACCAAGGAGCGCATTACCAAAGTTGCAGGTTTACATAGTCACTGGCGTTGGTCAGGAGTGACCAACGTCGGTCAGGTGCAGTTGAAGCGATGTCGGCATCGGTAGGGGATCGGCCGATGTCGATCACAGGCAAGTAGGTAGGAATCGGTGTCAGTTACCTGTGCATCCAAAATGCTATTTCCATGGATAGAATCGAGTGTTTGCATGATGAGTTTAAGCCTTAGTCTTAAGTTCATGCCTCTATTATTAGTAAGACTATTTTTAGAGCCCTTGTTCAAGAGGCTTAACTGTTGGTTGTAAGTGCATGCTCAAGTCTCCTAATTCTATATGTAGAATTAGATCATCTTAGCTTATTGTAGTAGTTCATTGTATGTGAATGTTGAAGAACAGTAAAGAATTGTGTAGGTGAATCAATCCAGGTTGTTGGAGTTGATTGTACTTGAGAGAGAGAGCTCTTGAGGGAAAGATATCTAGAGAGAGATCTTGTGCATCTGAGAGAGGTGTGGAAGAAAGAAGTTTCTTCATTCTATTCCTTCTATAAAGAGTTTAATACAAGTTTTTAGGGTGGTTTCTTGTATCTCTTGTTCTTGCTATTTATCATTCTAGTTACTTATCTATCTGATTTAATTCTATGGTTTATTGCTTTCATAAGTGTAATCATATTGTTGGATTGATCCCTAACATAGATAACTTACCATACAACTTGTGCTTCTGTAACCATTTCAGAACTAGTTCTAGATGTTGAAGATGCTCCTCTTCATTCTTAGATCATATAAGAATTTTATCAAGAAAGACCAAAATGAAATGATCTAGATAATATCTAGACATATTATTCATGAGATTCATGAATGATTCTAGAGAATTTATCAACATAAATGGTAACACTGCAAACTGATAGTGTCCATAATGAATTCTAAACATTATCTTCAGAATATCCTCATCCCTTATCCTGAACTTATGATATCTTAATCTAAGGTCAATCTTAGAAAAGACTATTGACCCTTTTATTTGATTGAAAATATATTCTATATGAGGTAGGCAATACTTTTTTATATACTTTCCTTATTCAACATTCTATTGTTTATGCAAAGTCAAAGAGTACCATCCTTATTCTTGATAAAGACAATTGGTGCACCCCATGATAACACACTTACCTGATCAATCCCTTTGATAATAATTCTTAGAGTTTAGCCTTTAATTAAATCAATTTAGTGGTTGTCATCATAAATGATGCTTTAGACTATGGTTCTAATCTAGGTATGATACCGATTGAGAAATCCAACTCATGTTTAGGAGGAAATCCTATAAATTCCTCTTGAAACACATGATGAATATTATTAAATAATGTATAATCTTGAAGGGATGGTTCCTTAAATTCCACTATCTAATTTATCTTCAAAATAAATTCTTGGCATTATTTTCCTTGAGCCTTCTTTAGTTTCATTACATAAATCTTCCTAAGCCTCAACTCTATTTTCTCACCTTGAACCACTATTGAATCTTACATTCTAATTTTTTAATTGATTATTAGAGTCTCCACTCTTTTTCTCCCAATTCTTCTTTTTGAAAGTTGGTTTAAAACTTTCAACCTTTTTTTTAAACTTGTCTCTAGCTTGAGTAAGAGATTTTAACTTTTGTTGTTGTTTGAATACCTTCTCAAAGACCTAGTCCATGGCATATGGTTAATGAACATCTAACTTTCCACTTATATGGGGTTACAATTTCATGATGAACTTTATAATTTTGAACGTTTCATCTACCTATTACTAAGGTACATACTTTAGAAGTTTAGTGAAATGATCCTAGTACTCATTCACTAGTATGTCTCCTTGTTTTAGGTATTATAAATCTATAATATTCTAGTCAAAGTATAACTATAGAAGCCACTATGATCTAAATACTGTCACCAACTATTCCCATGTAGTGGTGGCTAAGTTGAGATTCAATTCCAGCTTCTTGTTGGCCCACCATATAGTTGCTTCACCAACCAAATGGTAATCTCCCAAAACTAATTTAGTGATCTCAGAGTATTTTCAAATCGTAAAATACTTCTCCATCTTAGTCAACCATGCTTCAAATCCATCAAACAAAATAGTTTCATCGAACTTAAGTGGATTCAACATTTTCATATCTCTAGCCAACTTTGTAGCTACTTGTGCTCTCACATTGTGAGAGTTTTCGTACTCAACATGATGATATTAAAGTATATATTGGTGTAATTCTTCTTCACACACATGGAATTCTTATTTTAGGGCTAAAATTTGGTCCCTCATTTCATTCATGTATGTGAGAATATGATCTAACTTTACTACTTTCTCAATGGCAAATTGATTAGGATCAAATGGAGGGTTATTGTCATTGGAATTTGAAGGACCCTCTACAAATAATCTGGATTTAACCATTCTCCTTCATGGTAAATAAAAAGATACAAACATATTATTGGACTCATTAAGTCCTAGAGTTTGATCTATAACTATAATACCACATGTAACATACTCACTAAGATCTACATAAAATAACATAATTTAAAAAAAAATCAATCAACATATTTTTTCATTAGATTTCACCATGAGAATATAATTATTGATTCAGATAAAACAATCTAAATATATTAACTATAAAATAGGTATGTGACATCTATTCATCACTAATCATTATCTTTAGATGAAACATAACATAGATGAGTATAAAAATTCATTACAAATGTCCATCTATGATTGGTATAAACATACATCCACTGATATTAATGTAAAATATGTAAATAATTACATTTCATCAAAGATAATGTTTCAATAATAATAAATTCAATATAAAATAAGATACATGATACATGGCTCTACGGAGCCTGAGTTCCCAAACTCCACTATCTATGATAATCTCAAATGTAGTCTCTAAATAGGTACTTCTATAGGGAGGGAAAGCATCATTTGAGCACTTTTCCATACCAACCCTGGACCATCGATCCTTCACCAAATCCCCTATCAGATAATGTCCCTCCCTTTAGACATGAGTATATAGTGATGATGAAAGAATCCAGAGAGACAAACTAGTACCCATATGCTATATGATTTCTAAGAACATGAAGTGTACCATAAAGAAATACATTCTAACATGATATCATACAAATAAATAAATCATACATATGAAATATAAATGTTTAACTAACATTAATTAGACTAAAGTTTTCAATAGTTATTGATCTCTAGAATCAGTTAAATTCATGTACACCACTTGATCATATTACCTTTATTTAGTATTGGTGGTACTGGTAAGCTAGTGAAGTCCTTCTCACTACTTAGTTAGTACCAATAATATGATATTTAGTTAACGTTAATATAGCCAATATATTCATACAAATTACTTCCTACTATCATGTATAAAACATGTTAAATAAATAAATAATAAAAATGCATATATTTAGTCCATCAAATGTAGGAAAGAATATCCAATAAACTATTTATCACATAAATAGTAATAATTATAACAAGTGTAATTTATACCAACTAATATCATAGTCCATTATTCATATATACACCTAGTCAATTACACATAACCAATCATATAATTTTGAGGTCAAATAACTTATTAACAAAACATAATCTTTCATTTGTGTAATCCATTGTACTTTCTAGGTGACTCTATAGTTATAGCTTCATGTCCCTCAAGATCCTATGATTTATTTATAATAGCCAATAAAACTATAGGTATAGGCATACGACCCAATACACCAACTTATTTTATATATTTATATGAGTACTTAAGTTCACACACACACACACACACACACACACACACATTTCCTCTATATGAGCACTTATACATGCTAAATATAATCATAATATGTACTATATATGAGTACTCAAATAATATATAAATACTATATAAAAATATCAACAATCATTTATATTTCTTAATAGAGAACTTGAATCATTACTACTTTCATATTCACAAAATATATTTCAATTCATTATATGATATTAATATTTCTAAAATATTAATGAACTGATTATTATAGGTTATAGATTGTTTATATCTATATTCTACTCTTCTTAATTTAAATTTACCCCTAATTTAAAATACAAATTCTCACACATTATATACATAAAGATCACCATTTATGACTATTTATCAGAAGATACATTGTATTTTTATAATTCATAACAAACAACTAAATGACAATCAAAAATACATGCAAGAATTATTAGAAATGCCTTTGCATAAATCATGGTATCAACTATAGAGGAACCCTAGGTTTTTATTTTAACCATCATCATAATTAACCCTCCTTCTTTAATTATGTGTAAACTCTCATGAGTTGATCAAGCATTTCCACTGTGTCTATTTCTCGATCCTACTTGAGGCAAGCCTACAATGAACTTTTACAACCACCAAAACTCCTAATGTTAGTAGAGTATGAATTTATTGATGAAAAATATGATGAGAAAATTTAAGCAATGGGTATTGTGATGCATAATAATATAAGAAAAGAAGGTAAGTGTGTGGAGTCCATAGAGTGGTTTTGTAACTAGTGTGTCCAACCATGGGAATGGATTCTCTTATTGCTCTATAATTTTTAATAGAAAAATCAAAACATGATGAAAATATTTGAATCTCAGTAAGTAGATTAATTCATTTACTAGTTTCATGATTAACCACACAATCCCTAGAAAATTAAACACATAATTCATTGTACACACACACACACACACATACATACATACATAAATATATATAGTAAGTTTTACATCATATTACATAGTCCAAAACTCAAATTTTTTAGTTAGATCCTAAAAATGATGCACTTTATGTTCTTCTATCATAAGTCTATGCATAAGTGGGACACTGTTCAAAAGATAAGGAAATTATGCAAAGCTAGAGAATTTAAATTTTTCATATTTAGGAAAGAGAATCATTCCTCTACCATCATAGTGAGAAGTTGGAAATTGCATTTGGATTGGTAAACACATATCCTAGAAATATTTCTTGTTAAGATTGAATAGACATTTACCAAAACTTAAATGTATAGTAAACATCATCACTGTTAAATAAATGAATAGCATAAAAAATTGTATAGAAGAACTTAATCTAGATGTAAAGCCTAGTTGTATTTTATTATCAAAAAAATAGGATGTGAATTCAAATATACAATGGTTGTTGATTGACTTGTACTTTTTGGTGTTCTTATACACACACACACACACACACACACACACACACACACACACACACACACACACACACACACACACACACACACACACACACACACACACACACACACACACACACACACACACACACACACACACACACACACACACACACACACACACACAAGAACACCAAAAAGTATAAGTCAATCAACAAACATTGTATGTATGTATGGTGTTAGAGGAATGATTATCTTTCTTGAGTATGGAAAATATAAATTCTCTAGCTTTGCATAAATTTTCTTATCTTTTGAACATTGTCCCACTTATGCATAGATTTCTGATAGAATAACATAAGGTGCATCTTTTCTAGGATCTAACTAAAAAAATTGAGTTTTGGAATAAGTAATATAATAACAAACTTACTATATGCATATATGTGTACAATGAACTGTATGTTTAATGTTCTAAGGTCTATGTGTTTAATAATGAAACTGGCAAATGAATTAATCTAGCTACTGAGATTCAAATATTTGCATCAGGATTTGATTTTGATGTTAAAAATTATAGAGTAATAAGATAATCCATTCCCATGGTTGGATGCACTCATTACAAAACCACTCTATGCACTCCACACCCTTACCTTCTTTTCTTATGTTCTTATTCATCATTATGCATCACAATACCCATCGTAAAAATCACATTTTTGAGTTAGATCCTAAAAATGATGTGTCTTATGTTCTTCTATTAGAAATCTATGCATAAGTGAGACAAAATTCAAAAGATAAGGAAATTTATACAAAGCTAGAGAATTTTTATTTTCCATATTTAAGAAAGAGAATCATTCCTCTACCACCATAGTGAGGAGTTAGAAATTGCATTTGGATTGGTAAACAAATCTCCTAGAAATATTTCTTGTTAAGATTGAATAGTCATTTACCAAAGCTTAAATGTATAGTACACATCATCACTATTAAATAAATGAATAGCAAAAAAAATTACATATAAGAACTTAATCTAGATGTAATGCCTACTTGTATTTTATTATCAAACAAATAAACTATGAATTTAAAAATGCAATGGTTGTTGATTGAATTGTAATTTTTGGTGTTCTTATATATATATGTAGGAAGTTTTCTATTATTTTAGATAGTCCAAAACTCACATTTTTTATTTAGATCCTAAAAATGATGTGTCTTATGTTCTTTTATCATAAATCTATGCATAAGTGGAACAATGTTCAACAGATAATGAAATTTATGCAAATCTAGAAAATTTATATTTTTCATATTCAAGAAAGAGAATCATTCCTCTACCACCATACTGAGAAGTTATAAATTACATTTGGATTGGTAAACACATCACTTGGAAAGATTTCTTGTTAATATTGAATAGACATTTAGTAAAATTTAAATGTATAGTAAACATTATCACCATTAAATAAATGTGAAGCAAAACAAATTATATATCAGAATTTAATCTAAATGTAATATCTACTTGTATTTTATTATCAAATAAATAGGCCGTGAATTTGAAAATGAAATGGCTATTGAGTGACTTGTACTTTTTGGTGCTCTTATATATATATATATATATATATATATATATATATATATATATATGAATTTTGCTATTATATTACATAGTCTAAAACTCACTTTTTTAAGTTAGATCCTAAAAATGATGTGTTTTATATTCTTCTATCAAAAATCTATGCATAAGTGGAATGATATTCATAAGATAAGGAAATTTATGTAAATCTAGATAATTTATATTTTCCATATTCAAGAAAGAGAATCGTTTCTCTGCCACCATAGTGAGAAGTTGGCAATTGCATTTTGGATTGATAAACATGTCTCTATAAAAGAGTTCTTGTTAAGATTGAATACACATTTACCAAAATTTAAATCTATAGTAAACATCATCACTGTTAAATAAATAAATAGAAGAACAAATTGTATATAAGAACTTAATCTAGATGTAATGCCTGCTTGTATTTTATTATCAAACAAACAGGATACGAATTCAAAAACACAATGCTTGTTGATTGACTTGTACTTTATAGATTTTTTATGGAAGAACATAAGGCACATCATTTTTAGGATCTAACTCAAAAATGTGAGTTTTGGACTATATATATATTTATATATATATATATATATATATAGGAATATATATATATATATATATATACACACACATATGTTTTGGTATATATATATATATATATTCCAAAACATATGTGTGTATATATATATATATATATTCCAAAACATATGTGTATATATATATATATATATATATTTATATATATATATATATACACATTGGAATATATATATATATATATATTCCAAAATATATATATATATATATATATATATATACACACATACGTTTTGGAATATATATATATATATATATATATAGTCCAAAACTCACATTTTTGAGTTAGATCATAAAAATGATGTGCTTTATGTTCTTCTATAAAAAATCTATGCATATGTGGGATGATGTTCAAAAGGTAAAGAAAGTTATGCAAAGCTATAAAATTTATATTTTCAATATTATGGAAAGAGAATAATTCCTCTGACACCATGGTGAGAAGATGTAAATTACATTTGGATTGGTAAACACATCTCCTAGAAAAGTTCTTGTTAAGATTGAATAAACATTTACCAAAATTTAAATGTATAGTAAACATCATCACCGTTAAATAAATGAATAAGAGAAAAAAATTGTATATAAGAACTTAATCTAGATTTAATTCCTGCTTGTATTTTATTATCTAATAAATAGGTTCTAAATTCAATAATGCAATAGTTTTTTATTGACTTGTACTTTTTGGTGTTCTTATGTGTAGTTGAGGTAGAGGATACATCTAGGTAGTAGTACATCTGGTGTCTTAATATAAGCTATAAAGTCTCAAGGATCAAACCATAGGTAGGGTTATTAATATGACCAAGTTAAATCTTTGTTGTGGGGAAATTTTACACAAATTTTTATTTTGATTAATCACACAGTCTATGCATATATTCTTCACCACGATTTTATATAATAACTTTATATTTATTTGCTAGTTAAATGTAATTCAATAATCAATGAATAGATGATTTTTTTGAGTTTAAAATAAATGACATTACTAATCTTTTTCAATAGCAGAAGATCCACCACTTCCTACTCTTCTATGTCCCATGTCCACTCTCTCCTCTTGCATTGTCTTGTATTCTTCTCCAATCCCATGCTCTCTTTTTTCCTTCTCCACTTTACCCCTTATCTTTCTACTAAAACCACACATCTTTCTCATGAATATTCAATTTCATTTAACGCTCACCATATTTTATGTTTCTTTTATTTATCTATTTTTTTTTTAAAAATTAAGTTAACAAGCTTTATTTTATTTAAATTTCTCTTTGAACTTCATCATATCCTTTTAATTTTTTTTTTTATTTATTCATTTTTATTTCCCATGTGTATATATACTTATTATGATGCTTTTCCTATTTCTATATTTTCTCTAATCATTGCTTTACTCATTTTATTTTTTAGTTATAAAAATCCATTGAAATTTCTAATACATTCCAATCATTTTGTTTGTTACTAACATAGTATAGGTAAATGATCATCATGACTTAATAATAATAATACTAATGTAAATCGATAATATTATTTTAATCTAAAATGGTACATAAAATAATGTTATATCAAAATACAATGACATAACCACATAGTATCACTCTACACTAAATCTACATTTAATATCCATAATGAAATCACATAAGATTAATTCCTCATAGGTATAAATTTGAACTAACACACAACTAACATGCATAAATAATCATCTAAATGTAGACAATCATAAAAATCATACTAACTTTAACAATTTAAACAATGCATTTAATGTGTATTATTTCACATAGTGCATGCACGGGTTCTAGTCATTCCTGTAACATCTCCCAACACTTCCATCTTCATCATCCTCTCCAATTATTCTCTCCCTCCATCATGATCTAAGAGATGAATCTCTCCTATGTCCAACTCATAACAAAAAGGTAGTTAGCCCATAACACCATGACATATATTAGAAAATACTACTGTAATAATAATTACTATGATCATAACATAAATAACAAATAATATAGCTAGCTTATAACAATGCAATAATGTAATCAAAATAACATTCAACTGTCCCATAGCAAAATATGACTTACAACTTAGTTAGAAAATAATCAAATCAGATTATCAACCATAAAAATCCATGGATAATCACATAAATTTTATTAGCAAGGAATTGGGATGTAACACTATTATTTCATGCTATTTATATTGATGTTGAGATTCTCCATGCATTAAGGGTAGTGTCCACTAATTACATATGAGAACTACCTAGAAGGTTATATAGTAGAAACAATGGCTTATAATGATATGTTGCATCATAATGAGACATTTTGGTGGTCTTATGATACATGATGTTGTCCCACCATTTAATTGGTGGTAACCACTTGACTAAATAATGCTATTGATATGAGGAGAAACATTGGAGATACATTTCTAATGATTTGTTTAAATTTAAAATTTTCCATTTATTTGAGAGTGATTTTTAGAACTTATTTTATGTTATTTCCCACTATTTTAAAAAATTATTTAAAAGAATGATTTATACAATCCAAGACATAATTAGATACATTATAATAAGGATTGTCATGGAGGAGTAAATTTTTTTAATAGAAGGTTTGGGTGATGGTCCAAGAGGTGTAGGTATGGGCCAAGGCACAAAAATAGCTTATTTTTAGAGATGATCCACTACCACTAGTATGATTGATTTTCCCCTATATTA
This sequence comes from Torreya grandis, assembly GCA_037957365.1. Taxonomy (NCBI): domain Eukaryota; kingdom Viridiplantae; phylum Streptophyta; class Pinopsida; order Cupressales; family Taxaceae; genus Torreya; species Torreya grandis. Next base: position 310,907 of record JARHVA010004741.1, read on the forward strand.
CTATTATATAAGTAATGGGAAATATCTATTTTATCCACCTTGTCTATGATGTGGTTTGATAAAAATAGATGGGGTGTTTGTGTTCCCTCAATTTTGATTAAGGTACAATATTTGTAATATCAGTAATCCCCCATTTTATATATGCTTCTTCTCAAATTCTTAGATACTATGAGTATCTAAGTGCCATAAATGGCTTGGTATACTTGAGGATAAACTTCTTCATAAATTGTTGTAATCTCATTCCTAAATATATAAGACAAATAAAAAATAATAGTCCTCATATAATCAATTATCCACATAATCTATAGACGGTTTTCATAGTTCTTCATAGGCTTTGTTGACCATGCCAATGACTAAATCTAATGGACATAATATCATATAAGAAAAAAATTTAGCTAGTCTTTATTGATATTTAAACATATATGTATTCAATGTGACACTATTGATCTCTCATATGTCAATAATTTTGTTATAAGTGAGGAGAATGTCCAACAATGGGACCCATTCCACCTACACATAAGTAATTATGGAAGATACATATAGTTTGTTCATAAGGTCCATGAATATCCTAATATTAAGCCTAAATTTTATTACGTTGTTGGAAGAAATTCCTCCCTTGGGATTCAACCTTTATCCCTTTAATAACCACTATTTCAATTTGCCCTTTATAATATTGTGTTTGTGCAATACAATATATGAGACTTGATTATGGGCAACCTCAGACCCTAAAATTATAAGGTACCTCTAAAATTCCTTTTTATAAACATATGCAATTAATTTTTCACTTTTTCTAAGATACAAGTAGTCCTTATAGCAAGTACCATTGAAGAAAAATCATGAAGCAAATCGATATAGGGTATTACCTATGGTTTCGCATCCAATTGATGGAACCCCATAGTTTTAAAAGGAAATAATTCATCAATGTACTTCTTATCTTCTTGGGATAGATTATCTTGTGAAGATTTTAGTTCTATTGACCTTATTGCATTCTAGATGGTTGAATAGTATGGAAATTTGAAATCTAGGGTGTTTTTATTGAATACAATGTATGTATACTCAATGTTTATAGAAATGGAGTATGTAGAATGGGATTAGATGCATGGTTGTATTTGGTAAGAATTTCATTAGTATAATACTATGTATTTGCTTTGCAAAATGTCTAAATTCTCCTACAAATATGCTGAAAATTCTAGGGCTTTTGATTGTAATGTTTGATTAAAGACAAAGTGACTGTTTTTGCTTAGGTTTCATATACATTAACAAATACTATGTCTTGAGTGCATAATTCATGCAACTTAAATGAAAATAATGGATCTTAATTTTGTCCCTATTTATATTTAAATCTGCTAGTCACATTTTCTAGCTTTTTATTTTCTAAATGATAACTTTTTATTGATTCATGTATGTTGAGTCATCCCTTTAAAGATAAGTGTAGATCTATCATTTACCATATTTCACTTAGATATCAAGCTCATTTATGTATAATGTAGCTATGCATCTCTTTATATTTTACACTTGTCTTTTTCTCATTCACTTGATGTCTTCAGACTTATTATTTTTACTTTATATGCTCTAGGCTATGATTTAATATTAT
>JARHVA010004741.1:317500-382500 GCA_037957365.1 Torreya grandis
AACTTATGTTTAGGAATAATCTAGAAGAACAAATTTATAGATATAATCATCTTCAAAATATCGACTCTTAGATTACTATTATCTTTCCCCTTGTATTGAATAATTTCTGTAAGGAAAAAGAACGAAAGATGAAGATTGCTTTCTCACTTCTATGACCCCATCCATACAACTAACAAAGAAAGAAATGCAGAGGAAATAATAGGAATAGATGTGATGAATATTTTATAAGAACCCCCTTATAAAAATAATTTAGTGTTTTATAGGGTTATTCGAACTGACGGTCCTGATCATTGCAATTTGACGGTGGAAATTAAATAAAAATATTAAATTCCTTGTAAGTCTCTTCGGTTTCTTCAACCTGCCTTGTAACATGGGGATGAATAAATTGTTTAAATTTCTTTATTGGCCGTGTGTTTGAAAATATTAATTATTTCAATTAACTAATGGGAGAGTTATTAATTAATCTTTCTTAAATACAATTTTAATTGAATTAAGCTTTACGTAATCCTTTTTATCCATTAAATTATTTAGCGAGTTAAGATAGGGTCATATAGAAATTCTTGAATGGTAAAAGTCAAATTATGATTACTGCAATTAATTGAATCCCTTATTTTCAGAGGTCGGAGACCTTTTTAATTATTTAATTAACGAGTCTAAATGTAGGGCATACCAGAAATACATTTGGACCGTTCCGTCGACTTAGATGGCGTTCGGTAGTTTGGATTCTTCTCGTAATTGTCAGAAAATTACATTTTGTTTTGGGTTTATTTCAAAAACTTTGCTGTTGCCAGTTTTAGCGTGTGGCACATATACAACCTCAATAAGGAATTATCTTACGTATGATCGGGAGATTTGTAATTTTTTATAGGAATATAAGCATTAGAATTATTATATATTTTGAAAGGATAATCTAATCCACATTAATCATTAGTCACTTAAGTGCATGTCAAATCAAAATAAATTACAATATATTAGAAATTATCTTCTTACTTTTAGTAGTTCTATGTGAACATAAAGCATAAGAAGGGAAATTCATAGAATCCAAGTGTTGTTTGATAGATTATGTGTATTCAAAAAATAAAAATAAAAATAAAAAATAAACATCATCAATAATATATGAGTGGCAAATAATAAATTCATGTTCTATTTTTCCATACAGCACAACTCTTCCTGCAATGATCTTACCTTATCATCTAGCTTTTGATGGTAACATCACCAAAATTCACCAATATGATAATTAGTCACATAAAGGGTTGTTACCAACCATTTTAATAATCTATTTCCATGCTTCATTTTTATTGTTTTTATATTAATACATTTTCATTCTTTCTAATTAAATAAAATGAAGTTAGGTAGAACATAAATACCACACATCTAATCTTTCATATTTTGTAGAGAATTTAGAATATTATAAAGTGTTTATATATATATATATATATATATATATATATATATATATATATATATATATATATATAATCAATTGTTATTCTTTTTCCCTTCAATTTATTACTTCACAATTTTTTCATTTTATGGCCCATTAAATTAATTTATTGAGGATTTTCACTAGGTTTTTTCTTAGGCCTAAAATCAATTCTATTTTTGTCACAATACTTGATCTAGGAAAATCATAAGGAGTATATGACATGGACCTAAAATAAAACTAAATGTTAGAAAGAAAGAAAAAAAAAAAAAAAATTCAATTTAAAAATCAATAATTTGAAAATTATATTTCCATTTTGTGTCTCTAGTAATAGAGAAAGTATTGCGATCATCCTCCCATGATTATTTGTCACTAATAAACCTACTATTAAAATCCAGAAATAAATAAAATTATTGATTTAATTTAATTAAAAATAACATGTTAAAAGTTATACCTCTACACCAAGTTCCTAGTAATGGAGGAAATAGATTGATTTGACACATCCTCATCCTCCTGTGGGTCAATAAAAATTGAGGATTTTTTATCAAAAATAAAAATATTATTAAATTAATTGAAATACTAACATTTATAAAATAAAACTACATATTACAACTTTGTATCTTGTCCCTAATAAAAAAGGAACAATTCTAACTATTCTCAGCACCCTCCTCTAGGTTCATGTTCTTCTTCAGAGAGAAAGGTACCAATCTTAATTATGTATGGATTGTCCTCTCTACCGAGTTTGACCTTAATGGTATTTTCCACAAGCAACATGGAACCATCCCCTAAAAAATTAGGTACTAAAGGGAAATGAAAGTCTTCAAGTGATTTTGACCTAATTTGTTCACTGAGGTCACTCATATAAGAAGAATTAGAGACACTAAATTTAGGAAATGACCACTCATTGAACATTTGTGGAGATTCTCAGACCAACTTTTCAAATGTGTATCCTTAGGACTAATATCCAAATTGAACATGATGTGGGGAATTATAGGACTCTATGATTATTGATGAAAAGAGTGGATTTCCCCATTCATTAGAATCTCAAAAAGGTTTTCACAATGAACATGTCTTTGTTTTTACTTTTTTCACTATCCAATAGCACCTCAAAGAGTTTTTCACCAGAGGTCACTATTTTTTTAATTTATTTTTTCTTGACTAAGGAAATCGTACTACTCTCCAAAGGTAGGCATCATGGTGCAAACAAATTACAAATCCCTTCTTGTGGTCCCCCAGTGGGAAACCACTTATAAGTCCCAATAATTCTATAATTGCCTCATCATTTTGAAAGACATAAAAAGGTAAAAGATCGTGTTTATCCTAGTTTATGAGGTTGGGATAAGGGAGGTATAGATGGATGGTAAGGATTGCAATGGTATCAAAAATATTAGTATCGACAAACTCATCATAGATACTATAAAATGTCTTTTTGTCACAGATGGTAAATACATCATGAGTCATCTAGTTGTATCACTTTTAAGATCACTAGGGTCCCATCCAAGTGGTTTATATCTAATACCATGATATCCTTCATATTGAGTAGATGAGAAATGCCTAATAATTCCTTATTCCTTGGCTTTGATGCCTATATCCTTGTAGCTTACCATTTCTAACATCATTCTAGGAATAGGATTTTTTTTATTAACATGAAGCTAGTCGATCACCATATAACCATGAATTTCTATGAAATTTTTACTATTCATTATTGTGAAGACCATTCTTAGGAAATGAAATAGAACCTATATTAATGAATCGACCTTATTTTACCATGCCATGTTAGGCCTACCATGAGGTTTTTAGGATATTAGAAGTTTTCCAAAATGGAAAGCATCTTTCAATTCATATTCTCCACAACCTTTATCTTTGATTGTAAAGTGTGTAGATGTTTTTGGATTTATATTGTAAGAGGTGGATGAGAGATTGTTTCACTAAATGTATGTTGATTTGGGTTTTCAAATCACATTTATATCATTTTAAGGGACATTTTATATAATGGGACAATGATGTGCATGGTGATGTTCATCTTACAACATCTTAAAATACTAATAGGGCCATGTGTTGCTAAAGATTATGATCTCCATACTGGAGTGTGCAAATTTTAGACATTGACATAAAGTAGAAGGAAAGATGTGCATGTCATGAATCTATGGATAATCAAGGAGGATTTTATATGGTAACTCAAATTCAAGGACATGAAATAGGTTTTGATATATGTGATAGGCCAAACAATGATGGGTAGATAAATAGTTCTAGATGATTCTCTTTTGGCATTATCATATCCCTTGATGACAATGATGTTTGATTCCATGTTTGGTTCTCAATATCCATGACTCTTAATCAACTTTAGTGTGAAAATATTTAGTGATGACCCATTTTCTATGAGAATCTACTTTATTTTATGCTTGGAAATAATCATATACATGTAAAAAATATTATTATACAATGGCACTATTGGTGATTTATCATTGTGATGAAAGGTGATTTGTTGCTAAAAGTGCTTAAAGTTATGAGGTGTCAATATTAGTATGGATCTTTGATTGTTTTAGGTTTTGTGTAAGATGTCCTTTTGAAAAGAGAATGTTCATAATAGATCCAAGATGGAAATATGTGTGGGGATACTATCTAACTATTTTATAAAGTCATATTACTTTTCAGTTGTGGATGTGGATGATTTTAATTTGGATATGGAAGGATTTGGGATGTAATTATGGGATTTTAATGTGTAACACCCTTAAATTGTGACCTTTATTCACTGAGTAGTAATAATTCATTCTTGAGCTTAGATGTCGATGTGAGATTGAGACATAATAGGTCTTGGGTTAATGACTCTAGTACACTGAGATGTGGCTAATGTCATAAATTAATTTTTATAGTGTACACAACATTATCATAATATTTTGAGGTAGTACGATAGTCCACATGACTGTTGTGGTTGTTTTGACCTTGCTGGTGATCTTGATTTCATTATGACTGACTATGTTGATCATGTTTGAGAATGTATCCTTTAAATTTTTCATATTATGATGATGTGATTTGTATGGTTGATTGACGAGCTCAATATCCCCATGATCTAATAGATATTGAATTTTTTTTGAGTTACATGCATCAATAAAACAATGACATTTAATATGATGATACTCACAGTATTCATCATCCCCATACCATTGTGTCTTAGGTTGCCCTAATTCAAAAGTATTTTTTTGTAGGAATATAATCAAAAAATGATTTTATGGGTTCTCTAAGAGGCAAAAGGACCCTCCTTCAATATGGAGTCTTCATGGGTGGTCTATTAAGAGTGACTTTTAGAGTGGATTGGACATTCTAAACATGTCTTGTTTGAACATTTTGCACATGTTTAGACTCTATAACTCCATCACCCACTATATTCTTGGTCTTATTAAATCACTTGGGTTTTTTTTTGTTTGCACTATATCAATAGACAGAGGTTGATGTGAAGTGTCTTTAGAGAATAATCTAATTATACCTTTACTAATGATAACCATTTCCATTTGGATTCATTTTTGGATGGTTTAATCAAATGTGGTGGAATTTTGGAGTTTGAAATGATGGCTTATTTCTTGTTTAAGATTTTCCTTAAAAATATCTATAAATTTCATTTAAGTAAATGAATGAGGAAATTGGTTGGCCAAATTCCTCCATCATTGCAAAAAAGATGAAAAACTATCCCCACTTCTCTTTTTAAAGTTTAAAATGCCCATCATGTCAACTCACGTTCTATATTGTACAAAAATTGCCTCATAAAACATTCTCACAAGTCTATAAATGTAGTGATGGATTCATTAGGTAAATGGATGAATCATTGTAATGACTAACTACCCAAGCTTTGGGGAAATAAATTTGGGTAGAAAATGTGATTATCAACCGCGTATTGACAAACCTTGAATAAATGTATAAGGTGGTACCATGAATATCCTTTCCATTTATATTTATTAATTTTGGGCACCTCAAAAAGAGGGGTAAAGAGGATTTGATAAAAATAATCATTGAAGAGATAAAAAATAGCTACTCAAACTTTAACTTTGTGTTTTGTTTCCCTACTTGTAATCCTTGAAGAACATTTTCATCTCTTGCCATGCCTATGTAAAATGAGTGTTTAGAGAAGGATTCAATGTATGTTGATGGATTAATGGAGGTAAATTATGAGTTGAATTTAAATTAGCATTATATTTATTGAGTGTATACACCCTATTTCCAAATTTAGAATTATTGGGTTGTCATTTTTATCGAATAAATGAGATGTGTTGTTACTGATTGGGTGAGATCTGTTTATACTAATTTCAAGATATTTGTGGATTATATGATGTGGTCACTAAAGCTCAAGCCAAAGTAATTATCATTTGGCCAAATTTTTGAAGTTGGTCAATTATGAATATTTTTGGGTATTAAAAACATTGCTCTACTAAAATTGATTTTCCTTTGTTAGTAGCATCATGACCCTTACATAGGTTTTTAGTATGGTGTTAATATTGATCGATGGGATAATTAATAGTGGATTATTATTGGTCATGGACCCCTTAGTCTTGTCTATAATCTAGGTGGATAAATTATCTTTCAACACATATGGAATCAAATACGTGGGCTAGACACAACATGATTTGACCTTTATTTTTATAGAGCTTTTGTTCTAGATAGGATTTTCATTAGTTTATTTTGAACCACTCGATAATATAGTGTTTTTCATATATCTTTCGATCAACATTAATATTAGTGTGGCTATCATGTTATTAGTTTAGAGGTAATGGATTTTTATCAACATTCATTTCAACTAAGGGATGGTTACTTAAATTTGCAAATAAAATTAGGTTATCTCTAGCTTAGATCCTAGTGAAATGTGTCATTGATGCTAAGCTCAACATGAAATGACATAATTCAAAATTTTGGAATTGAATGTCTATTTTGACTCTATAAATGCTTTGGTTTGTTTTTTTTTTGCTTTTTTAATCTTGCCTTCAATTTTAGATAGTAAAATCATGTTCATGCACACAAAAAGAATGAATCAAACCAAGAAAAACTGTTAATTAGGAATGACTTCAAGCAAAATAACATGGTAAAGGGTAATTTAGATAAGGTATGAAATAATGTGTGGATTCTTAAAAATAGTTAATTTTTTGATGAATAGTGCCATCTCAATTTTCAGTAGCATTGACTACATAATTTTTTATGCCTAGTCCACTAAACCTAGTTTGAGGGTAGGGTGATATTAAATTCCTAGGGCTTATCATTTACTAATGAACCAAAAATATAACGGTAAAAAAAGCTTCCCATGGATAAATTTTTATAAGGCTTTCTAGATGTTCCTCGATATACCTTGTAGTGCACAAGGTTAAAAATTTATCGAAGAATAAATCTAATAACTAGACATTCCTAGGAAGGTCTTGCCCCTTCAAGATAACTTCAAACATAAGACATCAATGAAGTGCTACATTAATTCAAATTATTTGAGGTTGATGTCTGATATGCTAGTATCAAGAATAAATCATTTGATTTCATTATCTATGCTTTATACACACAATCAATATGCTATTACAATATATACCACTCAATTTATATATACCTCGTCAGATATAAGGGTTGATATTTATGCTTGGGTATCAATTTCTAGTCATTGTTCCCTAAGGACTTATAGGAATGTGATAAAATACACGTTATGAAACCAAAATAAAATGATTTGTAATCTTTGGAAAAGATTCTCTAGTATGTAACTTTCCCCTTGGGATAAGGCTTTCACAGATTTGTCTTAAGGGCATTGTAATTTATTATATTTTTCACCAAATATATCAACCCTTATTTTAAGTAAAATGGTCATACCAGGAATCATAGTGCCCTTCAGGATTAAAACCATAATAAGAATAAAGTGAAATAAGTAAAATCATAAAAGTGGAAACTCAATGGAATGGTTCAGCATTCAAAAAATTAGAGATGTTTCTCTTTGATTACTCTTCAATTTACTTGATGGTGAACAACATAAAATATACCTCAATATATAGAGGTCTTAATGTTTATTTTTAGTAACCCACTAACTATTCCTAAAATCCAATATTACTAAAAATAGTAATGAAAAAGGAGAAATGCAACTTATCTTAAAACTAGACTAAGACGGCTGAGACATAGGTTGAAACTGTCTGTCGAAGATCGGTATAGTGTCATGAACCTAGATCTAGATTTCATTTAGTGAATAAATAAGAGTGCCAAAAATAGGACACTTTGGGATCTAATGCTATAGTCTAGGTCATGCCTCTATTATCCAAACTAGTCACAAAGATTTAAGTTTTATAGGTTTTATTCACTATCCCTATTTGAGCCTGCTATGAAATTTTGGATATTGAATGTCAATGGAGCTCCTTGTAGATATGATTTAATATAAAAATCTATAACTTCACTATGCTTGAATAAAACTTGAGAAAGAGGTGGGGTTAGTATGTGTAAGATGCACTGAATGTGTATCCATACCCCTTCTGTGGGCACGTTGCCTACATACCAATAATCCAAAGAGGGATGAAGCCATATGTAATTCTCCCACTTGATTTTATTTTTGAAATAGTTTTATGTAGATGAAAAAATGATAAAATGAGAGTTTTTGAGGTGGCTAGAGACTAGTTTGAGGATTTGAATATCTTTATAGCTATATTGGATGGCTCTATGTAGAGAATAGATAAATTTACCTCAATTCTTTTGCATGTATTCTTACTTGCTTTGTAATATTTTACAACCCATTCTAAATAAATTTTGAATGGGTTTTTATAGAGATATATTAGTCATGGGTTAAATGTATTCACCTAGGCTGACATAATGAAGAATAGAAATCAAAAAGAAATAGTCATTTGGGATCAAAATGTGATTGGATAGGATCAATAAAAATGGGACACCCTAGGGTCTAGCACTATATTCCAATCATAGTGTTCCTATCCTATAGGGTTGGGATTTGGGGGGATGGAATTAACATACGAAATTGAGTCTCGCTAAGCTAGAATCAGGTTTCAGAAATCTATAGATGATCAATTATAAGCAAAAAGGTGTCTAGAAAGGTTATGAGAGAATGCAAGAGGGTCTTATGGATTGGGTATCACAAGCCACACTATAACTACCAATTTGGACATTTTATATGACTTAATTTCCCATTATTTATTCTAGTGATGTAACAAAGCAAAATACTAGAATAAAGGAAAGTAAAAAGTGTACTTGAACTTACCTGAAAGGGTGAAGCCTATGAAGCTGTGGGGTGTTGAGTGTGCTTAGAGAGAGTAAATTATGAAATATAAATTTTCAAGAGAAAATAAAGATTAGATTAGTTCTTACTTGATATTCTATATCTAAAATAAGAACATACAAAAGCCGGGTAAGAGAGAGAGGAAGAAAAAGGAATGAATACAACTCATTAGGTACAAAAACCAATACAAAACTTGTGCTATAGAGTGATGTTGGGTATGTGTTAAACCAAACTTAATATTGTGAATGGAGATAAGTGCTCAATTCCCTAAGAGTGGATTAAGAATGCAAAGGATGGCATTTTGGCTCCATCATTGCCTACTAAGTGAAGTTATGTGATCATGCATGTGCTAATAAATATTTGGACTATGTGTCTAATCCCTCTAAGTAGGTGGCTTAAGAATACAAAGACTAGATAGACCTATGACTCCATTATTGCCCATTAAGTGAAGCTATGAACTAATACCAGTATGAATTTATGTCATATGAGATGGATTTTAAAGCCCATGAATGCTTTGAAATCTGATAATATGGCATGAATAGCCAAATATGTACTGAAAATTGGGACAATCTTAACCACTCCGAAAGGAAGAGATTAGACTTGTATGAAAGCCACTATGAAACTGGGAACTAGGCTTATGTGGAAGCCACTTGGGAATTAGAGGTTAGGCTTAAATGAAAGCCACTCCAAAATGATGCCAACCACCTACAGATGGAATAAGGCACATAACTAGTGAGAATGCTTGGGTAATATACTAAAATCAAAAAGAAAATAAAACCAATGTACCACACACATTGCTCCCAATCACTAGTGTTTATAAAATTGATTTTGAATTGAAAGTTATACCAATGGCCCAATCTTAAACTAGAAGTGAGAGCCATCATGTCACATCAGATGCCCCTATATATAGATTCTCTGAGAAAAATTGTACTAAAACTATTGAATCTAAACTAATATGTATCTAAGAAAACTATAGTCGAGCTTACTTTTTTGCCTGTTTATAAAAAATTTGGGTTTTTCATTGTTTGGATATGAGCACAAAAAGAGGACACCCCATTATCCCAATTTATTGTCCATCTCTGGTGTTGTTGTCCTTTACTGAATCTAAATTTTTTTATATAATCATCACTATTTTTTTGGTCTGTTATGCCTACTTTGACCTTTGATTATTATTTTGAGTGTTAAAAAGATTGATTTTTTGACTAGTAGGAGCTCTGATCTCTATGAAAAAACCCCTATTTATTGCTCCCTATTCTGAAGGGTGGAATGGAGACCCTACAATGACTACCCTCAAAATAAATATCCTTGTAAGCGTGTTATGCTATGAAATATATGATATAGAAATGATAATTGAAAAGGTGTTTCAAGATATGGCATAGTTTGTATTGGAGATTATTAGATGGACAAGGTTATGCTTAGATAAATATAACAATGTAATAACATATATAGCGCACTAAAATAAAACTATAAATGTTAGTTTTTAGTTTTTAGTTTTCAAGGAGGGATGGAGCATGTTGTCCATCATAGCATCCAAGAAAGTAAGATCATGCATGATGTGGATCATGGCATTGAAAAATAATTGAGAAAAAAGAAAGTAACAAGAACATGAGGTAAGAAACAAGAAGCATAAAAAAGTGGTCAAGGGGACATGCAAAAAAGGGACATAGACACATGTTACTCAAACTAGAAAGCAAGCAGACAAGGCATGTTCAAATGCCACATACACATACCATTGAAAACAAGCAAAGATGGCATGAGGGCCACAATCACATAGAAGATTACAATCAAAGGACATTATAAAATGTCTTAAGGCAAACACAAGAGACAAAACATGAATTAAGAAATGCAATCACATTTAGATATGAAAAGCAAGGAAGGAAAGCATATAATATACTCAAAATACAATTGCATCTAACTAATGAAAGAAGAAGTGAAAGTATCTAAAACATGGAGTACAATAATAGGTATATGCTAATAAATACACAAGTGTTATATACTAGTGAGTGTCGATAGAGTAATCTATGTAAGCTAGTAAGTGATTTACGTCATCATGGTAACTAGAGTGTGTAGTGTAGGAATGACGTTACCTAGATGGTGTAGTCATGTAAAATATGCCCTCAATGGGTAGATATGTTGATGTATGTCTCAAATGTATAATTAGGATTCCCCCTCAATGGGTAAAGTGAAGCAATGAAAGATCTGGATGTCACTACACACACTCAAAGAAGATCAAGTGAAGCATGGTAATTTAGATAAATTGACAAACAATTGGCATAGAAAAACAATTGTAAGTACATCATGGTAGTATAAATGTGAAGCATGGATAATGCATACAATTGAAATGTTTTTGGTATTTTTGGTATATTTGAATGCTTTTGGTATTCTGACATATTTGAATATTTTTGGCATGTTTTGTCTAAGCTATGCACATTCGGTCATGAGGAGACTATATACAAGTAATTAAAAAGAAGCCATATACAAATAATTTTTAAAAATTATGTACAAGTAAATTTAAATGAAACTATGTATAAGAAAGACTGAGAAGAAATGATACCAAACAATGAGTCTCATGAGAGACTCCCTATCATGGTGTCCTATATCAAATAAAGGAATCATGTGTGATTATGAATAAAAAAGGAATGGATATGAATATGACTCTAAATATTCAGATTCAATGTTGGTATCTTCAAAATCATAATAACCTATATTGCTCCATTCATCATTATAATCTTTATTTTGAACCAATGGAATGATAGTGTTGACTTTTGTTGTATCTAGATCTTTTCCTTTGATAAATTATGCCAGTAAATTATTTATCTTAGGATGTTCAATGACTCCCAAACCTTGGTTACAAACATTGTCAACTAATAGAATAGGGGTAGTGATGCCTTGAGCATACTTGCCCAACCCTTGACCTTGATAATAAAAATTTTGTAGATATTTTTTACCAAACCCATACTACTTTAAAAGTTGAGACCTTTTTTTGAGAGGTATATTTGCATATTTTTTATGCGTTCCTTGTGCTTGTGCTACTATTTGTCGCTTTGTTTTTATTTTTTATCCTTTTGTTTTTCTGAGTTATGCTTTGGTAACCACTTTTGTACTATTTCTAAATTTGACCCTTTGTGAATGTGTTCCCATGTCACTGTGGATTTATTAACTAATTTACCTTCCATATGGAGCTCATTAAAAAAAAATTGTATATGTTTTTTCAATTCCAAACAAGAGTCTATGTGATGCCCATGCATTCTATGATATGCACAATAATATCTAGATCTTATCACTGGATGTAGAAGAGGTAATTTTATCAACTTATATTTAATCATTACCCTTAATACCTCACTTGAACTCTTATTTGATCCTTTAATTCTTTTTGAATCACTAGTTATAGAGTTACATTGTTGTGATTTCTTATTTTCATATGTAATATTGTTTACAACCAATTGACTAGGTGAAGTTGCATATACATGATTGACAATACGGTGCCTTTTAGGATTTTGTATTATAATTTGATGTTATAATTTTATGATATTTTGATGTAATATCTGATTCTACATTTTTAAATATGAAATTAACTTATTCATACTAGTGATTTGATCCCTTATATTCTCACAAGTGCAAACCCTAGTTGCTTCTGATTGAACATGTAAGCACATATGTTGAAGAGGGTTTGAAGAAGCTATTAGCTAAATGTATGCACTAAGAATAATAGTATAGGCTACCTCACCTTTTGGAGGGGTGATAGCATGGACTTGGTTATAGGGAAAGTAGCTATCACCCTCTTGGGGGTGAGGAGGAGAAGAAAATTATTTCCTATGCATAAGATATGACATTGAAACTTGATAGGTGGTTGTTAGATTATGCAATGGATCCTATAAGTATGTAAGGATTTTATTATTGATTAAATTACACATAATAAAGAGATAACATTATAAATAATTAATTAGATCTATAAGTTGTATGAAAATATGATTATAAATAATATTCCACATGAGAGATAACAAACAAGGGATAGAGAGCATGGAATTTTGCACTAATACATAAAAAACATTGACTTGTAACATAATATTTTAAACATGCTTACAAAAATAGAGTTGGAAATTATTCTGCATGAGAGAGACAATATGCATTATAAATATTGAAATGTTCTACATTTTTAGCAATAAATTTTGTAATATTATCCCATATTATAAGAAGAAATCATGAAAGGGAAAAAATGAAACTTTACATTAATATATAGTAAACTTCATCATTTATATACATGATAGGACCGATTATGGACTCATTATTCACAAAGTTATGAAAAGAGTGAAATCCAGTTTTTTTTAATGTGATATCTAATTTGGATGTAAGGTGATACCTCAAAAGCAAAGGGACCTAGTAAAATAAACTAGGATTTGAAATAAATAAGTTTTAAAATTATTATGGTGAATTTTAAAAATTAAATATGAATTTATAATTTAAATATGTAGGAAAATATTTAGAAAAATACTAGAAAAATCAGTAATGAAGTTACCTTAGGGTTTATAGGGTTTTTATGCACAAGTGAAGTAAGTTGGGTTCACCAAATGATTTAACAATTTTGGTAATATTGGAACCTTATTCCTAATTTAGTTAAGGGTCTAGAATAAATAAATTAGTAAATAATATTTCAATAATTATAGTACTGATTTATATAATTTATTTAACTTTTGTAGCTTTCTAAAAATAGTAATGAAAAAGGATAACTGTAACTTAGCTTAAAACTATACGTAGATGGCTAAGACAAATGCTAAAACTAGTTGTGTAGGATTGAGATAGTACCATGAACCTTGATCTATATTTCATTAAATGAAAGGATAGGATTACCAAAAATAGGACACTTTGTAGTTTGACACTATAGTCTAGGTCCTACCGCTATTATCCAAACTTGTCACAGAGATCTAATTTTTCCTCATATGGGTTTGTTCAATATTTTGCAGAGTACCAAAAATATCTAACTAAGAATTTTGGTGAGGTAATATCTCACACATGTGGACATTCCAAGAGGAAATGGTCATATGGGTTTGTTCAATATTTTGCCTAGTTTCTATGGTTCAAATTTGAGAACATGTGAGTGAGTGAGGTAAAAGATATATCTATGCAAAGTTTGATTTCTAAGCAGATTATAATGGTCCCCATACTAAGTCAATTTTTCATGATGTTAAATATTAGGACCAGATGGAGATCCAATGGTTCACGGGTGTTCATACATCTAGATCTATGGTGTGTAGTAAGTCAAATGGGTCAAAGTGTTTGAGGCTTAAACTAGGAAAATATTAAGATCCTTAAAAATTTATCAATGGAGTGTGTTTTTTTGAAGGTGTTAGGAAATAGTGAGATGAGGAAAAGTGTTTGATGTTTAACATTGAGCAGAGGTAAATACCAAGATTTCTTAGAAGATCAACAGTGAACGGGTGTTCATACTAATCAAGATCAACTATGGATATTAAAGTCAAGAGGTCAAATTGATAGTTGTCTAACATAAATAAAGGATAATATTGTTGATACAAATGGTGTGATATTAATCTAATTAGTGAGGACACAAGATGATATCATAGTGTCTGAGGTTTAACTGTGACTGATGGCATTTGAAAATTAAGGAAGGAAAAACTAGGGCTCAGTGTTTGTGTCATGAATTTTTATATAGGATGAATTTGAAGATGAATTAAAAAACAAATTAGAAGAGGAATCCATGATGCATCTAGATAATTTGATTAAGATGTCCGAATGTATGTACAAATAAATATATTGAGTTCCAAACTTTACTATGTGTTTGACTATGTTCTGCAAGTGACCCAAGAAGGTTGTTCAAGCTTGTTTTGTGAATGTTTAGAGGTCTCGTGATAAATTAGCTATTAAAAAGTGTTGCAGCCTCCTTATAGATGATCTATGTAGTATTTGGAAGCTTTAAAAATTGATATATAATATGAACAAAGCTTAATAAATTGACTATGTGTTTGTTCATAATGTGCTTATGAGCAAGGCTAATGTTTGAGTTGATTAAACTTGCACAAAAGAGTGAAATGACGACTATAAAAATTTAAAAATGTCAAATGGGTCATGTGGATTGGACCTATGCATTTGAGAGTGTTCATGTGTTCTTATTTTTGTTTGATGAAGTGATAAATGGGTGAATAGGTCTCCATGAGACCTATAAAGGCTACAATGGCCTAATTAAAAGGTGTAGCTACTTAAAAGTGACCCATGGGTGCTATGGTGAACCTATGTGGATGATATTGAGTTATGTCTTGATGTGATATATTATTTATGGGTTAAGGTATGTCTATTGGCCAACCAAGATGGTGATGATCATGAATTTTCTATAAATAATGAAACTAAATGTCATGGTTTTTAGACTTGTGAGAGGCTTTGGTGAGTATAAATAGTGACTTTTAGAGTGGATTGGATGTTCTGAACATGTCTTGTTTGAACATTTTGCACATGTTTAGACTCTATAACTCCATCACCCACTATATTCTTGGTCTTATTAAATCACTTGGTTTTTTTTTGTTTGCACTATATCACTAGCCTGAGGTTGATGTGAAATGTCTTTAGAGAATAATTTAATTATACATTTGCTAATGATAACCTTTTCCATTTGGATTCATTTTTGGATGGTTTAATCAAATGTGGTGGAATTTTGGAGTTTGAAATGATGGCTTATTTCTTGTTTAAAATTTAACATAAAAATATCTATAAATTTCATTTAAGTAAATGAATGAGGAAATTGGTTGGCCAAATTCCTCAATCATTGCAAAAAATATGTAAAACTATCCCCACTTCTCTTTTTAAAGTTGAAAATGCCCATCATATCAACTCATGTTCTATGTTGTACAAAAATTGCCTCATAAAACATTCTCACAAGTCTATAAATGTAGTGATGGATTCATTAGGTAAATGGACGAATCATTCTAATGACTAACTACCCAAGCTTTGCGGAAATAAATTTGGGTAGAAAATGTGATTATCAGCCATGTATTGACAAACCTTGAATAAATGTATAAGGTGGTACTATGTATATCCTTTCCATTTATATTTATTAAATTTGGGCACTTAAAAAAGAGGGGTAAAGAGGATTTGAAAAAAATAATCATTGAAGAGATAAAAATAGCGACTCAAACTTTAATTTTGTGTTTTGTTTCCCTACTTGTAATCCTTGAAGAACATTTTCATCTCTTGCCATGCCTATGTAAAATGAGTGTTTAGAGAAGGATTAAATGTATGTTGATGGATTAATGGAGGTAAATTATGAGTTGAATTTAAATTATCACTATATCTATGGGGTGTATACGCCCTATTTCCAACTTTAGAATTATTGGGTTCTCAATTTTGTGGAGTAAATGAGATGTGTTGTTACTGATTGGGTGAGATTTGTTTATACTAATTTGAATATATTTGTGGATTATATGATGTGGTCACTAAAGCTCAAGCCAAATTTGTTATCATTTGGCCAAATATTTGAAGTTGGTCAATTATGAATATTTTTGGGTCTTAAAAACATTTCTATACTAAAATTGATTTTCCTTTGTTAATAGCATCATGACCCAAACATAGGTTTTTAGTATGGTGTTAATATTAATCGATGGGATAATTAATAGTGGATTATTATTGGTCATGGACCCCTTAGTCTTGTCTATAATCTAGGTGCATAAAGTATCTTTCAACATATATGGAATCACATATGTGGGCTAGACACAACATGATTTGACCTTTATTTTTATAGAGGTTTTGTTCTAGATAGGATTTTCATTAATTTATTTTGAACCACTCGATAATATTATATTTTTAATATATATTTTGATCAACATCAATATTAGTGTGGCTATCATGTTATTAATTTAGAGGTAATGGATTTTTATCAAAATTCATTTCATCTAAGGGATGGTTACTTAAATTTGCAAATAAAATTAGGTTATCTCTAGCTCAGATCCTAGTGAAATGTGTCATTGATGCTAAGCTCAACATGAAATGACATAATTCAAAATTTTGGAATTGAATGTCAATTTTGAATCTGTAAATGCTTTGGTTTGTTTTTTTTTGTTTTTTTACTCTTGCCTTCAATTTTAGATAGTAAAATCATGTTGGTGCACACAACAAGAATGAATCAAACCAAGAAAAAATATTAACTAGGAATGACTTCAAGAAAAATAACATGGTAAAGGGTAATTTAGATAAGGTATGAAATAATGTGTGGATTCTTAAAAATATTTAATTTTCTGATGAATAGTGCCATCTCAACTTTCAGTAGCATTGACTACATATTTTTTTATGCCTAGGTCCACTAAACATAGTTTGAGGGTAGGGTGATATAAAATTCCTAGGGATAATCATTTACTAATGAACCAAAAATATAATGGTAAAAAAAGCTTCCCATGGATAAATTTTTATAAGGATTTCTAGATGTTCCTTGATATACCTTGTAGTGCACAAGGTCAAAAATCTATCGAAGAAGAAATCCATCAACTAAATATTCCTAGGAAGGTCTTGCCCCTTCAAGATAACATCAACCACAAGACATCAATGAAGTGCTACATTAATTTAAATTATTTGAGGTTGATGTCTGATAGCTTAGTATTAAGAAAAAATCATTTGATTTCATGATCTATGCTTCATACACACAATCAATATGCTATTACAACATATACCACTCAATTTATATATACCTCGTTATATATAAGGGTTGATATTTATGCTTGGGTATCAATTTCTAGTCATTATGCCCTGAGGAATTGTAGGAATGTGATAAAATACACCTTATGAAACCAAAATAAAATGATTTATAATCTTTGGAAAAGATACTCTAGTATGTAACTTTCCCCTTGGGATAAGGCTTTCACAGATTTGTCTTAAGGGCATTGTAATTTATTATATTTTATACCAAATATATCAACCCTTATTTTTAGAAAAATGGTCATACCAGGAATCACAGTGCTCTTCAAAGTTAGAACCATAATAAGAATAAAGTGAAAGAAATAAAATCATAAAAGTGGAAACTCAATGGAATGCTTCAACATTCAAAAAGTTAGAGATGGTTCTCTTTGATTACATTTAAATTTACTTGATGGTGAACAACATAAAATATACCTAAATATATATAGTGTCAGGAATCTAGAACAAACATGCTCTGATGCCACTAGTTGGGATCTTGCTCCTCAGAAAGAGCACAGTATGATTACCAAATATAAGCAATTGAATATGCGGAAATAACCAGAAACACAAGTAAATATAATTCACCAATAGCACAGAATATGAGAGACAATACACTATCTTGTATTAACACTAACAGAAAAGAATACAACAAAGAGCCGCCACACTCTTTCACCTTACAGATATTCACCACACCTCAAGTGTTCAGTAATTCTTCTCACACACACTCTCCTACACAAAAACGGTCCCAACAACCAACTCACACACAGAATTGGTGTTCACCTCACCAACCAGTCAGTAATAACCCTGCCGGTACATCAAGCACTCTATAGCACTTCAAGCTGATCTCTCATGAACCTGCAACCTGCAATTCAAAGACCAAACTTACATGTAGATCCCCAATGAGCTTGCAACAACCTGAAACTCACAGATCTTACAACTAGAAGGAACTCTTCCTTTCTATCTCATGCCTTATACAATACATGCCAATGGGTCTATAAATAGATCCCTAACTCAAACAATAACTTAGACTCTTAATTTAGACAATTGTCCTCGCAGCACAAGACTCTAACTGGTCTCAACATGCAAACTCTTCGTTCACTTAACTAACTATCCGTGAAACGGGCAGTTATGGAACACACAGGCGACCGACGTCGGTCCCTGCTTGTCTAGTTCTGCCGACGTCGGCCGACTTCCTGCCGTCGCCGGTGGCCTTCTGCACTGGTCTCTGCCGACGTCGGTCGTACTGCCGACGCCGGTTCCTGTAGAACTCAGCAACCATCTGTTCCTCAGTTTGCAAAGGGTTGAAGCTTTTAGCTCCACAACCTAACAATCTCCCACTTGGAGATAAACAGCTGTAACCTGTACATGTACCTGTACACCGTCTAGTTTCTTACCTTGGCTATGTATCCATCTTCAAAATCACCCTTGAAGACCAACCACCACAAAATCCATGGTGCAAAACTTGTCATCCAAATTACCTGCCACATCCGCCTCTACAACCATGTAGAAAAAGAACTTGACCCTGCATAGCATGTGCACCTGCTGCTGGTCCCACTGAACTGCCCTTCAGTATTACTTTTCCGGATTGACTCCAAACTTGTGATAACTCCCACTGCTTGGGAAAACTCAGGTTTAGTACATACCATGCACTCAACCTCATTATGTGAATCAAGACACCTGTGCATAGAACTGTCTAACCATCGGCGTGCTAACCGGTTTCACACAATCATCTTGAAACAAAGTCAACACATGACCTTCCATGTCTCTAGAACACACTCTTGCCAAAGAATCTTGCTGCTCCCAGATTCTCCATGACAAACACCTGAACTAGCTTTACCTTTAGTTCAGCAATACCTGTATATGTAACCCTGCAACAAGCACATCATACAGAAATAGGATAGTGTAGCTAATACTATCCAACCTGGTAAAGAGAAACACAATGAACAAACCTCCATTGCTCTGCAGCTAATACAAGATCAAATACCCTGATCTTCCATCTCACGTATCCATTTCCGCTCTTCTTCATCCTTAACATCCATTCGTATCTCAGTGCTTACTTCCAGCTGGCAACACTACCCAAAACCCCTGTTTGGTTCTCCTCCAAGGAATCACATCCTCATCCATGCCTAGCTCCCACTGTTTCCTGGATCTACCCGTTCTGCTTCTTCAATAACTTCCTGGTCCTATGCCATAAGTGAGCAACAAGTAGTGTAAAGAAGGGAAATGACGAATTTAAGAACTTACTTACACCTTCAGTCCTCCATATGGGCGCTTGAGACTCCATGACAACTTGCTGTCCACCCAAAATTCGTCTCAGTGACCGATGCCGGTCACATCTCAGTCTACAATCGACCGATGTCGGTTCCCTGCGACTGCCTTCCTATCGACGTCGGTTTCCCCTGGCCGATGCCAGTCTCTGTCTGCCCCGAGTCACCGACGTCGGGCTGCACATAGCCAACGTCGGTCCCTATCTGGACACCGACGCCGGTTTTCCTGCCGACGTTGGTCTCTGTGTTTTTCTTGTGAGACCTGGCTTTTTCCCGCGAGCTCCTTTTGGATCAAACCCTTGTCCAACTCACCCTTGCTCTGCTCAGAATTCCTCTGCATCTTGTGCTGAACTCTGTTTGTCACTTTCTCCTTGAAAACCAAGGCTTTCCTGTTCTTGTCACTAACATCGGATTCCTCAAGAAACCTCACCTTCTTCTTCTGCATACAGAAATCACGATCCATGCCTTCCAAATCCGAAAGCATATCCTTTGACTCAAGAACCAACATCTCCTTCTTATCTATGTGACCAAGCCTATCAAGCCACATCTCCGAATCTACAACTGAAGTAGATAACCCAGAAGAAGAATCAGTAAAACAAGTAGATAGATAAAGCGTACCTACTTTCTTACCTCTAGCTACAACAAGTGTGCCCTTGGTAACCTTCCAAGAGTCCGCTGCGAGAGTTACTGTGCAACCCTCTTCACCCAAACTTCTAACAGAAATCAGATTCTGCTTCAGAATTGGGATGTGCATAACCTCTTTTAACACCCATGTGTTACCTATCTGCAGTTTCAGCTTCACTTTGCCTTTGCCAACAATCTGACAAGGCTTACCATCCCCTACACAAATTTCTCTAAAATCTCCCTGGACATACTCATGAAAAAATTCCCTATGTGGGGATGCATGAAAAGAGGCACCAGAATCTAATACCCAAGATTCTACTTTATCCAAAGAACATACCAGAGCATCCTGTGCAATGTAACCTGCAACATCTGCTTCTTCTTCATGTTCTTCATGCTAATCTGTACCCGATCTGCAATCTCTCTTTAAGTGCCCTTGCTTTCCACATTTCCAGCAGGTTATTCTGCCATACCTGGACTTGGATCTCTTGCCCGTCTTCGACCTTGATCTCCCACGCTCTATCTTCTCTCTTGGCCTTCCTCTTCCTTCAACACTCAAAGCATCTCCAGATGATTCACCTGTGCTTTTCCTATGTATCTCTTCGTTCAAGATTACACTCACAATATCATCCACTTTTAAGACTTTTGAAGGAGACACAGTATTAGAAACTGCCATTACCAAACCTTCCCAACTTTCAGGTAATGAACACAAGATTAAGAGAGCTCTTATTTCATCATCAAATACAATATTGACTGAACTTAACTGGTTTACTAAACCATGGAAATCACTAAGATGGCTATGAACAGATCCACCTTCCAACATTTGCAAATTAAATAAACGCTTCATAAGAAATACCTTATTCGAAGCTGAGGGTTTTTCATATAAATTTGCCAAAGATTCCATCAACTCCACCGTTGTCTTACACTGTGATAAGCTGGAAATCACAGATGATGCAAGACTCAATCTAACAGATCCCAGAGCCTTCCGATCAAGAACCTCCCATTCTTCATCTTTCATATCCAAGGGTTTGCTAGCAATCCCACCCAATGGTAAGTACAAATCTTTCTGATACAGATAGTCCTCAATCTGCATCCTCCATAATTGGTAGTTCTTGCCATTGAACTTTTCCATTTGTAGTTGACTGCTTTCTGTCATTGCTCAACTCCCACTCAAACAGAAACCCTGTGAGTACCCTGTAATCAAAACACACTACCCAGATCTACACCAATCTGTTAGTATCCCAACCAAAAGCTCTGATACCAATTGATGGTATCAAGCTTAAGAACCTACAACCAAGGCTCTGATACCACTTGTCAGGAATCTAGAACAACAAACATGCTCTGATGCCACTAGTTGGGATCTTGCTCCTCAAAAAGAGCACAGTATGATTACCAAATATAAGCAATTGAATATGCGGAAATAACCAGAAACACAAGTAACTAGAATTCACCAATAGCACAAAATATGAGAGACAATACACTATCTTGTATTAACACTAACAGAAAAGAATACAACAAAGAGCCGCCACACTCTTTCACCTCACAGAGATTCGCCACACCTCAAGTGTTCAGTAATTCTTCTCACACACACTCTCCTACACAAAAACGGTCCCAACAACCAACTCACACACAGAATTGGTGTTCACCTCACCAACTAGTCAGTAATAACCCTGCCGGTACATCAAGCACTCTATAGCACTTCAAGCTGATCTCTCATGAACCTGCAACCTGCAATTCAAAGACCAAACTTACATGTAGATCCCCAATGAGCTTGCAACAACTTGCAACTCACAGATCTTACAACTAGAAGGAACTCTTCCTTTCTATCGCATGCCTTATACAATACATGCCAATGGGTCTATAAATAGATCCCTAACTCAAACAATAACTTAGACTCTTAATTTAGACAATTGTCCTCGCAGCACAAGACTCTAACTGGTCTCAACATGCAAACTCTTCGTTCACTTAACTAACTATCCGTGAAACGGGCAGTTCTGGAACACACAGGCGACCGACGTCGGTCCCTGCTTGTCTGGTTCTGCCGACGTTGGCTGACTTCCTGCCGTCGCCGGTGGCCTTCTGCACTGGTCTCTGCCGACGTTGGTCGTACTGTCGACGCCGGTTCCTGTAGAACTCAGCAACCATCTGTTCCTCAGTTTGCAAAGGGTTGAAGCTTTTAGCTCCACAACCTAACAATCTCCCACTTGGAGATAAACAGCTGCAACCTGTACACCGTCTAGTTTCTTACCTTGGCTATGTATCCATCTTCAAAATCACCCTTGAAGACCAACCACCACAAAATCCATGGTGCAAAACCTTTCATCCAAATTACCTGCCACATCCGCCTCTACAACCATGTAGAAAAAGAACTTGACCCTGCATAGCATGTGCACCTGCTGCTGGTCCCACTGAACTGCCCTTCAATATTACTTTTCCGGATTGACTCCAAACTTGTGATAACTCCCACTGCTTGGGAAAACTCAGGTTTAGTACATACCATGCACTCAACCTCATTATGTGAATCAAGACACCTGTTCATAAAACTATCTAACCATCGGCGTGCTAACTGGTTTCACACAATCATCCTGAAACAAAGTCAACACATGACCTTCCATGTCTCTAGAACACACTCTTGCCAAAGAATCTTGCTGCTCCCAGATTCTCCATGACAAACACCTGAACTAGCTTTACCTTTAGTTCAGTAATACCTGTATATGTAACCCTGCAACAACCACATCATACAGAAATAGGATAGTGTAGCTAATACTATCCAACCTGGTAAAGAGAAACACAATGAACAAACCTCCATTGCTCTGCAGCTAATACAAGATCAAATACCCTGATCTTCCATCTCACGTATCCATTTCCGCTCTTCTTCATCCTTAACATCCATTCGTATCTCAGTGCTTACTTCCAGCTGGCAACACTACCCAAAACCCCTGTTTGGTTCTCCTCCAAGGAATCACATCCTCATCCATGCCTAGCTCCCACTGTTTCCTGGATCTACCCGTTTTGCTTCTTCAATAACTTCCTGGTCCTATGCCATAAGTGAGCAACAAGTAGTGTAAAGAAGGGAAATGACGAATTTAAGAACTTACTTACACCTTCAGTCCTCCATATGGGCGCTTGAGACTCCATGACAACTTGCTGTCCACCCAAAATTTGTCTCAGTGACCGATGCCGGTCACATCTCAGTCTACAGCCGACCGATGTCGGTTCCCTGCGAATGCCTTCCTGCCGACGTCGGTTTCCCCTGGCCGACGCCGGTCTCTGTCTGCCCTGAGTCACCGACGTCGGGCTGCACATAGCCGACGTCAGTCCCTGTCTGGACACCGACACAAGTTTTCCTGCCGACGTTGGTCTCTGTGTTTTTCTTGTGAGACCTGGCTTTTTCCCGCGAGCTCCTTTTGGATCAAACCCTTGTCCAAATCACCCTTGCTCTGCTCAAAATTCCTCTGCATCTTGTGCTGAACTCTATTTGTCACTTTCTCCTTGAAAACCAAGGCTTTCTTGTTCTTGTCACTAACATCGGATTCCTCAAGAAACCTCACCTTCTTCTTCTGCATACAGAAATCACGATCCATGCCTTCCAAATCTGAAAACATATCCTTTGACTCAAGAACCAACATCTCCTTCTTATCTATGTGACCAAGCCTATCAAGCCACATCTCCGAATCTACAACTGAAGTAGATAACCCAGAAAAAGAATCAGTAAAACAAGTAGATAGATAAAGTGTACCTACTTTCTTACCTCTAGCTACAACAAGTGTACCCTTGGTAACCTTCCAAGAGTCCGCTGCGAGAGTTACTGTGCAACCCTCTTCACCCAAACTTCTAATAGAAATCAGATTCTGCTTCAGAACTGGGATGTGCATAACCTCTTTTAACACCCATGTGTTACCTATCTACAGTTTCAGCTTCACTTTGCCTTTGCCAACAATCTGACAAGGCTTACCATCCCCTACACAAATTTCTCTAAAATCTCCCTGGACATACTCATGAAAAAATTCCCTATGTGGGGATGCATGAAAAGAGGCACCATAATCTAATACCCAAGATTCTATTTTATCCAAAGAACATACCAGAGCATCCTGTGCAATGTAACCTGCAACATCTGCTTCTTCTTCATGTTCTTCATGCTAATCTGTACCCGATCTGCAATCTCTCTTTAAGTGCCCTTGCTTTCCACATTTCCAGCAGGTTATTCTGCCATACCTGGACTTGGATCTCTTGCCCGTCTTCGACCTTGATCTCCCACGCTCTATCTTCTCTCTTGGCCTTCCTCTTCCTTCAACACTCAAAGCATCTCCAGATGATTCACCTATGCTTTTCCTATGTATCTCTTCGTTCAATATTACACTCACAATATCATCCACTTTTAAGACTTTTGAAGGAGACACAGTATTAGAAACTGCCATTACCAAACCTTCCCAACTTTTAGGTAATGAACACAAGATTAAGAGAGCTCTTATTTCATCATCAAATACAATATTGACTGAACTTAACTGGTTTACTAAACCATGGAAATCACTAAGATGGCTATGAACAGATCCACCTTCCAACATTTGCAAATTAAATAAACGCTTCATAAGAAATACCTTATTCGAAGCTGAGGGTTTTTCATATAAATTTGCCAAAGATTCTATCAACTCCACCGTTGTCTTACACTGTGATAAGCTGGAAATCACAGATGATGCAAGACTCAATCTAACAGATCCCAGAGCCTTCCGATCAAGAACCTCCCATTCTTCATCTTTCATATCCAAGGGTTTGCTAGCAACCCCACCCAACGGTAAGTACAAATCTTTCTGATACAGATAGTCCTCAATCTGCATCCTCCATAATTGGTAGTTCTTGCCATTGAACTTTTCCATTCGTAGTTGACTGCTTTCTGTCATTGCTCAACTCCCACTCAAATAGAAACCCTGTGAGTACCCTGTAATCAAAACACACTACCCAGATCTACACCAATCTGTTAGTATCCCAACCAAAAGCTCTGATACCAGTTGATGGTATCAAGCTTAAGAACCTACAACCATGGCTCTGATACCACTTGTCAGGAATCTAGAACAACAAACATGCTCTGATGCCACTAGTTGGGATCTTGTTCCTCAGAAAGAGCACAGTATGATTACCAAATATAAGCAATTGAATATGCAGAAATAACCAGAAACACAAGTAACTAGAATTCACCAATAGCACAGAATATGAGAGACAATACACTATCTTGTATTAACACTAACAAAAAAGAATACAACAAAGAGCCGCCACACTCTTTCACCTTACAGAGATTCGCCACACCTCAAGTGTTCAGTAATTCTTCTCACACACACTCTCCTACACAAAAACGGTCCCAACAACCAACTCACACACAGAATTGGTGTTCACCTCACCAACCAGTCAGTAATAACCCTGCCGGTACATCAAGCACTCTATAGCACTTCAAGCTGATCTCTCATGAACCTGCAACCTGCAATTCAAAGACCAAACTTACATGTAGATCCCCAATGAGCTTGCAACAACCTACAACTCACAGATCTTACAACTAGAAGGAACTCTTCCTTTCTATCTCATGCCTTATACAATACATGCCAATGGGTCTATAAATAGATCCCTAACTCAAACAATAACTTAGACTCTTAATTTAGACAATTGTCCTTGCAGCACAAGACTCTAACTGGTCTCAACATGCAAACTCTTCGTTCAATTAACTAACTGTCCGTGAAATGGGCAGTTCTGGAACACACAGGTGACCGACGTCGGTCCCTGCTTGTCTGGTTCTGCTGACGTCGGCCGACTTCCTGCCGTCGCCGGTGGCCTTCTGCACTGGTCTCTGCCGACGTCGGTCCTACTGCCGACGCCGGTTCCTGTAGAACTCAGCAACCATCTGTTCCTCAGTTTGCAAAGGGTTGAAGCTTTTAGCTCCACAACCTAACATAGAGTTCTTAATGTTTATATTTACTAACCCACTAACTATTCCTAAAAACCAATATTAAATGTTGCTCTACAATAATTATTAGATGATGCATTGGTTTATCTTTTTTGATAATATTAGAGTCTTATTCCTAATTTAGCTAAGGGTTTAGAATAAATAAATCTTTAAATAATATTGAAATAATTACATTACTAATTTTATAATTTATTTAACTTTCATATCTTTCTAAAAATAGTAATGAAAAAGGAGAAATGCAACTTATCTTAAAACAAGACTAAGACGGCTGAGACATAGGTTGAAACTGTCTGTCAAAGACCAGTATAGTGTCATGAACCTAGATATAGATTTCATTTAGTGAATAAATAGGATACTTTGGGCTCTGATGATATAGTCTAGGTCATGCCGCTATTGTCCAAACTACTCACAAAGATCTAAGTTTTATAGGTTTTATTCACTATCCCTATTTGAGCCTACTATGAAATTTTGGATATTGAATGTCAATGGAGATCCTTGTAGATATGATTTAATATCAAACTCTAGACCTTCAGTATGCTTAAATAAAACTTGAGAAAGAGGTGGGGTTAGTATATGTAAGATGCACTGAATATGTATCCATACCCATTGTGTGGGCACACTACCTACATACCAATAATCCAAAGAGGGATGAAGACATATATAGTTCTCCCACTTGATGTGCTTTTTGAAATAGTTTTATGTAGATGAAAAAATGATAAATTGAGAGTTCTTGAGGTGGCTAGAGACTAGTGTGAGTGTTTGAATATATTTATAGCTATATCGGATGGCTCTATGCAAAGAATAGAGAAATTTACCTCGATGGTTTTGCTTGTATTCTTACTTGCTTTGTAATATTTTACAACCCATTCTAAATATATTTTGAATGGGTTTTTATAGAGATCTATGAGTCATGGGTTAAATGTATTCACCTAGGCTAACATAATGAAGAATAAAAATTAGAAGGAAATAGTCATTTGGGATCAAAATGTGATTGCATAGGAGCACTAAAAATGGGACACCCTAGGGGCTAGCACTATATTCCAATCATAGTGTTCCTATCCTATAGGGTTGGGAGTTGGGGGGGATGGAATTAAGATATGAAATTGAGTCTAGCTGAGCTAGAATCAGGTCTCAGAAGTATATAGATGATCAATTATAAGCAAAAAGTTATCTAGAAAGGTTATGAGAGAATGCAAGAGGGTCTTATGGATTAGGTATCATAAGCCACAATCAAGCTACCAATTGGGACATATTATATGACTAAATTTCCCCTTATTTATTCTAGTTATGTAACAAAGCAAAATACTAGAATAAAGGAAAGTAAAAATTATACTTGAACTTACCTGAAATGGTGAAGCCCATGAAGCTGTGGGGTGTTGAGTGTGCATAGAGAGAGTACATTATGAAATATAAATTTTCAAGAGAAAATAAAGATTAGATCAATTCTTACTTGATATGCTATATCTAAAATAAGAACATACAAAAGCTAGGTAAGAGAGAGAGAGGAAGAAATAGGAATGAATACAACTCATTGGGTACACAGACCAATCCAAAACTTGTTGTGCTATAGAGTGATGTTGGGTATGTGTTAAACCAAACTTAATATTGTGAATGGAGATAAGTGCTCAATTCCCTAATAGTGCCTTAAGAATGCAAAGGATGGCCTTTTGGATCCATCATTGCCTACTAAGTGAAGTTATGTGATCATGCATGTGCTAATTAATATTTGGACTGTGTGTCTAATCCCTCTAAGTAGGTGGCTTAAGAATACAAAAACTAGATAGACCTATGACTCCATTATTGCCCATTAAGTGAAGCTATGAGCTAATACCAGTATGAATTTATGTCGTATGAGATGGATTTTGAAGCCCATGAATGCTTTGAAATCTGATAATATGGCACGAATAGTCAAATATGTATTGAAAATTGGGCCAATCTTAACCACTCTAAAAGGAAGAGATTAGACTTGTATGAAAGCCACTATGAAACTGGGAACTAGGCTTATTTGAAAGCCACTCCAAAATGATGCCAACTACCTACAGATGGAATAAGGCACATAACTAGTGAGAATGCTTGGGTAATATACTAAAATCAAAAAGAAAATAAAACCAATGTACCACACACATTGCTCCCAATCACTAGTGTTTATAAAATTGATTTTGAATTGAAAGTTATACCAATGGCCTAATCTTAAACTAGAAGTGAGAGCCATCATGTCACATCAGATGCCCCTATATCTAGATTCTCTGAGAAAAATTGTACTAAAACTATTGAATCTAAACTAATATGTATCTAAGAAAACTATAGTTGAGCTTACGTTTTTGCCTGTTTATTAAAAAAATTGTGTTTTTCATTGTTTGGATAGGAGCACAAAAGATAGGACACCCCACTATCCCAGGTTATTTTCCATGTTTGGTGATGTTGTCCTTTATTGAATCTAAAAATTGTTATATAATCATCTCTATTTTTTGGTCTGTTATGCCTACTTTGACCTTTGATTATTGTTCTGAGTGTTCTAAAGATTGATTTTTTGACTACTACGAGATCTGATCTCTATGACAAAACCCCTATTTGTTGCTCCCTATTCTGAGGGGTGGAATGGAGACCCTAAAATGACTACCCTCAAAATAAAAAGCCTTGTAAGTGTGTTATGCTATGAAATACATGATATAGCAATGATAATTGAAAAAATGTCTCAAGATATAGCATAGTTTGTATTGGAGATTATTAGATCGACAAGGGTATGCTTAGATAAATATAACAATGTAATAATATATGTAGTGTACTAAAATAAAACTAAAAATATTAGTTGTTAGTTGTTAGTTTTCAATGAGGGATGGAGCATGTTGTCCATCATAGCATCCAAGAAAGTAAGATAATGCATGTTGTGGATCATGGCATTGAAAAATAATTGAGAAGAAAGAAAGTAACAAGCACATGAGGTAAGAAACAAGAAGAATAAAAAAGTGGAAAGGGGACATACAAAAAAGGGACATAGACACATGTTACTCAAACTAGAAAGAAAGCATTTAAGGCATGTCTAAATGCCACATACACATACCATTGAAAACAAGCAAAGATGGCACAAGGGCCGCAATCACATAGAATATTACATTCAAAGGACATTAGAAGATGTCTTAAGGCACACACAAGAGACAAAACATGAATTGAGAAATGCAATCACATTTATATATGTAAAGCAAGTAAGGAAAACATGTAATATAATCAAAATACAATTGCATCTAACTAATGAAAGCAAAAGTGAATGTATCCAAAACATGGAGTACAAGAATAGGTATATGATAATAAATACACAAGTGTTATATACTAGTGAGTGTCGATAGAGTAATCTATGTAAGCTAGTAATTAATTTACGTCATCATGATAACTAGAGTGTGTAGTGTAGGAATCACATTACCTGGATGGTGTAGTCATGTAGAGTATGCCCTCAGTGGGTAGATATGTTGATGTATGTCTCAAATGTAAAAGTAGGATGCCCCCTCAATGGGTAAAGTGAAGAAATCAAAGATCTGAATGTCACTACACACACTCAAAGAAGATCAAGTGAAGCATGGTAATTTAGATAAATTGACAAACAATTGGCATAGAAAAACAATTGTAAGTACATCATGGTAGTATAAATGTGAATCATGGATAACGCATATAATTGAAATGTTTTTGGTATTTTTGGTATATTTAAATTCTTTTGGTATTTTTTGTCTAAGCTATGCACATTCAGTCATGAGAAGACTATATACAAGTAATTGAAAAGAAGCCATATACAAATAATTTTGAAAAATTATGTAAAAGTAAGTTTAAATGAAACTATGTATAAAATGGATTGAGAAGAAATGATACCAAATGATGAGTCTCATGAGAAACTCCTTGTCATGGTGTCCTATATCAAATAAAGGAATCATGCATGATTATGAAGAACAAAGGAATGGATACAAATATGACTCTAAATATTCAGATTCAATGTTGGTATCTTCAAAATCATATAACCAATATTGCTCCACTCATCCTTATAATCTTTATTTTGAACCAATGGAATGATAATGTTGAATTTTGTTGTATCTGGATATTTTCCTTTGATAAATTATGTCAGTAAATTATTTATCTTAGGATGTTCAATGAATCCCAAACATTGGTGACAAACATTGTCAACTAATAGAATAGGGGTAGTGATGCCTTGAGCATACTTGCCCATTCCTTGACCTTGATAATAAAAATTTTGTAGATATTTTTGACCAAACACATACTACTTTAGAAGTTGAGACCTTTTTTTGAGAGGTATATTTGCATCTTTTTTATGCATTACCTATGCTTGTGGTACTATTTGTTGCTTTGTTTG
Organism: Torreya grandis; assembly: GCA_037957365.1. Lineage (NCBI taxonomy): Eukaryota > Viridiplantae > Streptophyta > Pinopsida > Cupressales > Taxaceae > Torreya > Torreya grandis. Next base: position 348,014 of record JARHVA010004741.1, read on the forward strand.
TTTTTATCCTTTTGTTGTTCTGAGTTATGCTTTGGTAACCACTTTTTTACTATTTCTAAATTTGACCCTTTGTGAATGTGTTCCCATGTCACTATGGATTGATTAACTAATTTAACTTTAATAGGGACCTCATTAAAAATTAATTTTTTTATTTGTTTTTTCAATTTGAAACACGAGTCTGCGTAATGCCCATGCATTCTATGATATGCACAATAATATCTGGATCTTATCACTGGATGTAGAAGAGGTAGTTTTATCAACTTATATTTAATCATTATGCTTAATACATCACTTGAACTCTTATTTGATCCTTTAATTCTTTTTGAGTCACTAGTTGTAGAGTTACATTGTTGTGATTTCTTATTTTTATATGTAATATTGTTTATAACCAATTGACTAGGTGAAGTTGCATATACATGATTGACACTAAGGTACCTTTCAAGATTTTGTATTATAATTTGATTTTATAATTTTGTGATATTTTTATGTAATATCTGAATCTACATTTTTAAATATGAAATTAACTTATTCATACTAGTGATTTGATCCCTTAGATTGTCACAAGTGCAAACCCTAGTTGCTTTTGATTGAACATGTAGGCACATATGTTGAAGAGGGTTTGAAGAAGCTATTAGCTAAATGTATGCATTAAGAAAAATAGTATCGGCTACCTCACCTTTTGGAGGGGTGATAGCATGGACTTGGTTAGAGGGAAAGTAGCTATCACCCTCTTGGGGGAGAGGAGGAGAAGGAAATTATTTCCTATGCTTAAGATATGACATTGAAACTTGATAGGTGGTTGTTAGATTATGAAATGGATCCTCTAAGTATGTAAGGATTTTATTATTGATTAAATTACACATAATAAAGAGATAACACGTTATATAAGTAATTAGAGCTATAAGTTGTATGACAATATGATTATAAATAATATTCCACATGAGAGATAACAAATAAGGGATAGAGAGCATGGAATTTTGCACTAATACATAAAAAAAATTGACTTGTAACATAACATTTTTAACATGTTTAGCAAAATAGAGTTGGAAATTATTCTGCATGAGAGATAGAATATGCAAAATAAATATTGAAATGTTGTACATTTTTAGCAATAAATTTTGTAATATCATCCCATATTATAAGAAGAAAGCATGAAAGGGAAAAAATGAAACTTTACATTAATATATAGTAAACTTCATCATTTATATACATGATAAGACTGAGTATGGACTCATTATTTGCAAATGCTATGAAATGAGTGAAATCCAAATTTTTTTAATGTGAAATCTAATTTGGATGTAAGGTGATACCTCAAAAGCAAAGGGACCTAGTAAAATAAACTAGGATTTAAAATAAATAAGTTTTAAAATTATTATGGTGAATTTTAAAAATTAAATATGAATTTATAATTGAAATATGAAGGGAAAATATTAGAAAAAATATTGGAAAAACCAGCAATGAAGTTACCTTAGGTTTTATGGGGTTTTTATGCACAAATGAAGTAAGTTGCGTTCCCCAAATGATTTAACTATTTATGGTAATATTGAAACTTTATTCCTAATTTAGTTAAGGGTCTACAATAAATAAATTATTAAATAATATTTCAATAATTATAGTACTGATTTATATAATTTATTTAACTTTTGTAGCTTTCTAAAAATAGTAATGAAAAAGGATAACTGCAATTTAGCTTAAAACTATACTTAGATGGCTAAGACAAATGCTGAAACTAGTTGTGCAGGATTGAGACAGTACCATGAACCTTGATCTATATTTCATTCAATGAAAGGATAGGAGTACCAAAAATAGGACGCTTTGGGGTTTGACACTATAGTCCACGTCCTACCGCTATTATCCAAACTTGTCACAAAGGTCTAATTTTTCTACGTTTTGTTTGTTGTCCCTATGTATTCCTTCTTGTGAAGTTTTGGATCTTGAATGTTAATGGAGATTATTATAGAGATGATTTAATATTAAAATTTAGACCTTCATTTTTCTTGAATACAACTTGAAAAAGAGGGTTAGGGGGGTGCGTTGGGGTGTGGTTAGTATGTGTTAGATATACTAAACATTTATCTACACCCCTTGTGTTAGAACACTACCTAAATAATAATACTCTGAATATGGATCAAGCCATATGTAGTTCTCCTACTTGATGTGTTTTTTGTAATAGTGCTATGCAAATGCAAAAATACCAAATTGAGAGTGCTTGAGGTGGCTAGAGACTAGTGTGAGGGTTTGAATATGTTTGTAGGTGTATTGGATGGTTATATGAAAATAATAGGGAAATTTTCCTTAGTGGTTTTATTTGTATTCTTGATTGCTTTGTAATATTTTCCAATCCATTTTAAATGAAATTTGAATGGGATTTTATATAGATTTATTGGTCGTGGGTTAATTGTATTCATGCTTGGCTGACATAATGAAGAATATGAATAAAAAAGAAATGATCATTTGGCATCGAAATGTGATTGGATAGGAGCATCAAAAATTAGACACCTTAGGGACTGATGCTATAGTCCAACCCCAACACTCATGTCCTATTGGATCAAGACCTAAGGAGATTTAGCATGAGAAATAAAGTCTGGTTGAGCTAGAATCAGGTCTCAAAAGTCTATAGATGATTGATTATAATAAAAAAAAGGTGTCTAAAATGGTTATGAGAGCATAAAAGAGGGTCCTATGGATTGGGTGTCACAAGCCACACTCAGTCTACAAATTTTGACATTTTATATGACTACATGCATTATGGGTGGAGGAAGAAATTACTATTTATAGCACTCTCCTTTAATTTATCCCATTAGCCATTATAACATCCATCATTTTAAAACTCTATATTAAGTTCTTAAATTTTTGTTTATATAGTGCTTTTGTGAAAATATTAGTTACCTGGTCTTTAGATTTCCAAAATGCTAATATAGTTTCACTATCTTCAAGTAATTCTCTTATGAAATGATAACATATCTAAAAATGCTTTCTTCATCCACAAAACATTACATTAGTTTTCAAGTCTATTGAAGATATGTTATCATAATATATTATTGTCCCATTTTCTTATCCCTTATTTAGATAAACTAGAATTCTCTTTAGCCAAATAGCCTAACATACTATTGTATTTGTTACAATATACTTAACTTATACTATGGAAAAATAAACTATGGGTTGTTTCTTGGATGCCCATGAAATGGATCTTGAACCCATGTAGAACACATATCTCGATATGTTTTTCTTGTCCTCTACACTACCTACCCAATCGTTATCTATACAACCAACTAAATCAAAACAATGATGTATATAAAATGCCATAGTTCTTGGTTATGTTGTCATGCCTTAAAGTTTTCATGCCTACTTGCCAATGTGTATCCCTAAGTGTCTCCATGAATATATAAATTAGGCTTACTGCATACATTATATCAGACCTAAATGTTGTCAAGTACATTAGACATCTAACCATGCGCTTGTATAAAATTGGATTCACCTCAATATTGCAATCTTCCTTTCTTAACTTTAGACCTATTGTTTTTAGTGTTGGCTTGGGCTTACCATTCAGTACTTTGAAATTCTTTAATATTTGTGAAGCATATTTTGACTGAGAGATGCATATGCCATGATCCATCTATTGTACTTATATACCAAGGAATTACCTTAATAGACCCAAGTCTATCATTCTAAACTCCCTTTTCATTTCTTCTTTTAACTCAACAATGAAATGATCCTCATTTCCTATAAAAATTAGTTCACCTACAAATAACACATCAATCAAAATATTACCATGGCTTGCATTGATTCAAAGTGTGGGATCACTACTACTTTTTCTGAAGCCATGGGTAGTAAAGTATGAATAAATTCTACTATACCAAGTCCTTAGTAGTTGATTAAGTCCATGGAGTGCTTTCTTGAGACTATACACCTTGTTTTCTTATCTTGAAACTTCATATCTAGGTGGTTTATCAACATAGAATTCAAATTTGGGTACTCCATTTAAGAAGGTTTATTTCACATACATTTGATATGTACCTTCCATGTATGTTGGGTAGTTATTTCTAAGACAATCTTCATGGTTTCCACTCTTACAATAGGAGAATATGTATCATCATAATCGCTTCTAGGTTTCATTTTGTATCCCTTAACAACCAACCTTACTTTATGCCTATCAATTTTCCCTTCTATTGTGCTCTTGGTTTTATATTCCCATTTAACTTTAATTACTTGTTTATTATTGTGTATGTTAGTTAACTGCCATGTTTTTTTATATATTTCTTCATCCATGACCTTGCACCATTTGTCTTATTTTTCTCCTTATTCAAAACATGTAGTATCATCATGATGAAATAAAGCAAAAATCATATTTTCATTAAGATCATCATACTTTGTATTATTATAAAACTATCTCAAGCTCCTTGTCTTTCTAGGCATTAGAGAAGTGAGAGTTGGATCTGAGCTGCTGCAAGAGTTTCTTGATTGAGGAGGATGTTGTGAAATTGATGTAGATAGAAGTTTAACATGTTGATAAATGTTTGGTTCAACTCCATTTTCTTCAATTCTATCTTTTATATCATCCATGGGTACCATTATCAAGATACCAAAGGTAGTGTCAATAATGCCATCCCATGATTCATCCTCAATTAAATCAACATCTCTTCTAATCACAACATTCTATATAATAGGGTGTACTATCTATATGATTTAGTTTCTTCACTATATCTAATGGAGATAGACTTTTCTCTTTTAACATAAAATTTATCCCCCTTTTCCTTTGGTACATGTGAATATGTGAAAAACTTAAATATTCTTAGGTGCTCAACACTATATTTTTATTTGGACATGCTTCTTATGTACTCATATTTTGAATAACCTTTGTGGGAGACTTATTTAATAAGAATGATACTATTTTTATAGATTGACTACAAAATTCTCTTGAGAGACCTTTAGCCTTCAACATGATTAAATACATCTCCTGGATGGTCCTATTATTTCTTTCTTCCACTCCATTTTATTGTGGAGTGTATCTAGTTATGAATTATTTTAAAATGCCTTCACTATTGAAAAAATTTAGAAATTATTTAGAATCATAATCTCCCCCTCTATCTAATCTAATGATCTTAATGGAGTATCCATTCTATTTCTCAGCCAATACCTTGAACCACTAGAATTTATTGAAAGTATCAAATTTATTATTTAAGAAATAAACTCAAGTCTTCTTATTGTAATCATATATGAAGGTCAAGAAATATGCATTATTGGAGTCAATGAGAGTTTTCATTAGGCCCAAGAAATTTTAGTGAACCAACTCCAATTTAGCTTTTGCCCTCCTAAACATCCCTGATTGAAAGGGGTGCCTATGTTGTTTCCCTAAGACACATCTCTCACATTTTATTTTAGGTTCTAGTAATGTTGGTAGACCTCTAACCATATTATTCTTAAATAAAATATCTAATATAGAATAACTTAATTTCCCATACCTTAAATTCCAAAGTCTAGATGTGTCTTTGATGACTATCTTTAAGGTTTATTATTGTAGTATTATTGCAATCATGAAAGGATCAATTTTCATTTTGAGATAAAACATGTGATTCCTTCTCATTTGAATTGTAGTTATGTTTTTCTTTCTTCCTTCTTTATTAAATATTGTGAACTTTCCATTCTCCATCAAGACACTATATCATTTTTGGATCAATGTTCCAATACTCAAAAGATCATGTTTTAGATTTAGATCATTGTAGAGATCCTAGATTACTCTTATTTCACCTTGCTCAGTCTACATGATGACAATACCTCTATGAACAACAAGAAATTTTTCATTATTCCCCATATTAATCTCATAATGAATCTTCTCCTCAATGGAGGAAAAAAAGTTCTTATTACCACTCATGTGGTTACTACAATCTCTATCCAAATACCAAAGCTTAGATTAGATCTTCTTAACACATTACATGAAATGAACATGTTTGGAAAATGTTCAGGTTCACTTACATTATCATTATTTACATTTTAACTTTTCCTTGATTGATCATGTTTCCTCCTTATGCATTCACTATAGAAATGACCATATTTATGGGAGTAATATTGTTAAACATTTCTTTTATCATACCTTTGGTTTGAAGTATTGTTCCTTTTCTTATCTTAGAATTTTAATTATCAACTGGTTGCTCCTTCCTAACTATTTATGATTATTCTTTCATAGTATTTTTCTCCTCTTCCTCTATTTCTAAATCTTCTATGTCTATTGTCTCCTCCTCCCACTACATCTCATACTAGCTTGAGCCTTGAATTCTTTCTCTAGGGAAGAAGGACTAGATCTATTCAACCATTGATCATGGGTTTGTAGAGAACTTATCAAATCACGCACTAATCTTCTTTGAAAGGTCTTTAGCCTCCTTAGTTGAAATTTCAATCTGATCATATCTAGATGGTAAACTCCTAAGGATTTTCTCAATAATTCTTTGAACTTATATAGAATGACCATTAATTCTTAACTAGTTGGTTAAATTAGAAACTCTTGTATGAAGAATGGAAATGGAATCACCATCATTCATTTTTAATGTTTCAAATTTTCTCCTAAGAAATAGGATTTTTAATAGTTTCATACTTTGGTAGTGCCTATGTAGGAGTTTTTAAGGATCTTTCATGCCTCTGTTGAGTAATTGGCTACTAAAATTCTTGGGTATATGGCTTCCACCATTACTATCTTGATCAGATTTAATGATTTTGCATCTTTTCTCCTAATTTCCTTTAGCTAGGTATTTTATGTGTTTATCAATGCATTGTAAGGATCTTGTTCAGTCCTATCTATGAATCCAATTACCAAACACTCCCATAAATCATTTTATACCATTATCATATTCATATTCTTAACCCATACATCATAATTTTTCCCATCAAAGGTTTATGGATGTTGCCAACATTTACCTTCTATTATAACCATGCTAAGGGTCTATAAAAATTCTATAAAGTAGTCCTTGCCTTAAACATGATTTCAAACTACAACTAGCTTAGAAATATGTAGGGTAAATTCTTATACAAAGGTTTTTTAAGTAAACATTCTAACTTGGTTGAATGGTTCTTTTATCATTTATTAACAATGCCTCTATTTTTTTCGAAGTGATCTTTCATTTGACATGTGATAGTGGCTAGGTGATTGTGCCTTACTTTATTGAAGCTACCTCTTTGTTTTTCTCCATGGTTTTGTTGGATGATCAAACTCCCTTGATATCCTCTTCAACATTTTTTAATTACTAAATGCTGGATAGTCAATTGGTAGTGCTTCACAACTTGATTAGACTATCTTATTTTGATAGTGATCTAATTGTAGCATTTATTTCTTCTTGATTGTGCTTTTTCAACCTATCATTCTTCTCCAAATAGTTGTGTCTTCTTTGGTATTAATTGGCTCACCCATGTTGAATTCTACCTCGCTACACTTCCCTAGCTAATTTTGCTCCCATAATTTCCTTATATGTTCTCAAACAATCTCCTTATCTTTATCTTCAACTGCTAAGATTTATCCTTAGTTGTTCATGGCAAGTGATTGACTGGGTTCTTTGGTAGATTTTTATGCCTTTTTCAATCACTAATTGGTATTCCTTCCTTATACTCACATGATTTCCTTGATGTTTATTGATGTGATTCCTTTGCTCCTCTAGGATCACCCAATCTTCTAGGATCTAATACCAAACTAAATTTAATAAAATCATAAAAACAAAAACTTAATGAAATTATTTAGCATTCAAAAAATGAGATATGTTTATCTTTGATTACTCTTAAAATTTCTTGATGATGAATAACATACAATATGCCTAAATATATAGAGGTCTTAATGTCTATTTTTAGTAACCCACTAACTATGCCTAACTACCAATATTAAATGTTTGTATATAATAATTATTAAATGATACATCATGGGTGGAGAAAGAAATTATAATTTATAACATAGAGGATAAAACAATAATATTATTTACTAACTTTGAATGCAAAATAATACATTCAATTAATATAAACTAAGGAAAGAATGAATTGATTTTTAATCAAATAGGTATATGTTATTCTTTAAAAAACATTGTTGCAATTTTTAGTCCATGATAATAATTGTATTTTATATATACTCACAAATATGCTTTGTAATAGGTGATCTTGTTCTATTGTGTCTTGCCAAATCTTTTGCAAAATAAATATATGTTTTCATAAAAAATTAATAATACAACTAGTTTAGTTCTATTGAACATTTTCAATATTAGAAAATTCATTAAATGTATCCCAACACTTTTTGAATTCAAAGATTATTATGAAATGTTGGGATCATTTATGGTCCAAAGTAATTTAGTTTTTTTATGTTTTTGTTGTATGGGTTATTTTCCTATTAGTTAGTTTTTTAACCAACTTTTTATTCTGCAAGATTTTATAGTTTGCATTTGTACAAACATAATGATGATATTCTACATTGCATTTACCAAATAATTTTGTGTATATTCCTCCATATTCTAAGGGTCATCAGTGGTATTAGAGCCACATAAATTTAAACAGGAGGATTATAGGGATGTGAAGAAGTTCAATTATGTGCTTATGTTGAGAAGAGCCTCTACTAGAATATGCCAACCCTAATCTAAATTTTTTGAGTGTCAGCATTACATATGGACAACATGGTGATTTAGTATGGCATCTAGGGTCTAATCTTCTACAAAAATTTTGTTAAAACTTGGGTATTGATTAACACACGCCTGTACAATGAATCATAACACAGACCTCAATGCACAATGATGGTATGAAGATTCTGATATTTCATTCATAAATGCATTTTCAAACAGCCATATGGTCAACATTTGGTAGCACAAAGGTCTATTAAAGAAGCTTCTTTTGAGCCAATAGAAGTATAAAATCATTGGTAATACGTTCTAAAGACAATTAACAATTTTTTTTCCTCCATCCAGATTATCAAAAACCTAGTACATTCTAGTACAGTAATATTTTTTAATTTTTTGAAAAAAAATTATTCCCTTTGCATTGGTGCATGAGCCCTCATAAAAAGTGGTGAGTCAACTTTCTTCAAATTATTTTTGGCGATTGAAATATTTTATAAGGAAAAGTAATTTTTTTAATAGGGAAATCAAGTTCAAATATAAAAATATCTCTTTATATTTTTTAAATTATCTTAGAGCAATTGGAAAATCTTATTTTGTATAAAAATTTGAAGTTAGGAGGTGTAGGGATCAAATCCCATTTGTATTTATTTTGGTCAAAATTATTGTTTTGCCATTTTTTTAAAAAGAGGTTATAAGGATAAAAAAATTAATGAAAGGATAAGTTGTAATGGATAAATAAGGTGTAATATTTATTTTTTTACAAGTTATAGGAATCCTTTGTAATTGGGAAGTTATTTCGAAGGTAAAGACAAAACCTCGATAGCCTTCGTTATTTTTTATTTTCTTACCATGGCTAAAATTGTGAGATTAATTTCTAAAAATGGATGCTTAACTCCTAAAAATTATAAGGAATGTTAAATGAACATGTAAAATACATTAATATTCAATGACATGTTGGAAATAGTTGAAAAGTAACCAACATTGCCAATCGATGCCACAAATCTCATAGAATTTCATAAATATGACAAGCGTGCCCTTGCTTTATTGAAATCAACTTGCAGTGCACAAGTTATAATTCACATAGAGGCCATCTAGTTTGAATCTTGGAAAGCATGCAAATATCTAAAAGATGTGTATGATAAATAACCCACTTAAAAGAAAATTGATCTTCTTATGCAGTTTCTCAACACTAAACTAACAGATGATGAAGATGTTTCAGAGTATGTGTCACTAATTAAGAATTTGAAACATGACTATGACACTCCTGGCAGAAAAATTGATGATAAAATACTCATTTCTATTATTTTGAATAGCCTTAGCCCTAGCTATAAGAACTTTCTAGAAATGTTATAGCTTAGTGATATGTTTAACAAATCTAATTTTTATTCCATTTTTGAGTTGTTGACTCAACATGATCAATGATTTACAAAGAAGAAATAAAAACCTATTGAGGAGGCTTACTATACCGAAATAGGTAACCCATTATATGAGCACAATAGAAAACATTCCTTGCAGTACTTTCATAGATAAAAACACTCTTTAAGGCACACTTCTAGACATAAGCATCATTCTAGACATAGGGATCATTTTGGTTCTCTGAAGCATAGACATAATTCTATTTCTCTAAAGCATAGACATCACTCTTATTTTCAAAAGCATGAGCATCACCAAAAACATTCACATAGACACAAGCACAAGCATTCTTCTGCATGTGGTTATTCTTCCTCTAGTTATAGTGGATGTGAGAAAAAGAGTTACAATTGTGGTAGCATATGACACCTCTCTATAGAGTTACCCTCTAAAATGAGGTCCACTCGACATCGATAGAAGGTAGAATCAAACATTGCTGGTCATTCCAGTCACTCTAATCACTCTTCTAGTTCATCTTCTAGTTATTATTCTACATATTCTTCTGATGGATGGAATGAATATGAAGTTTCTTGTTCCATAGTTCATGACTACATATTTTGAGATGGTAAAACACCCATCTTGTGCTAATTTCTAGGATCAAGACTGGGATTTGATGTAGTTGCATTTTTTGGGTTATGTATTTTGATTTCATAGATCAAGAGTTGATATGATCTTTGATGTGGAGCATTTCATTGGTTTGTACTTAGTTTATTTATTTCATGGATTCTCACCTCTCCCATGATAGGGGGAGAAGATATTGCATATTGTTTTTTTATCAGTCATTAGTGGTTATGGTACAACTCAGCATTGAGTTTCTAGCATTGTTAGTGCTAAGCAAAGGCTTGTAGGAGATGTTAGAAATTGTTGGGCATCAATTTCAGATGTGCCATACATAGTACTAGGGAAATCACTTGTTGGATAGATTCTATGTGAGGGTCGATATAGTTACATAGAACATGATATTTTTCTACTTTAATATGTGGATGATCAAGGCATTGATCAGTCTAGGATGCACAATGTACTAGTTGTAGTTATAGCAAAGTCTACTTGGATGAATCACATTTCATTGCTTCAATATTTATATACCCCTTTGGATCAAGGGGGAGTTTTTTGGGATCATTTATGATCCAAATTAATTTATTTTTTTATGTTTATGTTGTAGAGGTTATTTTCCTATTGGTTAGTTTTTTAACCAACTTCTTCTTCTTTTAAAAGATTTTATAGTTTGTATTTCTACAAACATAATGATGATATTTTGCATTGCATTTCATGAATAATTTTATGTATATAATCCTCCATATTCTAAGGGCCATCATGAAATAAGTAAAGTCATACCTAAATTTTTAGTTCAATCAATCATTGATAGGGAAAAAAAGAAAACATGTTGCATCACAATGTATAGAAAACCAATATTACCATATGGATTCATAGTGGAAGTCATTGTGAAGAAGAAGCTAGAAGGAAGCTCCACATGAAGAACACTCAAATCCAAAAAAAATTGGAAAATTATAATAAGATAAAAAAATAAAATTTTATAATCATAAAATATATTCAGTAAATATTGATTGATTTTTTTAATGTGAAAAAGGATCACTATTAATAAAATCTTGTTATAACTAATGGTGTTTTCGTTATATAGTTTTATGTTGAAAAGGTCAACTTCAAGGTGGAAAAATTTTAGATTTTACATGAATCATTGGGGGAGATCTCCTTGTTTTATTATTTCACTGTGTCTAGACCTTCTTTAGCTCCAATCTCTCCCATGCAACCTTAGTTTTATAAAGTATCTAGGAAAACTAAGTTTCCTAGAGTAAACAACATAATGATTCCCATATGTAGTGTTTTCTAACACTACCTATGAGTCCTACCATTAGTGATGGATTTGGGTGGTCAAAATTGCTACAAAGTAAATTTAACTGGATGGTGATTTCTGTTTATCCTTCCAAGAAAGATGTTAGTGATGATAAATATAAAGAGAAGGAAACCTCTAGTTAGGATCCTATACTTGATACAAAAATACTCATGATAAAATTAGATAGAGGGATTGCGGATAAAAATTAGATGGTCCTTTACCTCCTCCTACACTATTTCTTGTTCCTCTAATTGTTTAAAATTTTTGAGTTTTACATTTTTTCCTGTATATGTCTCTAGATAATTATTTATTCACCTTTTTAATTTGAAAAGTTTATCATGTACTAAGTTAAATTATAAGTGTTTCCTCACCTTGGCTGATGTCATTATTTCATAGTCTAGTTTTATCTACTTATTATTTTGATATGATTATCTTTGTAACATAATATTTTATTAATATATGAAATAAGTTATTCAATAAAAATGTTTGTTAATTGAATAAAAGTTATAAAAAGAAGATGAAGTAGACATATTACAATGAGGATAATATTAGAACTTCTCAAATTCAAATTCACAATTTGAGTGAGAAAGTTAATATCCTTTATATTAACTTCATTGATTTGGATAATATCACTACTGGTATGGTTGAGATCATTACTACCTAGGATACTATTATTAGTGATATTGTTATTGTTTTAGATAAGGCAAGTAGAGATAGCATTTAGAAATAAATTGGGAAGGTCATAGATAATACCATGACTATCAGGGTCTATAACATGTATAATAACATTAAGGAGATAAATGACACCCTCAATAGGGTTCACAACTACTAACGTGTTCTATTTTTGAGCTAATTTCACTAGTTTTCTACTACCTTTTGGCTTCTTTTGTAGTAGCTCTTTTGGTTTTGTTGTTTAAGTTGTCTCACACTAGTTTTCTATGCTTATCTAGGTTTTAACCCTCTTGTAATAGGGTATGAAACCCTTCCAAAAAACTAACCATTACCCTTATCTAAAAAAATTGTTTGTTAATTGTATTCAACCAAGTATTCTTCCAAACAAAATGATAGACAATGTTATTAGTGCTTAAAATGATAAGGTGAGTTGGGAATGGATTTTGGGATATTACCTATGTCATCTCAAGATGTTTACTATTATAATGAATAGAATACCAATCTCATTTAGGAGGAATATTTCCAACCATAAACATGAAATGAAAGAACAATGTATAAATAAACATAGAAATAGAAAGAGGAAAACTAAGTAGAGGTAAAGATCTCACTAGGTCAAGAATACTTTTAAAAATTTGTCCAATATAAATAAAGAGTCAATGTGGTTTGACTACATGTTAAAAAATAATATAAATAAAAAATAAATAAACAAAATAAATATATGTTGTGTGATAGTGTAGTAAATCAATGATTTTTTTGAAATAGGTTGTTGGACATGAATATAAAAATAAATCAAATATCAATAAGTAAATGCTAGAACTAATATAGACATGAAGAAAAAAATATATCAGGGACATAAAAATATTTAATTAAGAAACATGTAATTACCTAAAATAAGTTTTTTACTGAGTGTAACTAGTTAGTGTGTTTGATGTGGACTACCACATTGGACATTAACCTCTAGTTATTCCCATCTAATATTTCTTTATTTCATTGTTATAATTTGGATTAACTATTAACATTTTACTTGACCATTTTTGTTTTTCCTAGCCATGTTTTTTTTCCCTTAACCACCCTTATTTATTATTTGGGACCCATAGTCATAGTCATAGGTAATAATTTAGCGAAGCCTCATATTATTGTCATCATTTTCAACTCTTGTGGCCCTTCGTGATCTTTATATAATGTACCCTATTATTGATCATCCCCATTAGTGGATTATTAAATGTCATGTGGAGGTCCTCTTAATCACCATTATTGGATTGACAAGTTGTGGATGTAGGCTATAATTAGAATTCATTTTGGTTTCAATTAGTTTTAACTAGTGAAGTTATTAAACACCCTTTGTTTAATAACTTAATATGTAAGGAGCATATAGTTTTTATAATGTAATGGTGCACATTTAATTTTCCTTAACCCCTCTCATTTGGATTAACCACTATCATTTACCTTGACCATTGTTGTTTAAAGGTTATGCCATTTTCATATACTCAACTGATATTACTAAACCCTAAAACCATTTGTTGAATATATAATTCTTTCAACACATAATCATTCTTAGATATGATACATACAAAGTAATTATAAATCTATACCTTTGGATTCTATCTTTATTCTATAAAAGAATTTGAATCTCTATAAATTTGACCCCTAGTCTATTTACTAACCATGTACACTCAGTTAATGAATTATTTTCACCCTAGTTTGTCCACATATTCCTCATCATCATTTTATTTAAAGGATTCACACTATCATCATCCTTATATATTTTATTCAAAAGTGTCGACTCTAACTTTTACATGAAAATTTATATCTCTTTATCCCTTTTATATCTTCAATAAATTCAATCCCCTCCATGATTTTGTCAAATATTAAATTCTAATATAGGTGGTGTTTCTAAAGTGCATTAAATTATGCAATATTATTTTTAGTACTCAAATACATAATTTGTAGTAAATATATATTGATTCGTATTTCATGTATAATGTTCATAAAAACTCATCTCTCTTAGGACCATGAATGGTCCATTTAATAATCATTATATCTAAGGGGCACTCATAAAAATGACTTTCTTAGAGATTACCCATGATAATGTGTCTATTCTTTTTTGATTAATCTAGGTTTCAATTTTATTTATACTTCAATAAAGATTATATTGAAACATTCATTTGATTTTATACTTGAATATACTATTTGGCTTGATTTTGAGAACATGGAAGAAATTACTTTTATCGATTCAAAAAATTATACTTCATGGAATGTTGAATGTGAATTATTGAACATGGAACTTTTTTAAAATTTTGTATGCTAGTATTTATTATGACTATTATCTTTTTGTTTGATTAAATATTGGAAAAAATCATAATATATAATTAAATAATATCTACGAACTAATTCCTTACTCTAGGAAGAAGAGTATAAGAGTGTGAGTTTTATTCAAGTAGTAATTGGAATGTATTTTCTTTGGGTAATTAGAAAGTAGAATCTCTATTCCACATTTACCATACTCACTATGATAATGCATGCAAGACATACATTGGGATAAGTTGTTAATTTTATGCATATTTCCCTTGTATTTAGTGCATAAATAATTTGTATAGAGTTCTCTCTTTCTAACATAGTTAACTTAAGATGAAATTATTATCAAGCAAAAAATTATCCTGAATTATTTAGTGATAATTTTTCTAATGCGTAACCTAACATGTATAAGTGTTTCATGTGGGCTTGAAAAACACTTATTGTGTTCAAATTTTTTTGATAAATTAATAAATTTAATAGTATAAGGATCATGAAACTCCATTGAATATATTCATGACTACTTGACCCTGAAGGTATGCTTATTTAGGAATGATTTTAGGATCTTAACATTTTTTATTTCTAAACCTACACCTATCCTTTATGGCTCATTTCATGCTGAAGGTGGTTAAAACTATTACATTAAATGTTTTATATTAATGGATGTTTCTAATGTCTAATTTCATGTAGATAATGGAAAGAGTGACATAGGTCGTGGATAAATTACACCTAGTAATACAAAATTCATGAAAGTTATAAATGATTTAACTTGATGAAAGTATTTTTGGTAATTTTTAAAGCATTTTTAATTATCCTTTGATGCATGGTTGTAAATTATATCACTATGTTACCTAATAATATTTTATATAAAAACTGATAAAACATATTGCTTTTGTTGAAAGAAATTTTTAGATGCTAAGAATAATATTCGAACTGGAAGTTAGGGTTTTTTAAGCCACCCTTAAATTTTTTTTATATTGGAAAGGAATTATAGTAAATATATCTTGAACTATGTTGAAAAATTCAAATGCATTTTAATATTTGATGCAAGATAAATACCTAAATAAATTGACTAGTTTTAGCTAAATGAATGAGGCCTTCTTTTGAATTTGTTCAAGTATCCCTTACTTGTCCTTATGATATGATACTTGAAATCATATATTTAAAGGGTAATGATTATGAGACCTTGTATAAGGTTCTAAAAAAAATGGATTTTATATTACAAATATATTTTCTCCAATTGTGACTTTTAGAATTATGCTAACATTATTAATTATTTTCTTGGTGCCATATAATTTTTAAAATTATTCATTATATTGTTTATGACCCATGGATATAACATACTAAATTTTAAATTCTCTAATATGATATATTATCTTTATACTTACTATTGGTTCTAATGTTATTTTCCCATGTTGTAACACTAGTTTTGAAAGCAAGATTTACTAAATGTCTATACTTAGTAGGGTAAACAAAATTATGGTTTCTAATTCACTTGGAAAAAATTATAGTATGGATGGTGTTACCCTTATATTATATGTAATGGTATATTTTTTTCCATTTAGATACATAAAGGAAAGGAACAAATGAAACCTGAATTTGTATAATGGTCTAAACTTGTCCATATTATTATATTTTATATAATTCCTTACATCTTACTTGTATGTATAATACACTTCACATTATTTATAATATTTTGGTGTTTTCCATATTAATGCATAAAGGAGGGAAACTAATGAACCAATTGTTATTTGCCTCAATGTTTTGTTAAAAGATGTTAGCCCAACAATGAGCACTGGACATTGACTAATTTGGTGGGATGTATAAATATAAATGCATCAGCTAGTTAAGGTTCACCATAATGCTTATATTTATACTATATTTTACATTTTGTATAAATTCTATATAATGGTGTATTATTTTACATCTTTCTATGCAAAGGAATGGAACTAATTAACCATCAATATATATAATGGTTTGATGTTGTCCATATTATTATAGTCTTTTTAATGCATTAAGTCTTGTTTATATGTCTAATACACTTTAAATTATGTATTATTATTATTTTTTGTCCATATTGATACATAAATAAAAGGAACCAATCAACCATTTTTTTCCCTTAACATGTTGTTAATGGATGTTAGCCTAGCCATGAACACTAGACTTTGATTGGTTTGGTATGACCCACGAACACATCGGTTTGAAATTTAAATGCACCATCTATTTAAATCACTCTATATTGATTTTATTTATAATACCCTTTACCTTTTATATAATTTATTTATAGTGGTCTACTATTTTCTATCTTTTGACACAAAGGAAAGGAACGAATGAGCCATCAGTATGTATAATGGTTTATTTTTGTCCATCATATTATAGTATGTGCAATGCCCTACATCTTACTTATATGTATAATACCATTTACATTCTCTATAATGGTCTATTGTATAATACCATTTAATTTTCATGATATGATAATGGTATACATATATTTGCATTTTATATTCCTAAAAGATTAAAGTTTTAAATTTATTTATATTACATGATAACACATGAATTTGATTCCCTATTGGCATAATGACCCATGTACATATAAATAAAAATTATTTAAGAGGGTAAAATTATACATTATCCTAGTTGTGGTCATTGTCAATATAATTTTACCACTTTAATCCCTTGTTCTGTATAGGACAGTACATTAAATAATTTGAATTTATCTTTCATGCTTACATAGACTAGTTGATTATGTTATATTTTGTTTTTAGAATGAGTTTTTTACATTGTTTGGGGCTTATAAAAAATATTTAATATTGATAATGAACAAAAATAAACCAATACACACACAGATGGTTCATTGGTTTCTTTCCTTTATGTAGTAGGATGGTTATTTTTGTCTTTTTATGAAGGGTATCCCAAATGATTAAGATAATACTTAGTATTGATCATGAATAAAAATATACAATTATACAAAATGATGGATCATTGTTTCCTTTCCTATATGTATCAAGACGAATAATAGTGTGAATAAACCATGAGTTAAAATTCCAATCATTCAAATGACTTTATACCATAAAGATAAAATACAAAGTTATAGATTTCAAATTCCTTTATATATAACATATTCGAGAATGGTATATTGAATGTAAAGGGTATTATACATATGATCAATATGGAGGGAATTATATATTCTATAATAAAGGGTATTATATAAATAATCACTATATATAGAATCCTTTTTTTATGGAATGTTTGTATTTGATCTATGTATACCATTAAAAACAATATAAAGGCTGTGAGTTTTTCTTGGCATCTAAGAAAGTGGATAAATATCCTTGAAACTTTGATGGTTTTGTTATGTAAATTTAATATGTGACTATATACTGAAAGGAAATATTGAAATGAGGAAATTAGGAAGTTTCATTATGAAGGGAGTAGAGGGGTCCCTATCATGATCACTTTATTATTATTATTATTATTATTATTATTATTATTATTATTATTATTATTATTATTATTATTATTATTATTATTATTATTATTATTATTATTATTATTATTATTATTATTATTCCATTTTATCATAATACATTTTCATGGGTATATGAACACTCAGACTTTGAATCTAAAATTAACATAACATGGCATATTATGGTTCATGAAGCCCCATTACATTTGATTATAATCCATACACACATGGAGCCTATATATGGTAATGAAGTTGTGAATTTGACCACCACTGCACTGAGGCTTACACTATATATTAATTTGAATGATTTGAAACTTTTAACCCCATTATATTAATTTATTTTGAACACATATATAATATTGAACCTTGTGTCAATGTTTTTTAGTGTGGGATACCACACTAGAAGTTGACCTCCACATTTCCTTTGGTTATTTTGTCTACCAATGCTCTATTTATTTTAGTATCCAATTGAATACCTTATTCTCCATAAAGGGGTGAGAGATTTGAAAATGATGATTTAACTATCCATCAAAATCCATCTTCACAATCCAGGATGTAATAAGTGGGGCCAATAAATAATAGGATAAAATAAGGGTTGGAGTTAGGGTATACAGAGTAACTAACTAAAACATGGAAGTTAATTTTAAAGATGATAGTAAACCTCCACATTCCTATTGGCTACTTCATTTATCATTAATCCATATATTACATTAGATTATTATCCCTTTCTTAATGTGCCCAACTTATTACATCCTTGTTTCCGATCTCATGCTAAACATATAAGTTATTTACACTCATAATCTAGGATGTAAGAAGTGGGGACCATAATCATATGGTTAAAATTTCAATTGAATAGATAGAGGGGAAGGTATATATAATATCCATTAGGCACATGGAGGTCAAATATCAACATGACTTCCACATGCTTTTTGGATACATTAAAGGTAGATGGAGTATCTAGAAGGCATTCGAAGGTCAATTGTAAACGTGGCTTCCATGTGCCTATTAGATGCTCTATATACCATCACCTTCATCCATTCCATTAGATCAATAGCCCTTTGATGATGGGCCCCACTTATTACATCCTTGATTTTGAGTATAACCAATTGATACATTTATCATGAAGTCATAATCAAGAATGTAATTAGTGGTACCCATCGATGGAGGGATTGTGGCCTAATAAGATGGATGACGTGAAGATAAATGGATGGAAGGATAAGTCAAAATATGTTATTATATCATTAAGGAAAATTAAAATGTTTAATCCAAATACTATAGATGAAGGAAAATTAAATGTTAACCTCTAATTTTCATTCCTCATGCATTCATTTAGTCATTCCCCATACCTCTATTGATGAGACCCACTTATCACATCCTTGTTTTTGATCTCATGCTAAATTTACTTTTGGTTACAATCAAAATTGAGGATATAATAATGGAGTCCCACCATAAAAGGGTCAATAGGATAATAGAATAGATAGAGGGGAGGGTAGACAAAATTATATTAGGCATGTGGAGTTCAACTTTTAGTGTGACCTCAATTTGTCTATAGATACTCTAATTGTCGACAAAATATCCATCAATCACATGAAGTTAAACTACCTGCATGATCTCTATGTGTTTGATAGACAATCCATACACCCCCCTCCCCCTTCATCCATTTTTTTGACATTTTATCACTCTAATGATGGGCCCCATTTTTTACATACTTGATTATGAGAATAAACAATTAAATGTTAACCTCATACTGTTATTCCTCATTCATTCATTTAATAATTACTCATTCTAAAAGGTGGGATTTTTTTTTGAATGATAAATTAAATTCAAAATTAAAAAAAACTAAAAATGATCATCAAATCTTTAAAAAAATTATTTTTGTAGGAAAGTAAAGCTCTAATAGTGAGTGTTGGAAAGTATAATACAAATCTCTAGAACACCTTTGGTATTGAACATATTAAAAAATTACGTATCATAAATAAATCAAAATTTAATAGGTAATGTAATGATGCTAAAAAAACATATATAAAAAACATTTAATTTCTAAACTAGTGTATACCAACCTCTATAGGTGACTCAATTCCCTTGTATTTAGATTCAATCAGGATTTTAAATAATAAAAATCATTTGGAATCTAAATGCAATGAATCTTAAAATATCACTCTTACTATATGGGTATGATTTTTAAATTACCTCTATTTAGCTTCAAAACATAATATAACAAGTCAGATATATTGTTGTGTTCATATATGTATTACTTTTGCTTCCACTTCTTTTTATTGGTTCATGAAAGTCTTCCTTAATGTGAATAGGACATAATTATGGGGCTGATACAATAAGTTATATGTGTGTGTGTGTGTGTGTGTGTGTGTGTGTGTGTGTGTGTGTGTGTGTGTGTGTGTGTGTGTGTGTGTGTGTGTGTGTGTGTGTGTGTGTGTGTGTGTGTGTGTGTGTGTGTGTGTTCATTTTCCTAGAACTAGAAATGCATGATTGATAACCTTCTACTCATTTTATACATCTAATTGTGAGGTATGTTTTTCACCAAAGGCCTAATATAAATCTGTCCTTCACTATACATTCATTATTTGGGGATTTCCTATAAAATAATATATGGGTTTTAAGAAGGGACTCAACCATATATAAGAACTAATAGGATAGGTTTAGAGACCAAGATTAATAATAAGACAAAAAAAGAGAAAAGTAACATAAAACAAAAAAAAATAAAGCTCAAAAGTAGAAAATAGATACCAAAGGAAACATACAACCAAATCAACAACCTATCATAGTTAGTTGTCTAGTTAAACTTTCTTAGTGATATCCTTGTAGAATTTAGATAGTGTATATTCCTCTTCCTTGACAATGGATTTCATCTTCTTTTCACTCTTGTATATCTCAGAGTCATTGATCTTTCTCTTAGACAATAATTTGAGTGTCTCTAGGATCTAAAAACTTCTCACAACAATGCATCAGCTATAGTCCAATAGTGTGTTGAGGTTTTCATTAAGTAATTTAATTTTTTTATCCTATCTCTACATTCTTTCCTTCATATTCTGTATCTTGATGTTTATCTCTAGGAGTTCAAATTTAGTGTGGTATATCCCATCATTTTGATTTAGTTTGTTTACCTCTTCTTTTAATCTATTTTGGTCCTTTAGGAACCAACATAGAACTAAATTTTGTATCTACTCTTCATCCTCAAATTTTTTGAGTCTATTCTAATAATTTAGTTCCTCCATGGCCTCATTAAAATCCCTTAGAATGTTGATTTCCTTCTTTTGGAGATTAGTATTCCTATTATCCTCTTTTGGGGATTTCTCTTGGGTGTTTATTTCCTTGGATTTTTCTTTTAACATATGGTCCTTAGTAACCTCTTCTAGATTAATCCTTTCTTCTGAATCATTAGGATTTTTACTCATGTGAGAATCCTATTGAATGATTTCAATCTTAGTATTGACTTTTTTTTAATTTTGGTGAGATTATTTTTCTTTTGATCTATCATTGGGAGGAATTTGGTGTCCTTCTCATTGTTTTTAGAGTCGATTAAAACAAAATTTTGATCAGTCAAGTTGTTCTATTTAGGTGAAGTGGTACTTCTTAGAGTTATTTAGGGTGGAGGCATATATATTGTCTTCTCCTTTTTCATTATGACAAGATTTTAAGGGTTTGAGGCTTTGATGAAATTGTAAATAATAAATATTATAGCTTGGTGTAGAGGTGCTTTCTTATTCCCCATCTTAGCTTCAAGGATTGATCTTTCAATGGAATGAAGGATATAAAAGGGCAAACTTAGTGGGATGGAATGATGGAAATAGATTACAAAGGCAAAATGAAAAAGGTAAACAAGATAAATTATATCATCAAGGGTAAATTACCTCATAATCTATTAGGATACCCTATTGAAAGGTTTGGAAAAGGTCCTCGCTTAAGAAACCCCCAATACACTCAAGCAAGATTTCATTATCAATAATAAATTAGACTTTTCCTCTTTTTTATCCCTATTTTATTTGGCATGTTTCTCTTCTTTTTATTTGAGCTAGATGACTTGGGTGATAAGACCTTCAGTAATTTCAACAAAAATGTTGTTGATTAAAACAAATCTATCATTCCATTACTCTGAAAACTTATTTGACATATGTTTATCATAGCCATTGATGTTGCACTGAAGTTAGTCAGTTCTCTACTTTTGAGAATCTCTCATACCTTCAAAACTTTTATGAGGTTGTCTGCAGTCATGACTCAATTTTTTTCAAATCTCCTCCCATTATTTTGTGATTGTTAGTCTAGTGAGAAATGAGCATGACTATTAACAATAAAAAAATGTTGTTTCCCTTTTCTTATCTCGGGGCTTATTTTAAATGTTTCTCCTTACCTCTCATGTGATACCATTGTCATCATTTTTTGGGTGGTGTTCATTAATAATTTTTATTTGTCTGGAGAAGCCTGGGTATTTTCCATCATTGATTTAATTTTAGCATATCTTTGTTAATGATGGCATAATAACTATCAAGTATCTCCTCTTCCTTTTCCCATACTTTTAATCAAGCCACTGTCACTTCCATATTCACAAAGTAGTCTATGAGTTGATTTCTTTCCCTATTTGTATGTTGGAGTATGACCTCCTAAAAAGTATTGGTTATGTCAAATATTTCATTTATTATGTTATCGATGTCTATCTAGCTTTATTGTTTTTATTTAGGTAGTTTATAATGGTTAGAGAGTCTCCATCCACCATAACTCTATTGACACCAATATCCTTATCAATATGTATGCCCTAGAGTGCCATAAGAGACTATGATATGTACATTATTTGGTGACCCATGCTTCCTTTAAAGGTAGTTAGCATATAACCTTTTTCATTCCTCAAAACACCCCTTTTTGGCATACATGGGTTTCCCTTTAATGACCTGTCAAAATTTAGTTTTATCCTTTCAGACTTGGGTGTTTCTATGCTACCCATTTCCTGATATCAATCATAGGGGTTAGATTAGTTGAAGGAATTTGCCAATTATTAAAAATGGATTCCTCTTTATTTAATATTTGTTGTTTTTAATCCAATTTTATGACCTTTATATTCAGAGTTATTGAATTCAAAATTTGTTCAACCATTCTACTATGAGATTTTTATTTCTCAAAATATATTATCATTTATTTATTTCCATACTCCCCATACCAGATGACATAAATAAATGATCCAAAGTTTTTTAGGTTCTTGATTAGAGAAAGGAGAGTCCTAGTATTCCCATGAGTAATTTAAGGTAGTAAGGTGTGTCTAGTTGATTTTTAATTTATGTAGAAGTAACCCCCATAATTTCAAGATAAAGGGAAATTGAATAAAGAGGTGTAAAACATCCTTTGTGTTTGATTCACAAAGTTAGCATCTATTAAAAAAAATCAATCCTCTTTTAGCCAAATTTTCTAGGGTGAATATCTTGTTTTATAGACAAAGCCAAAGGAAAATATTTATTTTTTGATTCAAATATTTGTGCAACACCTTCAACCAAGTGATTGTTTCTTTAGTTTGAGGGGAAACCTATTTATATCCAAAGTGAATTTCATATTCTCCACTACGTGAAGCATTTCAAGATATATCATATTCTTTGTCTAAATTGGTGATATGGATACTTTGGAGAAGAATGTTTAGGTCTGAGATAATTATTATATTTTGATTTCCCACATTTTCAATTTGAAGGCTTTTCCTTTTTCTATCATTATGAATATTTATGTAATCAATGACCATCATGCCATAATGAAATTGGATTTGATCTCTAATATGATCACATGGTTCTATATTGTTTAAAGGATAATTTAAAACCTAGGTATCCTACCAAAATCTAATATTAGTACCATTTCATATTTTCTATTTGTGTCCTCTACATATAATTTCCTTATTCTTGACAAAGAATTTCCATATGGAGGATTTATTGGCCAAATTATTATCACTTAGCAGAGTAATAGTGGGCCTATTATCCATATACTTAGCTCTATATATGGTTGTCAAAGTGTTAAATTCATTTATAAATCTCCATCATATCTTCACCATAAGAGCCTTATTCATCAAATTCAGTCTTCTCATTCCTAGACCACTTGATGTTTAGGGAGGTTGACTCGATCCCATGAATCCAAAAGGATTCCTTATCTGGTTTTAGTTCCAATCCATAGAAAACATTTCTAAATTTTATCAATTTTATCCATGATGATGGTTAGAATTTTGAAGAGGCACATGACATAGACTGATAGAATTTAGAGGATGCTTTTGACTAGCATTAATTTACCCATTTGAGACAAGGTAATTTTTAATTTTTATTATTAATTTTCTTTCTATTTAATTTTGTCATTTAAAAAAAAATGAAATTCCACATATGAGAATGAATAATGACCCAATGTTTCATTCTTTATTTTTAATGTGCCTAATGGGTTGTGTTAATATTATCAATTCAAATTTATAACCATTACTTGTGTACCTTTCCTCTATTCCTTCTATCATTTTGCATTACCCTATTCCATTTTTACCTATACATGATTTCATGCACCATTACCTAAATTCATAAGTGCATGCCATATTCGTAGTAGCATCCTAATGGAGGAATTAACTATATTGGTTGGTTATCTACAATGATTGGGGTTGTCAACATTATTGAATCTCAGACCTTTTTTGGCATAATATTGATTTAACATCTCAGAAAGGCATAACCTTTAAATTTGTGAATGAGAAACCATTGAAACAAATATGTTTTTTAAAATAATATGTTTACCATGGACTACATGCTAAGAGTTATCCTCGATAATTAAATTTACTAGCTCCCTTGTTCTTATGGTTTGAAATATGAAATGTATAGTTATATCCAATTCATTATTCTATATTTGTTTACCTCCTTGAAATTTTATTTAGTCTTTATTAAAGAGGATGGATAAATATTATATAGTTATTTAAGCTTTTATAATGTATAGTATGCAAAATAGTATTTTTTGGCACTAAAATTGTTAGACTATTTTAATTTAAATATTATTATTTTCTTTTTAGTGACATATAGATATATTATGTCATGTTTCAGGATCGTTTGACATAACTTATAATGGTACACAAGGTAGTGGTGGAGGTAATAGTGTGAGATTTATTTTATTTTTCATTTTACCATCATAACATAGTTTTAAACCTATTTCTGACATCCATTTGACAATAATATGGGATATATTATTCTTCTTGGAGATAATGATTGAAAAGTTTAGATATCTTGATTTTTTACCTCTTGATTCTCTAGGTAATTAGAGGAAGAGTAAATAATGTTATCAATCAGTAGATAAGAATTTATTCACTCTACATACACTCCTTCTTGGTTGGATTTTCATGTCTTGCTTCTTTGACCATGGTAGAAGAAATAAAAAAGAATACTACATCTCCAAGCATGTTTTATTTTATGATAATATATAAAATGTTCACATAATATGTTTATAAATTATTCAATATATCAATTACACATATAACATACTAATGTAATCTTAGATAATGCATACTAACAACACATAGCATTTAATCCCTTCAATGTAAAAAAAAATGAATCAATTTTTTTAATTACACATATAGTGTACCACATTGAATCCTATATAATGCATACATAAAACACATTGAATTCAATCCCTTAAATATACATACAATGCATTTTTACCCCTTCCATAAATAGGAAATTCATATAAACAATTGTTGTTTTATTTGCTTCTCTCTATATGTTCACCCTTTCACATAATGACTATATGCCTTTTTTAAAATTATTCATTAGTATATAGTACTCCAATATGATGTCTATGAATTGGTGTGTATGTTATTAGTCAAATTGTCATCTTCTCTTAACCAACAACATTGTTGTGATACTTTTGATAGCATTTACTCATTGGCAATAAAAAAATCTCTAATTAAGTTACATGGCACAACCAAATGAGGAAAAAAATATTATTATAGATTTAGAAATCATATGATGATGTAAAATAGACGAGAACACAAAAGGTTAAAGACATGTTGACTAAAGGGTAAGTGCACAAATTTGGGGGACAAAAAGGGGCTTACCCATGGACATGTTTTTCCTAAGAAATTTATAAATATAAACTCTTCTAGATAGTTTGAGAGAGCTACACTTAAACTATGAGGATGGTGTAAGAACATGAATTATATAAATTTGAGTCTAGTTTCCAAAACAATATTTTTTTTTTCAAAATGGTCAAATATAAATAGATCAAACATCTAAAATTTGAATATGAGATCCTCTTTTTAAGGAAAATATTGTAGCTAGTTGATCGTGTGGCCACTCATTTTTTTAGCATTATTTAATATTGTTTAAAACAATTTGGTGAAGATTTAAATACAACCATCTAGTTTGTAACTTATATATTTTTATAAATTTTAAATCCAAATTGTTTTCATTAATTTTAAAAGTAAATAGATCCTAAAAAATAAGAAAATAAAGGATAGTTTACCATGCCTCCCCTAACTTCCTCAAAAAATGAAAAATAGGTTTTATTAAATGCATGTATAATTAGTCCTAGTTTATAAGCATATAGGCTTTTTTGCATTTGGATCAACAAAAAAATAGATAGATAAACATGTATAGGCACGCATATTTTCAGCATGTAGTTTCATAAAAAAAAATACAGTTAAAAATCAAGATAGATTAAAACATTAAAGTAGTTCGAAAATTATAAAAATCATATATATGGAAATAGTAAAGCATGATCATCATCATGGTAATAACTTTATGAATTTTCTCTTTGAAATTCATAGTGTATTTAGTAATGGAAGTTGAACTTTTATAATTTCTATCAAAACTCTTAGATTTATCTATGTCTTGACATATTCAACCCTTTGGCTTAGGAATCGAAGCCATTTATAAGAAAAAATGCTTAATTTTTAAATTCAAACTAAACATAATGCATATTCATTATCGAACATGTATGCATTATGTTGGCATAACATAATGAAGGTAATTGGCAATTAAGTTTAATTTGTTTTGACCAAAAACTTGCATATTTAGAGATGCGATATAAATCTTAAATTTACCTCACGTATCAATAAAAATTTGGGCTTGATTGTGTTTAAATGAACATCATGTATATATTAAATTTTCAATCAACCATTTGGTTTACCCTTGTAACTATTTTATAAATAAATGGATCTATGTCAAACTACATAATGTCTATTCATAAACATTATAAATAAACCTAATCAAACACAAAACAATAAAAATAGATTATATTCATACTTAATTTTTCAATTAAAATAAATTAAAAGAGAGGGGTTTAGAGGAATGTCATGTTTTACACCAATCAAGAAATACTCACCTGGATTAGAAAATGTAGAATAAGTCAAAACAATAAGGTAAATAAAAACCATAAAATCAAAAGTAAATAAATATTTCTCCAAGAACCATACATGGAATTTTTAAAGAGTATGATCATTCATGAATCCATGAGGCTGAACATAACAAACAATAAAAGATGAGAAAATGATTTGACAACTTTGTTTGTCTAGTCTAGGCATTCTATAAATTCATTAACATTTCTAAAAATTTGTATAGATAAATGGGATAATAATCTCCTTAAAAACCATAATAATGAAAATAAACCTATAAATGGATAAGGAAAATAATAATTTTGGGGATTTTTTTCTTAATCACTGACTACTTACCAAGTCCCTTTGCACATCACACTATTTCAAATAATGAACCAAGAATAAATAATGCCAGTGAGGCAATCCAATGATGATAGAGTGAAATTTATATGAATTTTCATGTTAAAATGAATTCTTGTTTCACTAATAAATGATCACATTTCATGAAACTCTCAAATCACTAATTTAAATGCTTGAATTAATTGATTTCACGCATTCATTGTATATATCTTCAATGTCCTATATGCTAATACATCTATTATATTTATAGACTTTTGGAATTCAAATAGGAAATTATTAACATGAAATCCAACACATAAAAAACATAAAATCAAACAAACCAAGATGACATGACAGAAGAGGCCTAAAACAAGGTTGAAAAGGTCCCAACCCTAGAATCATATACGATACATTTATGGGACCAAAACCACACAATGTAAGTTTTTTGGAGAAAGTATTATAAATATAGGGAAACATCAGGGAAGGAGAGAGGAAAGAGAGATGAATTTAAGGGTAAAATGACATGAGACATATAGAACATAGATAAAATATGCTCTAATAAGAGCCTAATCTAAGTTGTTAATTGATAGACACACTAATACCCTATAATAATGCAAGTTAATGACTAATAAATACTACCATAATAAAATAAAATTTATACATTAACAAGAATGTTGGTTTTAAGGTTATCCTTATCAATTATAATAAGGTTTTTTAAATTTAATCAATACAAGCATGTGCATGTACAAAGTGATAAAGGAATAAAGAGGATGTACATGGGAGGGAGGAGACTGAATTCAAAGCCTCATTTGGGAAGGTGAAGGATAAATAGAGGATAATAATGGCTAATAGTATGTGGTGTATGATGATGAATAGATCCATTTGATTAATGACCAAGAAGAATAAATACATTGTATATGGGAAGGGATGGGACTTAAGTCATAAACCTACTTGGGAAGGTGAAGTGCACATGAACAACTATTTAATAATATTGCTTTGGACATGTTGAGGAATAGGCTCACATGTGATAAATTACTAAGAAGAATAAAGAATAAATATATGGGATGTGGGAGATCATTTAGTCAAAATCATGTTTTGGAAGGTGAAGGGAACATAAATGACCAATAACTAATAGTGCATGGGTATGGTGAAGAATAGGCCCATGTGTACTTTAAAGGTTCAATGATAATGTAAGGAAAGAGGTAACCATGGTAGGTGGTACTTTTACATAATTTACAAAAAGTATAACAACTAATTAATCATAATATAGGTAAAACCACATGATTTTATCCAATTTATGCTTAGACATGTTTTGGATTGAAGCCTCTTCACTATAAATGTTTTGTATGCAGACAAGGTATAATATACATGAATGAATGGAAACTGATAGCATTATTATCAAGGGATGAATTGGTCCTACTATCTCATTTCACAAGTGATCATGAGGATCATATTTGGGCAACATGTTTTCTATTAATTATTTATTTTAGAAGAAAGTGTTATATTTGCTATGATATAAGAGATTGATTTAGAAATAACATCTTGGTTTTCATTTGACCATATTAGTTGATTGTTACAACCCTAAACCCTAATTTCATCATAAATGTAAATTTTAAGGTTATTGGGACCAATCTAACCCAATTTAACCTAACTACATGTCTAGGATGTGATTTGGGGATAAATTAGCCCATATTTGATGGCATATTGAGTTAATTAGTCAATTATTGAAATTAGTGATGCAATTTAGATGAAATTGAACCCCATGAACCTATTTTTTATTATACAAGATGTAATTTTGGGGGTCAATCGACCCCAATATTATAATAATTTAAAATAAAGAGTCCACCATTTCAATCATGAAAGAAATCAGGGATAATTTGAGCCCTTTCAACCTAACTACAAGAGCATGATGTGATTTGGGGCTAAATTAGGTTAAATTCTATCATGATTTGATGCAATTAGTTAGTTGGTGAAATTAGGGACGTGATTTAGGCAAAATTGAGCTATGTGAAATTAATTTATTAGTTAATTGATTATATAGAATGACATATGGCTTAATCGACCATAAATTTATTATAAATGTAAATATGAAGGCAATTAGGGGACAATCTTAACCTCTTGAACCTAAATACTATTCTAAAATGTGATTTTAGGGGCTAAATTTCCTCTTGTTTCTAGAGATATTTACTCTTTTAGTCCATTATTATAATTATTGATGCATGCTTGAGAAAATTCAACATTGTGAACCTAATTCTAACTATATGGAAGTATTTAGAGTCAATTGATCCCAATACCATATAAAAATAAAGTAGAAAATCCATCAATTCTATCTATAATTTTTTTTTGTCCAATTCAAGCCCCTTCAAGCTAACTAGACAACAACATGAGGTGATCTGAGGCTAAATAGTCATGAATTACTCTAATTGGTCTTTTGGTATAATTAAATATTTTATTTGAGCCTAAATTAGTCACGAGTTAATCCAATTAGTTAATTAGTACAATTAAACATAAGATTTGGGACAAATTGAGCCCCGTGAACCCAAATTATGGATCAATAGATTGTATAGGATGCCACATATGGTTAAATTGACCCTATAAAAATAATACAACATAGGTTTACATCACAAAATATAATTATATATCATAACAATATGATATATGATCACATAGGCATACTATAAATAACACATACATGTTATTGCCACAACATACATACTAAAAATAATGTGTACATGTTATATTATAATGTATACATGTTATTGTCTCAATAGAAAGCAAGTCACTATACAATGTTTATTTTTAATTTATTTCAATAATATTCCATCATTCCGTATTTTCCACAGTAAAGACAAGAGGAGTCAAATTGTTCTTTAGGTACCCCATCATCAAGAGGAATCAAATTGTTCCTTGGACCCCACCATTAAAAGGAATTTGAAATTTTTATTTGTCTAGTCATTAGTGAAATAACTCGTTCAAATAAGAGGAAGAAATTAAAGCACAAAACAATAGAGCAATTGGAAGAGTTGAGAGAAAAATAAAAGGTGTGAATACAAGAATTTCACTTGAGACAAAGTATAAACACTATCTCTAATATCCAAATGTCATAGATAATGATGAAATTAATAATAATTAATTGAATTATGACTATAAATATTTAGATAGAAGTCCAAAATATGCTACAATCCACATTTTAAATATGAAGTTTTTGATTTCATTGATTTTGAACCTATAAATGATGATTTACCCCTATCAATGAATAAAATTTCATGGAAATACATAATGTTGAAATTAAAAATGTCATACCATAACTAAAAAATGAATTTAACAAATAAGAAACTAGTAGTGAACATAATGATATTGAAACACCCTCTCAAAAAATTCCACCATTAAAAACATCTCTAAGGAATTGTATAAAAAAGGCAAATACTTAATTTAAGTTTATAAACACATTTTGAAACCAATGCATAACAAAATGTTTGACCGCCATTCAAAATGACTAGCTAAAACAATTGGGATAATTTATTTGATAAATTACATTTTGATAGGCATAAAAGATAAGTGTTTATTTCATTCATAAAATTGATTAAGGTGAGACCTATAATATACACCCTAGGACTAATAACATCTAACATGGATGATGATAAAAAAGAAATGGTTGAAAATATATATGGAATATATAATATTATAGGCCTAAATTCATGTAACAAATAATGTAATGTTTCCCGATGTATGATTACAGCTTGTGTTTTAAGTGGGAAAATAGGGAAAACATAATTGATTTAAAAAACTAGCCGAACACTAGATATAAATATAAAAACACTAATGAAATCAATTAGAATACAAAGAATACTTAATGATCCTTATACCACATAATTATAGGTATTATATATTAGAATTCCAAGAGAGGACAAGGCTATAAATGATGCTCTCAAAGATTTACTTGCACAATTTTGGAAAGACAATACAATAGTTTCACCCAATACAAGAGATGTAGTGAGAAGAAGGGTTGGTTCTTGTAACTATGAACTTCATTAGAAACATTTCTTAGGTATGACCTAAACATAATTGTACTCTATGTTTGTGGAAAAATATCCATAAATTTATATTAGTGAAATATATTTTTATGTGGGCAAACCATTTAGTGTAATAATAAATCACACATAAACCACTTGTTTTTGCAGGCAACATGTTGAATTTTGAATGCACTATAATGTTTTTCACCATATACATTGTTATTTGCATACTAACAACATTTTATAGGTGTGTGGTAGAGAAGTTCTTCTAGAATCATCCAGGGAATTTATTTCAACCATTTCTAGTGAAATACTAGATGGATAGTTATTTTATTACAAAGCATGTTTGGATGGAAATTGTAGCATTTTTGGTGGATTTCCAAAATAAAAAAAATGTATCTATGAATAGTGTACAAGTGAAAATGGACAATTTTTTTTATGTGATCAAATACAAAACTATGACATAAAAAATAAAATATGGAAAAGAATCTAAAGGCTATGAGCTTGTTACAAAATAGATACTTGTTTTATAATATATGGTCAAATTCAAGGAGGAAATTATTTATGAGTATGAAAAGCACACACACGGGGCTATATGGTAAGATGAAAATTTAAAGATAAGTAAGGACATATTTTTAATTGGTTCCTATGATTTTATTAATCTACCTTTTTGAGAATTACACATTCAAATCGTAAATGAAAGTTTAGTCATATTCTTACAACTCAATGCAGGTTTGCATATTCGTGCGTATAACATTCATGCTCAAATTTTATAGTTTAGAATAAGGACTTAGGAGACATGATAATCAAAATATTTCACTATTTCAAAGGACCAAAGAGGATTCTCAAAATAATAATGAAAACCATTTCCAAGGAGAGAACATCCCAAAGGAGGAGGTAAATAATAACCACTTCATCAAATATGCACAACTAAAATATATAAGAGCATCCAAAAAATATATGCAAGATATGAGTATTTCATTATTTTATTTAATCAATTACTTATAATAGAAATGATATATGTTTATAAATTCAATGAATTCAAAAAACCATGACCCAAAATATATTAAATCATGTAGAGAGGGTATACACATTAGAATAGTAATAAATGGTGTATCCCAATCATGAGAGGACTTCACAATAATATATGACTCTATATCAAACATTATACTCTTTTATTCTATATATTTTTCATTACAAAACATATTGAAAGATTTTAAGTTAGTATTAATAAATTACTCAAAAGAAACATTAAAAATGATCATATCTAAATATGGCCATATAACCATCAAATTTTGTTTTGTAATAATAATGTGAGATAAATTGTACAAGAAATATTATCACCAGAAACTTTAAATACACACACACACATGTTCATGTGAGAGTGTGTGTGTGTGTCAATAAAATCCATAAAGGCATACAAAATAATTAAAAAATAGAATGTCAGATGAACTTCATATAGGTATACAATTCCATTAATTCATACCTTACCATAAAGGAATACAAAACAACACAATAGAATGTTAGGTGAGTGTCGTATATGCATACAAGGACAAAAATATGTACATTGCCATATAGGCAAATAAACAAGTACATCATCTAATACATTATACTCATCAAAGAGTCTACATCACTTTGACTTCCTCAAAGAAGACTCTCCCTAGGATGCCTTGTTTGTAGATGGAGATCCCTCCAATGCCTTAGATTCATCTAAGGTCTGACTATAGGTCCTTCTATAATTATAGCTCTCCTATATTTAAACCTATTCCAATACAAATATTATTCAAAAATTCACATACTATACATGTAACCAAGTTAAGAAATTAATTTTAAACTAGAATATAAAAATTAATTTAAACCATGCAATATCATAGTCATGCTCAATTTATAGTTGGCGCTCAACAGGGTCAGTGACCAATTGAAGTACATGAATAGTAATGTGAAATGGGGAAGAAATAGAAGAAGGTTCCCTAGTAATCATATGAATGTGAATATCATATGTCATACAAAAACTATGAATACTTAATATATTCACATACATTACATTTTCCCAAGTATGTAATAAAATAATTAAATCAAGTCAATTTTTAAAATTCAAAATTATAACTTAACTTGTACCTCAATGAGTAACTATGAAGAAGACATTGCATCAGCAATGCTTGTGTCGATCTCTACTCATATAGATGGAGGAGTGTCTACTTTCATCATTAGTTGAACAAGTAACTTTGTTTAATTTTTTTAGAGAATATATTATTGTTAGTCAAGATAATATATCTATATAAATAAAAAATATACATGGATTATAATATTAACTCAAAAATTTACCTCCATATATGTAAACAGTAGCCTAGTAACATCGACAACTAAAGCAGTGGATGACCCACAAGTTGACTCTTCATATGTAAACATTGGCTACCTAATATCTAAAAATGTAGTTTTGGATCATGAATATGTAGGCACCATCTCCTTTTACAACATAAAAATTACATATATATTATTTAATTTCTATGTAAGATAATTATTCTATTTTAAATACAAATATAACTTAAATTTA
>JARHVA010004741.1:390000-395000 GCA_037957365.1 Torreya grandis
TTCTAAATTTTTACTTGCATACTTTACTCAAAAATTCAATTTTAATTTCAAAAATTCATAGTATTTTGTAAAAATATTATTTTCAAATCCCTAGTTGCATATACTAGTACTTATTTACTTCTTGATGTATCACCTTGTATCCATAATCAAATTGCAAAAATGATTCTCACTTATGTACAAACTTTTCCTACATTTCTTGCAAATAACAAGGAAACCATAATGGGCCCTATCATGTACATGAATGATGAAGTCTATAATATTTTAGTACAAAGCTTCATCCTTTACATTTCTTGCTTATGTTTCATTAGATGGGATGATATTAAAAAATTCATTGCCAAAAATGCACAAATTTTCAAAATTATTTTCGCATATTCTCTCTTAGACATACGAAATAATTACCAAATCCATTTCGCTAGATGTATTTGAAATGTTATGTTACATGTCAAAAGCATATATGTCTTTATGTAAATATTCTTGATCTCTACCCTTTACTTTCTATTTCTCATGTGGAAAATTTTCAAGCTTATCATACTAAACATGTTAGAAATGGTATGTTTCATGTAAAAAAATTCTATGCATTCATGCACAAATTCATCCTTTTTATCCCTCATATGGAATTTTATTCAATTTTATCATGTTAAACACATTAGAAATGTCATAGAACATGTCAATGTTCTTTATGCATTAATGAATAAATACATGATATCTCTCCCTTGCTTGTTATCTCTCATGTGAAATTCTCTTTATAAACATATTGTTATACAACTTATAACTCCAATTACAAGCATTTTATCCCACATACATGATTTATACCTAGAGGATCCATTGTATAACCTAATAACAACCTGTCAAGTTTCAATGTCATATCTTATGCCCAAGAAAAAGTTCCCTTCTCCTCCTCTCCCCTAACAGGGTGATAGCTACTTTGCCTCTAACCGTCCATGTTATAACACCTCCAAAAGTTGAGGCAATCTATAATATTGTTCCCAATGCATACATTCAGCCTATATGTTATTCAAACCCTCTTCAAAATATGTACTTACACATTCAATTGGAAGAAACTAGGGTTTACACTTGTGAGATTTCAAGGGATCACATCATTAGTATGAGTAAGTTAATTTCAGATTTACAAATGTAGAATCAACTATTACTTGACAAGATCACAACATTAGAAAATCATATTATAATACAAAAGCCTCAAAGGCATCCTATTTCCAATCATGTATATTCAATTTCACCTAGTCAGTTGGTTACAAGAAATATTACATATCAAAAAAATAAATCACAACAAAGCAACTCTACAACTAGTGATTCAAAAAACATTCAAAGATCAAAGAAGAGCTCAAGTGATGTACTAAGGGAAATGAATAATTCTAATTTAGTCAAACCTCCTCCTCTACATATAGTGAGAAGATTAAAATATTATTGTGCATATCATAGAATGCATGGGCATCACACAGATTCATGTTTGGCATTGAAAACACATATACAAAAAATAATTGCTACTGAGGACCCTATATAAGGTAAATCACTCAATCAATCAAAAATGACATAGGAACATATTCACAAAGGGTCAAATTCAAAATTAGTACAAAATTGGTTACCAAAACATAACTTAGAATAATAAAAGGATTAAAAAACAAAATTAGAGTAACAAATAGTACCAAAAGTATAGGTAAAGCATGAAAATGATTCAAATCTACCTCTCCAAAATAAGGCTCAACTTTTAAAAAAGTATGGGTTTGGTTTAAAATATCTATAATAGTTGGATTATCAAGGTCAAGGGTTATGAAAGCATGCTCAAGGCATCACTACTCTTATTCCAATAGTTGATAATGTTTGTCACCAAGGTTTGGGATTTATTGAACATACAAAGACAAATCATTCAAAGACATAGTTCATCAAAAAAAATATCCAAATATAACAAAAGTCAACACTAGTATTACATTGGTTTAAAATCAAGATGATAATCATGAGTGGAAAAAAATAGGTTATTAAGTTTTCCAAGATACCAACAATGAATCCAAATATTCAGAGTCATATTCACAGCCATTCCTTCATTATTCATAATCATGCACGATTCTTTTGTTTGATACAAGACATCATGATAGGGAGTCTCCCATGAGACTCATTGGTTAGTATCATCTATTCTCAGCCTTTCTTGTACATAATTATATATACCTTCTTTTCAAATTCTTATAAATAGTTTTCATATGATTGATTGTACATAGCTCATAATTTCAAAATACAAAAACAATATAACATTTCAAAATAAATTCAAAAACTTTCAAATATGTTAAAAGTAATAAAAAAATTTCAATTGTATGCATCATCCATGATTTTCATTGCTACTACTATGCTAGGACTTACATTTTCTATTTCATGCTATTATATGATGATTTATCTACATTAACATGCTTCACTTGATCCTATTTGAGTGTGTGTAGTGATATTTGGATACTTGATTTCTTCAGTCTACCTATTGAGGTGGCATCCTACTTCTATATTCGAGACACAAATTGATATACATACCCATTGGGGCATCTTCTACATGACTACACCATCTAGGTTATGTCATTCCTACTCTCCACACTCTAAGTTATCAAGTTGATGTACATTATCTACTATCTTACATAGATTATTTTATTGACATATCATTAGAATCTACCACTTATGTATTTCTTATCATATACCTAGTTTTGTACTAAACATGTCTTCCATACTTTCCCTCTTAATTTGATTAGTTAGATGTTATTGTATCTTTACAGTATTTACATGATTTATCTTCTTGCTTAGCGTAGATTGATGTGATTGCATTGCCACTTTCTGCTTGTCTCTTGTATGTGCCGTAAGATATTTTATAATGTCTTTTGCTTCTACTCATGTGTCTACCCTATGACATTTTCAATGTCCTTTACTTATACTCTTCTATGTGCTTGTATCCCATGTGCGAACTTGGATTTATCCACTTATATGTGTATGTGGCATTTGAACATGCCTTATATGATTACTTTCTAGTATGATTGACGTGTACCCATGTCACTTATTTTTATGGCCTCTTGGCCACCCTTTTATACTTCTTACTTCTTGATTTTTGTGCTTATTTCTTGATTGCTTCTCGATTGTTGTAATGCGATGATCCATATCATGCATTTTATTATTCTCTTGGATTCCATGATGGATATCATGCTCTATCCCTTCAACTAACAAACTAATAACTAATATTTTTATTTTTAATTTGATTTTAGTAAATTGCACATGCTATGACATTGTTATGTCTATCTACGCATACCCCTTTTTATCTAACAATTTCTCAATTAAAACCATGTTATATCTTGAGATAATTTGTTCATTATCATTTCTATATCATGTATATTTTCTAGCTTAAAAAATTTGTGGGGTTTCTTCTTCTAAGGAAAGTCATTTCAATGTATATATTCCTACCCTTAGAAGAGGGGGAAAATAGGGGTTTTATTACAAATATTAGAGCTTCTATTGATCAAAAAATATAGTTTGAGAACAATGAGAACAACTAGTCACCAAACTACTTAGAACAGACTAGGTAGATAGTCAAGAATCTTGAATAATGATCAATTTCAACCTAGGACAACATTGAGGCTTGAATATAGTACTGGACACTAGGGTGTTCTATTTTGGTGCTCCTATCCAAATAGTATAAAAGCCATATTTTCTAGAAGCATGTAGAAAAGTAGGTTTAGCTACAATTTTGTACAATCATATTGGTTCAAAATCAGTAGTTTTTATTATAATTTTCTCAAAGAATCCAGACATAGGGAGAATCATGTGTAGCATGATCAATGCTCACTTACATTTTTAGATATGATAGTTGGTATAAATTCTAGATTAGAATCCATGTTTCGGACACCAATGATTGGGGGTAGATTACATAGCACTTTTGCTTCTTTTATTTTTGAGTTTAGCATTACCCATGCATTCTCAACATTTGTATGCCTTACTCCATGTGTAGGTGGTTGGAATAAGTTTGGAGTGGTTTTCATACAAGTCTAACCTCCAAATTCCTATGTTCACAAGTGACCTTCCATATAAGCCAAATTTTTAGTTTTGGAGTGGCTTTCATATAAGCCTAATCTCCATCTTTTCTGAGTTGGCTAACATTGGACTAGTTTTTAGTACACATTCAAATATCCACACCACCTTGTCATATTTATAGAGAATTCATGGGCTTCAAAAACCATCTCATATGATATACATTTTCATACTTATATCAGTTCATCGCTTCACTTCACAGGGCAATGATGGAGCCAAAGGGCCAACCTTTGTATTCTTGAGCCACTTATTTATAGGGATTAGACACATAGTGAAAACAAAAATTAGCACATGTAGGATCATATAGCTTCACTTAGTAGGTGATGATGGAGCTAAAGGGTCAGCCTTTACGTTCTTGAACCACTTTTTAGGGAATTGAGCACTCATCTTTATTTGTGATTTAAATTTTGGTACAACATCATCCAACACATCCAACATTATTCAGTCTTTACTCAACATCACAACAAGTTTTGTATTGGTTCACATACTCAATGAGGTGTATTCATTCCTTTCTTTCCCTCCTCTTTCTTACCCAAGTTTGTACATTCTTATTTTACATTACATATAATAAGAACTAATCTACTCTATGTTTTCCTCTCATGTATTAACACTTGCACAACATGCTCTCTATACATTATCCAACATTACTCAACATCACACAACTTCACGGGATTCACCTTTGTAGGTAAGTTCATGTATGCTCTTTATTTTCCTTTATCCTAGCATTTCACTTTATTGCATCACTAGAATAAGGGGGGGGGGGGGGGGGGGGGGGGGGTGGGGGGCCAAATGGAGTCATATAAAATGCAAAAATTGGCAACTTGAGCATGTCTACTAACACCCAATCCTTAGGTCCTTCTTTCTTGCTCTCATAACTCTCAATATTATTTTCATTGATTCCTAGTCATCCATAGCCTTCAAAACTTGATCCT
>JARHVA010004741.1:400000-447500 GCA_037957365.1 Torreya grandis
AACATGAAATCAATCATAAAATGGAAATATAAGTATTATACAATAACAAGTGTGATGTTTCAAAATTAAATATCTAAACATACATTTTACGTGTTTATCCCATACATGGAGTCCATTGAAAGTAAATTATTGTGTGCATGCTTCAACATCCACTCACATTTGTAAAGAATATAGAGGACTGAGATAAAAGGTGTCTCTTCTAATCATATTATTTTAAATTATTCATACAAAAATAATTTTTCATGATTTTCACTCACAAATGTTCTAAAACTAACTACATCTCTAGGCTCAAAATTTTATTATGCTTCATTAATCCTTCTCTGAATATTGAGAATGCCATTTTTGGTCATGAAATCATATATCTAT
This sequence comes from Torreya grandis, assembly GCA_037957365.1. Lineage (NCBI taxonomy): Eukaryota > Viridiplantae > Streptophyta > Pinopsida > Cupressales > Taxaceae > Torreya > Torreya grandis. Next base: position 400,367 of record JARHVA010004741.1, read on the forward strand.
ACCTAACCTTCAAAAAATGCAATTTTTTCATGGACCATATCATGATGCTTTTGGTGAACAATTTTAGATGTTAGGTCCAACAACAACCTCTCCAATAAATCCTTTAATGTGTCACTAATTAATAGAACTAGATTCTAGTGGTTACTCCTAAAGTAACCAATATATTTCTAATGGAAAACCATTACCCACTATACCATATGATGCATGTTTTTATATGTAATGAAATTATGTTCTTAGATCTTTGTTAACTCATAAATAAAAAAACTGACATTGGCATCCACTATGCAAATTTGTTTATGGCCAGGTTGGTACTAGTAATAACCTTCATAATATTTTCAATGTAATAATACATGTAATATTCTTATGCATAATACTCTAATCCATATGTACAGCAATATCTATATAAAACATACATAAATTAGATTATAAAAAAAATCCAAATTGTGTTAAAAACAAAAACTATTAAAAGACACAATACCCACAATATGTATGGCACATATATATCAATCCTAACGTTTTGAAAGTCAAATCAAAAATTATTGAATGTAATATCATAGATAGAGAAGGTAGTGGGATACCTTGATCTATTAAGTAACCATTTATTAGGTTTTCTATATGATATCTTTGTATCCATGTAATAATATTTTTTTCATTGCCTAGATTGTACTCCACATCACTCCACTCCAATTCATTGGAAGAAAACTTCACAAGATGTGAATTTTACACTGTAAGAGACAATAATTTATTCCACTTGGACATTATCTATAAAGAAATCAATCCAAAAAAAATAGATTTATTACTTTAGGCATAAACAAGGGGCATTGATAATCAATTAACATTAATCAACAAGTAACATTTATATACATTTATCAATGACAAACAAGGGGAAATGATAACGATAAGAAAACATGTGAAAAAATATATAATAGTTACCAAACCTTTTTTTTTCAATATTTGATAAAATAAAAATTAGTAATCATGAAAAATACAAAAAACCAAAATTTAAAAGCAAATTCCATGTGTAAGAATGCACATCCAACATTCCATGAAGTCTAATTTTTAAAGCACAGTTATGTCTTCCATGTTCTCAAATCCAAACCAACTAGTACAATCAAGTATAAAATCAATTCATTTTTTCAATAGAATCTTCATTTGAGTATAGCCAACATTGACACCTAGATTAACTAGAAAATAATCAAATAGTCTAATTATAATTACACAAACTAGTAAATAAATTATCAATTTACTGAATTATTATGGCCTATCTAGTCATTATAACATAGAGATTGTGTAATTCCATAGAGTATTTTTTTTCAATATTTGACCCAAAAAAAAGATTATAGTCATAAAAAAATACTAGCATTCATATCACCATCTAATGCAATAGTTATAATTACCCTCAACATGAGATAAGTCATATAGGATACATGTAGGTTTAAACATATAACATCGTAATATCCTAAAATCATTCCAAAATAACCAAATCATCTAGTTAAATAAACATCATACCATAATAATAGGTCTCCATGATCCTTATATTATTAAGTTGATTGATTTATGAACCAAAATTAATACAATAAGTTTTTTGCAAGCCGACAAGAAACACTTACACATGGCATGTTTCACATTAGCACAATTATCACTTAACAATTAAGGATAAATTTAGAATGCAAATCACTTCATATTAATTGAACTATTTTATAAATATGTAACTAACATGATAAGTATTTACATGCCAAATACAAAGGAATCATGCATAAAAATAAAGCCTTATTTCAATACCTTTCTTGGATTACCATAGTGAATATAGTCAATGTGGAATAGAAATTCTACTTTCTAAGTACCCTACACAATTACATGTCAATTACTACTTTAAATATAGCTCACTCCTAGACATTGACTCCTATATTAGGGCATTATTACATAAATATTATGTGATTGTACATTATAATTCCATCAATGGAGAGTTTCAATAGAAGATTCATTTATGTATAACCAATATCAAAATGCAAATTAACTAGAAAAGAATAAAATAATATCAGCCTAATTTAAAAAATTATTCAATAAATTATGCTTTGAATAATTGATTATTCCCTAGCTAATTGTCAATTCCTTCAAGAATACGACAATATAGTTAAAATAACACAACCCAAATGTATTACACAAACTACTGTCATCCTAAACAAATAAACTATTCAATAAAATATTGAATGATTTATGTTAGAGCATAATAATGTATTATTATGCCCTATTAAATTATTATTCCCTTATGAGATTCTAAAATAATATTAAGCTAAATAAGGTTGGAGATTCAAAAATGTAGATAATTCAATTCATTATAGGTAACCAACTTGTATTGCAAAATTATTCCTGGGGGATGCTCGAGTGAATTTGGTACATACTCATGGAACTAAGTAATGGTACACAAGCTATGACATATGTCAAAATAAATAGTGTAATGGAAAATTATAAATTGAATAGGGGAATTATGCACAAGTAACTGGTATAATGTTTAATTATTCTGGTTAGAATTCAATGGATGTTAACATTTAATTTTCATTCACCCCTACCATTTATCTTAACCATTATCATTTGTGTTAGCTATTTTTATTTGAATTAACTATTATTATTTTCCTTAACATATTAATAGATGTTAGTTGAACCATGAGCACTGGATGTTCACTAATTTGGTGTGCCTTGCAGACATGTTAACCAAAAACGTGAATGGACTGGTTAGTTAAGGTGTTCTTTAGTTTTTGCATAATCTAAAAAATGCTAAGACATAATTGATTTTAAAAAAATGACTTATATATATTCTATATTGGGTTAGAATAATTTATTCCTATAAAGAGATTTCATTCTATAATTAACACATACATACATTCTACAAATTTATTGTGGTCAATGATTAAATTTTTCAACCTAATAAATTATTATTAATTAGGCACAAAAATATTATATCATGTATTCAACCTCATTTAAAATTCCTTGATTTTCTATCTATTATTAAATAAAATTATATAAAAAAATAATGTGTTTTAGATGGATTTACTATAAATAGTATACAAAAACCATAAACACCATATTCATTTTTTAGATATGATTAAAATATTGGGGTTATAAAGGCCATAGATCCTTGAAAAAAGGATAAAATCATAAAACATTTAATATCATGATTAAAACCTTTATCAGTAGTATACATGGGATAAAACATCAATACAACATCAAACACGCTACTAACTTGTCAAACAAACCCATTCAAAAATATTCATCCAATAGTTATAAAAAATTCCTTTTTTTCTCAATGTATATAAAATCAAAACTTAGCTTTTAATGATAAACAAATAACTACAAGCTATATCCCAAATAGAGACTAAAACCCTCCCCCATTGTCTCTTTTATTTTTAAAGTGAAGGGCATGCTAGTTTATTTTTAGACCATTGGATTTATTTCTCTCATTATTTCTAACTTTGATCCAATCTACTATTTATCCTAAATTTTTTAATTCTAAAATGATAATAATGTCAATTTCAAATAATTTAATGGGATAAATTTATCAATTAAGACATCAACCATTTTACTTTTTGGTGTCATAGCCTTTGGTTCCACCCTAATTCCTAGCTCAATAAATTTATATACTAATGTATTATCATTCCTTAGATCCATGGGAACCTCACCTATTATCGAAAAATCCTCCCTTGTTTTATTTTGGATTGAATACTCAAAATATGGTTCTGAAACATACATATTGTGAGATGAATCTCCATCGACTATAAGTAGTTTGAGGAGTCCATCCTTCCACCATGAGGTATCCCCATTTATTTTTTCACTTATACATGTCATTACTAAGTGTTTTTTCTCAAAAAATCTATGATAATAGAATGAAAACACCTCATAATCTAGGGATTATTTTCAATATTGATCCCCCACATTTAGATCAATTCCTACTAGGATATTTTTTGAAATATTAATGAAAATAAGGATTCTATGAAATGTTGTGTGATAGAAGACTGAAGTGCTAGAATCCATCAATAGGTGCTTACCCAAGGATTCCTTAATGATTTTAAGGTAAGGACTATATGTAATCAAAAATGCATCATGTCTATAAATCAATCCTAACTCAAAGAAGATAGAGCATACCTACACTTATGATTGATAAAAAAATTATTAAGTGAAAGCATGACCAATATGGGGATCCACTAAACCTGATTAGGGGGGTAATTTATCATGAAATAAACCTAAGAGGGTCCTAGATTTTGATATTTAACCTAATCTAATAACAAGAAAGTAAATCTAATCTAGTGCTAAAAAAATCTAGTGGTACAAAGTGGGGGTTAGAAGAAATAAAACTAAACATTCATAGAAGATACATACTCATGTTAATGTATAAAAAATACTAATACATGGAAGAGAAGCACAAATGCATATCTATCTACTCTTAAAAAAAGAGAAATAAAGTTAAGAATAATTACCTTTCAAGAGAAAACCACCGAGCCTCAATCTCTCCCTTAGCCAAGGTGTTTCACAAGAGGTCATTTTGATATGTAAGGATGATAAAGACAAATCAGCTCTAGGATACACAACCTATCAATACATCCAAAATATTTATCCATTAGACAAGATATGTATCTACAAAGATAGTATGGAAACCTAAACTTTAATTCTCATGTATAATGGTCAATAAGTCGATGTTCATTCACTCTTACTTCTTATTTAGCTTATTATTATCAAATGATAGAAATGAACTTATATTTATAGGTGGAGTTGACCCTAAACCCTTTCAAAAATCCAACCTGATAGGGTTGACCCAATCACCCTATCACAGTTTAAGATAATAATTCACTAGGTCATGAGTTAGGATGGCCAAAAATCAACTAGCTCCTAAGTGAAAAATACCCCAAAACTGTACAGGGTCAACCCTATCAACCTGGTACAACCAAATGACAAAATATGATTTAAGTGAGGAATGGGAGGATAAAATTTATAAAATACGTGGAATGGGTATAATAGAGAATAAAAATAATAGTGTTAATTATTTTAGGAGACAAATGTGTAGATAACAAGTGGGAAAAGGGAAAAAAAATCCTACAAAGCACTAATGGTCTGCCCACCCCTTTCTCAGTGTACCCTTTTAAGGTGTGTAATTATAGAGATTGAGACTCGATGGGTTCCTCCAAGATACAAAGTGTCATTAATTGATAAAATTTTAAAAATATTGTGTATACATATTCCTAAAGGGAAGTTCATCACATGACACCAAAGTTCAATACAGTATGGTGCTTCAAGAAATAGAACATGATAAAACATAACATTGATGCTAAGTAAAATGTAATAAGTAGAAAATAAGATAAAGGAAAGGATAAAACTTAAAAACTCATATCTTTACTTACATTAGTACTTTAGATAAAGAAGCATACTACAAGAGAAGTGAAGGTGTCCAATGTGAAGAACATTAGGTTAACCTGTAGAAGTTAGTGTAAAAAATAGCTAAAAATCAAAAGTTTTTGAAGATAGGCATATAGTAGAGGAAATGAATGAGTTAGGAGAGATATGAGGGTATTAGGAAAAATTGGAAAATTAGGATTGTTAAGGCAAGGCTAGAATATTTAAGGAAAATGAATGATAAAATGATGGTAAAAGAATGAAAAATGATTGTAGAACACATTAAATCATATTGGAAATCATGGAAAACACAAATGGAAAAAAATAATGTACAACATGCTAAATCACATTGTGAAGTATGTAAAACATCAATGACAAATAAAACATCAATACAAGAAGACGTTATCAAATATATGTAAGCAAGGGACATGTAACTCCATGTAAGATAAGTATGTCAAATCAAACATAAATAAAAATATGATGGACTAAAAAATGAAAATGTATGTCAATATGGAAGACAAATGTGAAGAAGTCATACATAAAGAGAAACATGTAAGAATGCCAAATGTCATATGCAAGATAATGAAGTCTGCAAAAAATCAAATAAGAACATGATTGAAAAATGAAAATAAAAAAGTTGTTAAAGGATGAAAAATCATAGTTATTGCTTGTTTTAAGATGAAATGTAAGATAACATAATCACCTAATGACATGACTTGGTATGATAATGATATGGTGTGGTAAGCAAATAGTGTAAAGGTGCTTGTGAGGAAGGCTTGGCCCACGCCATGGTCTTATAATGTAACTAAAAAACTATAAACTAAGAGAAATAATAAGGTAGATGTGATCAACTAAAATCAATATCCAACAAGGGGAATATAAAAAGGATAATGTGATGCAAATAATGAATATTAGGTGTCATATGGGTAATGTGAACATCCTTAGAAAGAATGAGACACACTAGGGAAGTGAGAAAGGCTAAGAACTATCAACACCAAGGACTTAGGACATTTCAAATAATGAATACAAAATTTGGGATAACAAGTCAAGTATATATATTATCCCATAGAGGCTATATGCATGAAAATTAAAATGTACCTACCTTCCCATAATGTGTTCTCCACTCCTTAGGACCCCTTACAGAGTCATCGATCTACTGCAAAGATTGGGTACTTATGTGAAAACATTAGTAGCACTAAAAGATATTATTTTATTCTCTTTTTCTAATCTATTATCCTACCACACCTCAATGGACCTAGGATCTATCATGAGGCTAATTGTAGAGTTTGAGCTTTGACTAGAAAATGGAGATGTGCTTTGAATCATGTCTTTTAGTGTGATTTGACTTTTAAGATTTGTATGTTAGCTTTTATATATCCTTGCCTTTTGTTTGTATTTTATAATTTGTATTTTAACTTTCTTGATTGATTTTTTCTATTCCTCGTCCATATGAATTTGGAAACCCAAACATGGGTGTTAAAGATGACAAACACAAGAGACCTTATACTTGGTCACTAAAGAAAAGGACCTAAAGACCAAGTTGTCTAAAGACTCCTAGACTTGTCCACAAGTAAGTGTGCAATCTCAAACTTGACCAATGTGAGCTTCCAATGAAAGTAAATAAGGGAAATATAGGGATCATGAGAGATCCATCTATGTAATAAGTCATTCAATGATGAATATGGTCATAGCTAATCAAAAGGAGATAAAATAGTGATATGAAAGGGGATGGGGCTATGCTTATGATATTCATGTCACTAGAGAATCAATACTAATCTGCAATGGATTGAACACAAGAATTAATGAAAGTATTATTCATCAAAAAGTGGTTTAAAGATGTTTTCCTATCCATGGTCCTACACTGCAACTCACAAGGTGAACACCAATGAGGTGAATGTTAAATAAGGAAAAATAATCATAAATATACTAAGGAAAAGAATGACATAAAAAGATAAAAATAAAAGAGATATATAAGGACAAAAATGAAAACAAATGCTAAATGTGATGTGTAATAAAACAAAAGAATGCAAATGTGAATAATAATGATAGTAAAGTGAAACTGAAAGAAGTAAAATGCACACAAATAAAGAAAACATGAAATAAAAAAAAGAAGTAAAATCTATGCTAACATTTGCATCAAAGATGAGCATATGAAATACAAGTGTATAAGTCTTAGAAGGTTTCTTGAAGTTGAATGTGTTTGTTATTATTCATTTTAGAATAAGAGTGCATATCAAAATATGCCCCAATGGGTAAGTGGATGTAGGGATGGGAATTACAAGATTCCTAAAAGTTTTAAGGGGCATGTGAATGGGCATTGAAAGATGCCACAACATGTGAGTTAGAGTGAGGTAACATTAAATTATTATAATGATTTGCATTGGGCTGGTAGGTGCATTTGGAGATAGGTAAATGCGTTGGTTTATTAGATTTTAGGGATGACAAAAGTGACATATGGTGTGTAGGAGAGGTATGATGAGGTAAAGTAGGTAAACAATGACAATGTATGCTATTATTTGGAGTATGCATTTGAACTAAGTACTCTTTTGGTATATAGGATTTAAGAGGTTGAGGTTCAATGGATGAAATAATATGTTTAAATTTTTTCATGTTAGCTATCTTTTCCTTATCAATGTAAGAAGAAGGATCAACTATAGTTTGAATAAAATAAATGGATGAGGTGTAGGTATGGGGTAATTTTTTTACCATTTGGTAGTTGATTTTGATGTGATTGTGGTTCTTGAGATTGAATTTTAGAAGATTGAAGATAATCTTGATAACGTTGTTTTGTGAGAGTATCAATGTTGGAATGTGGACCAGGTAAGGAAGAAAGAAGAAATCAGTGAAGATCATGATAAGACTCATGAGAATGACCTATAGTAGTATGCCACTAAGAAAATCTATCAAGATTGTACCATTTTGGAGGATGTTTGGAAGGATCAAAGTTCATGGGTTTAGAGGGTGGTAATTTTTCTTAAGTTGTTCTACACTCAAGGGTGGGTCAGTTGGGTTAAAATTGGTTGAAATAGATGCTCCACTTTGAGGTTGGGGAGGCTTGGATGAATCAATGTTATGGGAAAATGATTAAAAATGTCTTTTATTAATTACTTGAGGTGTTTCAAATTGAGTCATAAAAAAGTCTTGCCTTTTTCCTTAACCCAAGGCTTCATCTAAATTTTTAGGTGAAAATATTTGAACTTTTTATTAAAGGGGAGATTTAAGAGAAGTAAAAAATAGTTTTAGAAGAGTACTATAATTCATGTTATGGTCCACTTTATTAGTGAGAGACTTCCATCATTTAATGGAAGTATGATTAGATTCATTAGGAAGTTGATTGGCATTGATGAAATGGCTAAGGTAATTTTCAAGAAGGTCATCATGTTGGAATTCCTTCAATAAAGCATTGACTAAATCCTCTAATTGTGATATGGAATGTCTAGGAATTTGATTTTACCATTCAAGTTCATCATACACAATTTTTTTTCTAAGAGCTTGGTGGTAGCAAAGGTGTTGGTTTAGACCCATTCCTTTTAGAGATTAACAAATTATTTAAGAAAGATAGTAGGATCCTTAGTCTCATTATATGTGATAGTTGGAAAACTATTTCCAATATCTATGGATGTAATAAATGGGGATAAAGGTTCATTTTGAAGATGTTGAAGCATTTTATTATTCATTTAAGGTTGAAGGATGATATTCCCATTGGCATCTCTAAGAGGAAGGACAAAAAAATTATTTGGTTGAGACATGATGACTTGAGGTGGTTGACTAGTCATGTTTAATAAATGTTGTTACATGGTTCTCATTTGAGAGGTATTAGAATTTTTCATTATGTTCATTTATTATATGAATTGTGCAAAAAGTTGAGTTGTATCAAAAGGTGGATTGGTATTTGTAGGAGGGGTATTAGTGGTGATAGGAAGAATATTATTAGTTTTGATGGGTGGAGGATTCTCAACATTGGTATTGGGAGGAGGATTAGGATGATTGAATTCAACTACATTACATGATGTAATTATTTTTCTTGGATTAGGAGAGGATGAGTGAAGAATGTGAATAGTTTCATCTAAAGTAATAAAATAATTGAGCTTATTATCTAAATCCTTAATTATGTAATGTTTTTTTACTAAGGGAAGGCTACAAATATGTCATCATTATGAGATAAGACTCAATAAACACACAAGAAATAGGTGCAAAATAAAAGATATGGGAAGAGACAAAAATAGTACAGAGTCAATTGGGTCAACTTAACTTAGGAAATAGAGCCTACAAATTATACAGTGTCAATTGGGTCCACCTAGAATAATGGATAGAGGCTAAAATAGTGTAAAGAGTTGATTGGGTCAACCAAGCATAGGAAATATGGAAAATCAAATGGCCTATAACAAACTCTATCAAATAAAATGACTATGCACTAAAACAAGAATAATTTTGTAAATATTTTTAAAATCAGGAACAGAAGGGAAACACATAATCAATTGAATCAATGAGTTTGATGTAATTGAGGTACACAACACATAACCTTTCACCAATGCTAGATAATGCATTTTTTTACATTACAACATGCAATTGAGAAAAGATCAAGTAATCATCATGAAAAGTAAAAGATAACTAAGTGGTCAACCTCAATGATGTTAGATTATAAGAATATAATTTTAAATTTGATAGGAGGTTAGCTATATGCAAGGAACTAGAAATCAATCTAAGGATAGTTTTAGGAAGCTTGGTCTGAAAGGGATCTATAATTACAATGGTCTAGGTTTGGTATTGGGTCATACCCCATTACTTCACACATCGTAGTGATAAGGGTGTCAGATGCTTAGCCAAAATATACCATTAACCACGTGTTTATACTTGGCTAAAAAACCAAGCCAGCTTCCCCTTGGTTTTGAAATCCAATTAGGTTGGCCTTGGGTAGACAATTATTAAAATGCTTATTTGATATTTTGTGATTTGGTTATGTATGCATAAAATATAAAATAGTGAAACTAAATGGTATATTTAAAACCACCTCATTAGACTATGTGAACTATTTTAATCATGAAATCAATAAGAAATGAAAGTGTGAGTTAATTAATAGCATACAAAGGTTAATTCCAACTTTGAAACATAGTACAGTGTTGATTCAATTGACACTGTATGCAAAAAATAAAAAATAGAGTTGACAGTGTCACCTCTATACTATGGAACTAAAAGGTTTGAAAATGAATAGGGTCAATAGGGTCAACCTTGTTATCCAGATAACACATAGAATATAGAACTAGGTTAGGAGAATTAATCTAGTTGACTGTAAAATGAATGTTTTAAATATTACAAATTATGAAAATAAAGACTATGAGGAAAGAGAGAAAAGCATAGAAAGGAACCTTTTTGGGTTTGAAGATGTAGAGAAATGATATTACTATCAAAGAACCATTCTAAATGCTTTTAAATCTTTATAACAGGGTTGATTAGGTTGAGCAAGCTTTATAGAAGCCTATTGTTGAGTGCTTAAAATGTCTAGGGTCAACTAGGTGGACCTAGTAATCTAAATCTAATGCCTAAAAGTGTACAGGGTTGACTGGGTTGACCTAGTAATCTAGACTGGATGTCTGAAAGTCCTAAAAACTATACTATGTCAATTGAGTTCATCCAATAGCTTGTACCTAGAAAATAACCTACATGAAAAGAACAAAGTCATCTAGATGTGACTGTGTGTTAAACATCCACACAAAATTTAGAACTATATCGATATAGTCGACTTAGTATAGTGAATATATGATAATAAAAAATAATAAAATAAAGAAATAAGTGAAACAAACCCTATAACGATTAGATTCACATTTGGTTCACCATATTGTATAGAATTATAAATGCATCATGTCTATAAATCAATCCTAACTCAGAGAAGATATAGCATACCTACACTTTTAATTGGGAACACATTTCTTAATCAGGAGCATGACCAATATGGGGATATTCTAGACCCGATTAAGGGATAATTTATCCAAATACACCATGCTAAGGAGGGATCCAAAGTCTATAGTCTAACACAGTCATACAATAACTCTAAGGAGGTCTTAGGTTTTGATATTTCACCTAAACTAATAACAAGAAAATTAAATCTAATCTAGTGCTCATAAAAGCTTGTGACACATAGTGGGGGTTAGAAATAATAAAAATAAACATGCATAGAAGACATATACTCATGTAAATACATAAAAAATCCTAATACATGAAATATAAGCACAAATGAATATTTATATACTCTTAAAAATGGAGAAATAATGCTAGAATACTTACCTTTGAAGATGAACCTGCCAAGCATCAATCTCTCCCTTGGTCAAGGTGATTCACAAGAGTTTGTTTTGGTATGTAAGGATGACAAAGACAAATAATTTATAGGATAGAAAACCTATCATTTCATCCAAAAGAGTTCTCCATAATATAATATCTATATCTCCAAATAAATTATGCAACCCTAAGCTTTACTTCTCAAGTAGAATGGTCAATAAGTAGAAGTTCATTCACTCTTACTTCTTATTTCACTTATTTTTATCAATTAGTGGAAATGGAATTTGATGCAGGAGCATCTACGGTTGCATAATATATTTCATTTTATTTCAAGTTAATGAATGAGTTTTCCTACAACAGTTGTAAATCAAATTGTAATTTGTTAAAAAAATGATATTTTGGGCAAAATAATCCATATATGGAATAAGGCAAATCAAAACATAATTAGTGTGTATTAGTTGGATTCTTGGATAGAAGGATATTGTTAGGTTGTTGAAGCTGTTAAAAAATTCTAGGAAGACTTTCTAAGCATAGGATAGTTGGCACCTACCTTGGGCGAATTCATTAAAGAGGACAGGGGACGAAGACGAAACATAGGAAGGATCTCCTTGGGGAGAGGAAGCCGATTCGGAAGAGGATATCCAGGAGGGAGAAGAAGAATCAAGAAGGCCATTTGGCCTGTATTATTCTGTTTAGACCAGTCTGTGAAACCACAGGCTAAAGGAGACCGTTGATGTATTGTGCTCTGTTGGAGGTTGCATGATAGCTTTTTAGGAGATGTTAGTTCTGTATATGATTATCCATAGCCATCGGTTGAAATAGAACACAAGTAAATACTTGAAACATCTGTGTTGAACCAAAGTCTGAGTAGAGTTTAATGGAGAAGCGCCGATGGTAAATCATTGACCTATTTAGACTGTCTGTTATTGGAGGAGTGTAGAGTCTGCCAAGATAAGAATAACACATAGTGTACGATCTTTGTGGATGATGTCCCATAGTCACATCATGTAGGGTTCGATCTATAGTGTTTAAACTTTGAACTATGTTGCAGGGAGGCCACATAATAAACATTACTAGATCGGTGGTTGTGTCGCTGAGGCCTGTGTTTTATTGTTTTACATATTATTTTATTTGGACAAGGTAGAACCTGCGTGGAATAATGATATGAATGATGAAAAGAGAAGGGGGATCCTGGAAAGAGCCCGCATGGGCGATGGCATATCATAAGTTGACTTTCTCGCAATTGCATCAACATATTTAGGTAATGCTTTTTTTCATCCTCAAACAGAAAATGACTATAATATGTTTCTTGTTGTTCTTGGAATGCTTTTATCTATATAACATATAATTCCATGCTAAGAGACTTATCATCCCTAGAAAGAGTGCTCGAACGATGGGACTGATTCTAGTAATCAAGATGGTGATGAGTCAAAATCTAACGCATTGGTTTTTGGTAGTAATCCTTCTACAGGTGCATTGAGCAAGAAGTTATCAATGTTGTACAATTTGCCTAACTTAAACAGAAACATTACAAAACCATTTGAAAAGCTTTGCAGCATCTACAAAGATGCACTTGGTGATGAGAGGAGGTCTTTCAGCTACAATAAGGTAATCTCTGTTTTGGAGAAAGTTCCTTTCAAAATTGTCAATGTCGATCAAGTTAAGGGCTTGCCTGCAATAGGAAAATCTATGCTGGACCATAATTGTTGCTCAACAGATTCAATAGATTATTCAGATGGGATGACTGACAAAGTTAGAGCATTTTGAGAAGGATGAAAAGATACGTACTATCAGTCTATTTGGAGAAGTCAAGACATAATGAAAGATAATTTATTTTTACCTGACAACTGGGTGTCCTGTGTCACGAGTTATTAGAGATAAACACATTTTTTTTTGTATGTTGAAAATAAGCAGAACCTAGACAAATAGTTAAGCCTTGTTTGCAGTCTTGATAGTACATCATTTGGTATCAGAGCCTAAAGCTCTTGGGATCTGCTAAAGGAAAGGTATTAGTAACTTTGCTATTTTATTTGAGTTTATTTTGTTTAAGAAGCAAATAGGTGAAAAGGAAGGTAGTCAAGCCATTGAGGCTTAAAAGGAGAAGAAGCCAAAGAAGGCTTAGTGAAGAGCCAAGAGAAGCTCTAGAAGAGGAGCAAGTGAATGCTCAAGAAGAAGATCCAAAGCGAGGTAAGCTTGGATTTGTGATTTGTGTTTGTTGAAGTATTGTATAAAGAGTTGTTGTAGCATTGAGAGAAGAGGATCAAAAGACTAGGATGCAAAAGGCCTAGGTGAGATCAAGGAGATTGTCAAAAGACCAGTCAAGGAAAAATGGCTTGGGTGAGACAAGGGATCAAGAAGACCAAGGTGGAAAAGACTTGGGTGAAGATCTCAGAGATGGAAGTGTTATTGAAGGCACTACAGCGCAGCAAGGTACATGAGGGCACCAAGAAGAAAGAAAGCATCAAAGGTATGAACAGTTTTGTAATTGATAAAGAGATTGCTAATTTGAAGAGAGAGTTAGCTAAGATTAAAGATGAATATGAGTCTTGGATACAGCTGAATAGGAAAGCATGGGTATGGCCAATGAAGAAGAGGTTGAAGTGGCCTATAGATCTCCTAGTGAAAAGGAGAAGAAGGCAAAATAAGATTGACATGAAAAGAGAAGCCCATAGAGGCTTGAAGAAGGTAAGAAGGTTGCCAAGTGAGCAGCAAGAGAAATAATTTGTGAAGAAGGTTCTCATTGAGGAGAAAAAGAGAGAAGAAAGAACAGATAAAGTGCTAGGAAGAGCACTTGAAAAGATGAGAGTGTTTATGAAGAGAGCACTCATGGAGACATTATGGTCTCTTGTTTTTATATCTAATGTTTTATTTGAATGGGTAATTGCAAGTATGAGTAGCCTTATGAAGGTTAAGAGAAGGGCCTTGAAGAGTGAAGAGATTGGTGCAAGAGAAGACACCAAGTGCACAAGTGAATGTGCAAGAAAGAGAAGAGAGTTTGCTGCAGTAGATAAGGAAGAAGGAATGCATTGTCAAATGCATGAGAAATATGCTGGAGATCTTGTGCAAGAAAATGTTGAGATGGAGGAGGAAATTGCATTCCATGATGCCATGGAGTACCTTGAAGAAGCAAGTGGAAAACTATGCACAAAAAAGGATAGTGCAATCAAAGAAGCCATGCAAAAGAAGGAAACCATGAAGCAGCCCATCAAGGAGGTAAAGGTGAATTATAATATTGATTTTTCTCAGCCACTTAATTATGGAACAACTATTGAACATGTTGCAAAATTCCACAAGGAAGTAGTGGAAGTCCATCATCATGCCAATGAAGAAGAGGGTATAGAATACTATGATGACTTGAAAAACATTCCAATAGAACAAAGGAAGGAAATACACTTAAAGAAAGTGAATGCAAGCAAGGAAACTATGAGGAAGAGTATGGCTAAACATCAAGCCATTGAAAAGGTAAAAATAAGTTCAAATTCTGATTTTTCAAATGCATATAAGAGTAAGACTACTACTGTACAGATGGAGATGAAGAAGATTAATAACAAGCCTTCAAATCCAGCAATAGACCATGGCTATGTGGTACCAAAATGGCTCAAGGGATCAGCAAATATAAAGAAGGAGATAAAGCTCAATCAAAATGATGACTCAAGCAAGAAAGAAGAGGTAGAATGCAAAGTGAGCAAGGCCAACCATCAAGCAAGACAACATGAAAATGTCAAAGAGCAGAAATTGGTTGGTGAATTGAACAAGTGTCATCCTAAAGCTATGAAGAAGGTATGGATAGATAAAGGTGAGAAAGAGCATGAAGATACAAAGATGAAAGGTGAGTCAATTGTTTGCAATGAATGGGATAATGATATTTTTGAATCATTTAATGATCTTTTTATGGAAAAGGAGGAATGTAAAATGTCTATGAAAACTAATATTCAGCAAGGAAGGAGTTCCAAGAGGATGGATGATAAAAGTAGAGATGTGAAATCAGTTCACATGTTTGAAACGAACAAGGAGAGACAAGGTAATAGTACTCCTATTATTTTTTATAAGTATATTGATGATGATGAAGATGTTGATTTGTATGAAGAAACTATAAAGTGGATGAATGTACTTATAGAGGATGAAAGACAATATGGTCCTAAGTTTGATATAGGACATGAAGATTTGGATGAGCTTGTGTTGAGTGAAGAGTTGAAGAGGATATAAGAGTTGTTGAATCCTCCAAAAGAGCTGTGTAGAGGCACATATCAACATGGTGGCACCATTGATCAGATGGAAAATGAATTGAGGCAAGAACAAAGAAAGATAGCAAAGGCATATTTGGACAAAGAAGAACAACATGAAGATAATCAAGGGGCTTAATGGCCTCAATGTTTTTCTACTAAGGTTGCTTTTGATGTTTTGAATGCAGGTATGGAAGATGAAAACTTTGGAGACACATATGAAGATGAAACATGGATATGGAAGATTGCAGCTGAGAAAGAGATAAGAAGAAGGAAATACAAGAAGAAAAAGAAAAACCAAAGAAAGAAGAAAGATTGGTTTGAGAAAATCAATGATTTTGAAATTGACTTTGCATCATGTGTAGGAATGAAAAAGAAGTCCAAGAAAAGAATCAAATGTGGTGCTATGGAACATGTGCATCAATATGAAGAAACAGTTGAGGCAGAGAATAATGGATGGCTTTTAATTGCAGCCAAAAGAGCAAATAAGCATACATGAGCAGGGGCTCATGAAAATTTTCAAGCATGGTAGTCTGATGTAGGAGCATCTACGGGTGCATAATATATTTCATTTTATTTCAAGTTAATGAATGAGTTTTCCTACAACAGTTGTAAATCAAATTGTAATTTGTTAAAAAAATAATATTTTGTGCAAAATAAGCCGTATATGGAATAAGGTGAATCAAAACATAATTATTGTGTATTAGTTGGATTCTTGGATTAAAGGATATTGTTAGGCTGTTGAAGCTGTTGAAAAATTTCAGGAAGACTTTCTAAGCATAGGATAGCTGGCGCCTACCTTAGGAAAATTCATTAAAGAGGACAAGGGATGAAGAGGAAAAATAAGAAGGATCTCCTTAGGGAGAGGAAGCCGATTCGGAGGAGGATCTCCAGGAGGGAGAAGAAGAATCAAGAAGGCCATTTGGCTTATATTATTCTATTTAGACCAGTCTTGCAACCGCAGGCTAAAGGAGACCGTCGATGTATTGTGCTCTATTGGAGGTTGTATGACAACTTTTTAGGAGATGCCAGTTTTGTATATGATTATCCACAGCCATCGGGTGAAATAAAACACAAGTAAATACTCAAAACATCCGTGTTGAACCAAAGTCTGAGCAGAGTTTAATGGAGAAGCACCGGTGGTAAATCATTGACCTATCTAGACTGCCTGTTATTGGAGGAATGTAGAGTCTGCCAAGATAATAATAACACACAGTGCATGATCTCTATGGATGATGCCCCATAGTCACATCATGTAGGGTTCGATCTATAGTGTTCAAACTTTGAACTATGTTTCAGGGAGGCCGCATAATAAACATTACTAGATTGATGGTTGTGTCGCTGAGGCCTGTGTTTTTTTGTTTTACATATTATTTTATTTGGACAAGGCAGAGCCTACGTGGAATAATGATATAAATGACGGAAAAAGAAGGGGAATCTTGGAAAGAGCCTGCATGGGCAATGGCATATCAGAAGTTGACTTTCCTGCAATTGCATCAGCATATTTAGGTAATTCTTGTTTTCATCCTTAGACAAAAAATGATTATAATATGTTTCTTATTGTTCCCGGAATGCTTTTATCTATATAGCATATAATTCCATGCTAAGAGACTTATCATCCTCGAAAAGAGTGCTCGAGCAATGGGACTAATTCTGGTAATCAAGATGGTGATGAGTCAAAATCTAACGCATTGGTTTCTGGTAGTAATACTTCTATAGGTGCATTGGACAAGAAGTTATCAATGCTGTACAATCTACCTAACTTAAACAGAAACATTACAGAACCATTTGAAAAGCTTCACAGCATCTACAAAGATGCACTGGGTGATGAGAGGAGGTCTTTCAGCTACAATAAGGTAATCTCTATTTTGGAGAAAGTTCCTTTCAAAATTGTCAATGTCAATCAAATTAAGGGCTTGCCTGTAATAGGAAAATCTATGCTGGACCATAATTGTTGCTTAGTAGATTCAATAGATTATTCAGATGGGATGACTGACAAAGTTAGAGCATTTTGAGAAGGATGAAAATATACGTACTATCAGTCTATTTGGAGAAGTCAAGATACAATGAAAGATAATTTATTTTTACCTGACAACTGGGTGTCCTGCATCACAAGTTATTAGAGATAAACACATTTTTTTTTGTATGTTGAAAATAAGCAGAACCTAGACAAATAGTTAAGCCCTGTTTGCAGTCTTGACAGTACATCAGAATTGAATTTATAGATGAATTTTACCCTAAACCCTTTCAAAAATACCATCCAATAGGGTTGACCCAATCGACCTAGCATAGTTTCAGACAATAATTCACTAGGTCATGAGCTAGGTTAGCTAAAAGTCAACTAGCTCCTAAGTGAAAAATACCCCAAAATTATACTAGGTTAATCCAGTCAACCCAGTATAATTGATTGAAAAAATGGGATTTATGTGAGTAATAGGATGATAATATGTAGTAAATTATTGGAATGGGTATAATAGAGAAGAACAAGCCTAGGGTTAATGGTTTTAGGAGACAAGTGTGTAGATAATAAGTTGAAAAAGGGATAATAATCCTGCAAATCACCAATGGTCTGCCCACCCCTTTATCGATGCACCCCTTAAAGTATGCACTCAAAGAGATTGAGACTCGATGGGTTCCTATAGGATACAAAGTGTCAGTAATGAAGGTGAGACTATCGTCATATTACCTCATTTATGCATAAGGTAGTATCGAACAACATAGACTAATATTGACCAGTGATACTAACCTAGATCAATGGAACTAACTTTATGTAGGAAAAAATGTAGTTCCTAAACATAATGAATCATATACCTAATTGATTATGATTTATACTTTCACAATATAGTCATAGACTTATATAAATTCAACCATAAAAATTTAGTACTTATCCCTTTATTTACTTACTATATTAGCATATGCCGCTTATCAAATCACTGCTATTAGCTTAAAGCTTTTACATTCACATTCATCCATAAATTTCATATTGCAACATCTGAATTACATTTCAATTTTATATCCTATTAGGTTTTTAAAACCAAATTAGGATAAAATATGAACAAATCCTTCAAATTATTTTTTTAAATTAATAAAAAAATAAATTTTCAAATTAAATGATTAATTAAATTATAAATAATTACCTATTAATTTAGGACATAAAAATGTAATGAACACACATATTATATTTTAAATAAACTATTTAATTTAATTGATGGATAAATATTTAATATAATATTAGATTCAAAATTCAAAACAAATCTTAGATTTATTAAAAATTATTCTTTGAAACTATAAACAAATAAATATGTAATAAAGGTTTTCTTTGAAATCAAATTAATCTTTCATATTCAAAAAATTGAATCAAATGTGTTTGACATCTACACATCTAACAATTTATATTTACATGCATGATTAACTCATTAGGAATCTCTAAAGATATATTTTATCACATTTTACCATCCATCTTGAGATGTAGCAATAAGGTTTAATATTGGAAATAATTCCATCAACACACATCAATTACTAGGTTCAAAAAGGGGTATGTGCCTAGATTTTGGGTTGGAGAAACGATGTCAAACACCTATCAGGATTGACCATACCTGAATTTATTAAAACTTTCAAAAAATATCATCAAAAACATTAATCATTATTTTTAAGGTACTCACTTTTTGGTCATAATAATAATACTCATTAATTAATTAAAATAAATAGTTTAAATGGAAAATTACTAAATATTGGAAGTGATAAACTCATCAATAAAATAGATAATAAAATTTTATCTAAAAAATAAAAGAATACATCAAAAAAATAAACTTTTGGACAACTAAATTATCTTAAAAAACTAGTTTTGTTGCATACATACCAATACATGACCCTACTCTAAGAAAAAATTGCCTTTCAATGAACATTAAATATCTTTATGGAATTAAAAAGAATAAAAGAAATGAAAAAGTTCATTATGGACAAATGGAATTCAATAATAACATATCATAAGATAAAATTACATTAGTTTGACATATTTTAGTATGACCCATATATAAATATTATTCATGGTTTAATGCATCAGTTGAATCTCCATGTCAATCATATGTGCAACTTACATGATATATATATATATATATATATATATATATATATATATATATATATATATATATATATATATATATATATATATATATATATATATATATTAAGAATTAACATTATACAACTATGTAGTTATACTAATATAATATTTTCTATTTTTATATATTATTACAAAATAATATATTTAATATAGTATAATGGAATTATAAGGTAATAATATGAGAAAATGGTCCCATGACATCAAAAAACAAAATACTATTAAAACATAATAGAAACACACCCAATTATTTGTGTTATCCAAATGATAGATCTCACCTTTATCTGACACTAACCATATCATAACTTGTCACTTATTTTACCATGAAACCCCTCAAACGAAAAACAATTTTTTAGAAATCAACAAATCACATCCTTGAAAACCTATAAAAATATGAATGATTAAAAAACATATAAATAAATTTAAAAATTATGATATAGATATCAATAATAAAACTAACACAATTATAATATTACTGCAACATTCATGTAGAGACACCAATTCCATCTAAATTGACCTAATAATGGTTGTAGTCTAAATATATTTTGTATGTATATCTAACTATAAAAAAAATTGTAATTTAATTATTTATATGTCCACAAAATATAGTATTATATCACATAAATAAAAGTAGAATATGTAGATCAAAAATGATAATTGATAGAAGAGTAGAATGATTGATAAATATAACTGACACACTTTGATGGTGTAGGCTCCACAAAAATGAAATAAGAGAATAATTCACAATATATTGTTTAAATACTAACCACTACCTCTTATATATAATCTGATTATCCATGGTTATTTCATAATCCAACCTTATGGGAAGAAAATATAATTGTGATAAGATAATATAAGATGTATGTAAGCCCAAAGTTAGCCACACATATCCCTAAACACACCATAATTTAAGGGCATAACATTCCCCTCCATGTCAAAAAACATTGTCCTTAATGTTGAGTCAATCCAACATGTTGATATAGGAATGCTTCATCCTCCCATATTGCATCTTTAGAATGCATATTATTCCATTTGATCAAATACTCTTTTATCACTCTAGTCCAGAGTTGCTTATTACACGTGTGAATGACCTCTTCAGGATACATAATGACTTAGCCTTATTTATCTAATCTAGGTAACTCATTCTAATTATGAACTTTGTGTCCAATTACCTTCTTCAATTAAGACACATGAAATACCAAGTGTATAGAGTAGACATGGGAAATTATATCTTGTAGGCCACACTACCAATTTATTACAAGATCTGATAAGGGCCATAATAATTAGGGGGCAAGTTGTTATCAATTTTTCCTTTATTTATATAAATATACTTATATTTATATAATTACACAAATACCCAATAACCTGTGTCAAAATGTCACTCAATATAGTGTTGATCCATTTATTCATTCATTTTATTTTATGCCATTATTAAATTATCTCATAAACTAACTAATCAATACCTCTTATTGATGTTGAATGTCCTCTTAAATAGATCAAATATTGGGATGCACATTCAAGGATGAACTAATGGATGAGGGGTGATACCGTATAGTGCCACAAAGGGAGATAATTTTTAAGAAGTGTGGAATGATGTGTTATTCCACCATTTGGAATGTGGTAGTCAATGAACCCATTTGTCTTATTTGTTAGAAATAAAACAACAAAGATTTCCCTCCAAAAATTTGCTTACTACCTTTTCTTATCCATCATATTGAGAATAATAGTGTATTATGATCTATGAGTAACTAATGTACCTAACATGTAAATAAATTAGTCAAAAAAATTACTAGTAAATATAGGATTTTGTTCACTTATAATAATCTTTGGAGTACCATGAAATTTTTAAACTATATTGAGAAAAGTAGAAGCTATTGTACTAGTGACAAATGATTATGATAAGGAATCAAATTGAGAATACTTGGTGTGTAAATCCATAATTACCATGATAATAGTTTTACCCTCAAACAATGGTAAACCAATAATGAAATCCTTGGAAACATCCTCCCACCTATTTCTACGAATGGATAAAGGCTAAAAATAACTTGTGGTCTTAATGGTTTGACCTTTGTTTTGTTGACATACCATTCATTCATCCACATATTTCGGGTCATCCCCCTTAGGTCCTTCCTAAAATAAATCTTGCTTTATTCTATTATATGTTTTTAAACATCATGAATGACATCCTATTGGAGATGCATGAAGTTTATCAAGTATTTTCCTTTTGAGTAGAGAATTCTTAGATAGGTATAATACATATTTATAACATAGAGTATTCCCCTTCCATACAAATTTTTTAGACCCTTAATAACCAAGATAAAGATTGTGAATGAAATTATAGGTATCTATGTCGTTATTCTATTCTAGTCTTACTTCCTCTAACCAATTTTCCTATCAGATGGTCATTTTTCATAACAATGCCTCAACTGATTTTTCCCACATAGATAGTGCATCTACACCACATTATCTTTCCTTTTATTACATACTATTTAAAAATAACATTCTAACATTTTAGTGAACCATTTTTGTTGTTCTTCTAATGATAATATTTATTCCAAAATATATTTGAGTCTATAATGATCAGTATTTACTTGAATGTGTGGACCCATCACATAAGGTCTCCATTGTTTGACTGTATGCAAAATAATCAACATCTCTTTCTCATTGATTAACTTGAGCCTATTTTTACCTTTAGTTGATGACTCTCAAATGCAAGTGGTTTACCTTCTTATGTGAGTATATCCTCCATGATATATATTGATGCATTACATTCAACAACAAAAATACTAAAAAAATGTGGGTAGTTAAAAGTGGAGTGGTGAACATAGCCATTTCATGATACTCAAAATCCTTGGTAGTTATTTTATTCCATTAGAAGGATTATTTAACCATAATACTTGTTAATGGGGTTGTGATGACACCATAATTTTTGAAAAACCTATGATAGTAACCTATTATCCTTAGAAATACATGAAGGTTCTTGAGGGTCCTAGGTATTGCCTCTCCATCATCACTTGTGTCTTTTTAAGATCAACTTTCATGTATTCATGTGAAAATATATGACCCAAGTACTAATGCAAAAAGCACATTTAGAAGATTTGGCATAAAATTTATGTTGTTCTAGAACTGAAAGTACCTGTTTCACATGCTTAAGATGTTATTCACATATTTTTTTGTAAATAAGGATGTCAGAAAAGATACCAACATAAATATTATCAAAAATGGCCTATAAACATTATTCATCAAACTCTAAAATGTAGATGGTGTTTTTATGATACCAGATGAGATCATGATAAACTCATAATAGCCTTCATGAGTTTGGAAACATATTTATGGTATGTACTCCTAACCTATTATAATATTATGATACCCAAAGTGAATATGTAATTTGTTAAAATAAATAGTTCCATGTAAATCATCTATAAAATCATCAATTACTACTCTAGGAAACTTATATTTGATGGTGTACTTGTTCAATTCCTTGTAGTTTGGGCATATCCCACAAGTGTCATTCTTATTATGCACCATGGCCATTGAGGAGGTGTATTTATTTTAGATATTTCTTATAATTCATGACTCCATCATCTCATGTACCATATTTTCAATTTCACTCTTATAGATATAAGTATACCTTTAGGGACTGATATTAGTTGGTGTACTACCTGTAAGTAGTTTGATGGCTTGATCATGTGATTTATTTGGTGGAAGTCATTTTTGCATGGATGTAAAAATTTAAAAATGGTTATATATCACCAACTATAAATTAGTATGGGTAGATTATTTGGTTAGTTAAAATTATATGGAAAATAATCATGTAACAAAACCTTCAGTACCTCTTCTAAGAATATTTGTCATCTAGTGATAAATAAATAATTATGGTGATTTATCCTATAAATGACACCATTTAAATTCCATGTCTTCTAAATAAAATTAAATGAATAGTTCTTATAAATTCATCTCAATTGTGCCCAAACTAGTGAGCCATTACACTGCCAAAATAATGTTAGCCCCACCCATGGGAATAACAAACTTAGGATAATCTAATAAGTAGTCTCCCGTCACAAGATTAATACTATGGAATTTTATAAAATAGTTTATTATACCACCATATACATTCATGAATTGAAATTATATAGCTAGGTAAATGAAATAGTTCAAATAAATAGCCAATTTATTGTTGGTTAAGTTGTGTATACTCCCAGCTCTATCAATCAACACAAACACCTTCTATTTATTGAGGAAACCCACCACCTTAATAGTTTTAGTAGTCCTGGTAACTTAAAGTGCATGGAATGAAATAATAGCTTGAGAATATTGAAATTAAACATCAGGTTCTTCATACATGAAACTAAGGCATCATCATATTCTTGATATTCATTGGTCACTTTAACGTAAAATAACTTCTTTTTAGCACATATATGTTCATTTATCCATTTAATATCATAACCAAAACATAACTCTTTTTCATGCTTCTCTTCATTTGTTTGAGAGGTCAATCTTGTAGGCTACAAAAATGATGGGGATACAAAGTTGCATTTGTATACATTAAAAAATGTCATTATTTTACCATATCTTTTTCCTCTACTATGTATACCATTGGTATGGTTTTAGATACCTAATTGGGACTAAACATGTGAACATCCCTTTTGATTCTTTCTTTGAGGCCACCAAAGAAAATGTCAGTCAAATTTGACTCAGTGATGTTATCCACATGTAAGGAGTGATTCTAGAATTGATGAATATAATCCTTAATTATTATTATTTATCTTAGTTTTTCTATATAACTAAATTATTTTTATGATATATTATATTGATATTATATTTTTATCTTCTTTATAAAAAAATGGGTAACCTAGAGGCCCTTCTTTTTATTTTGAGCACACAACCATCTCTACCAAATGAAATTCTTAGGTTATAGATATAGAGAGGCCATGACTAAATTTTGTGAACATGAATTTGAATGTAGATAAAATAATTTTTTTATTTGATTGATCCAAGTGAGTTGATGCTTACCATAAAAATTGCACAAATCTACTTTTGGAATCAATTATTTTAGACCAATATTAGAGGTGTGATTCTTTGACTTGGGACAATCAAACTGGGATGATGGAGGATTATTTTATGAAACATAAGCTATAATATTAGTTAATTTAATATTTATAAGTGTCAATTTATCTTTCAAAACATTAATATACCCTCTTACCAAATGATATACCCTTTGACCGCATCAATATTATCTTTACACTCCGTGCTTGGTAAATTAGACTAAATTTGGTGAACTACATAAAAAACAAATATATCAAAAGCATCAAACTCCATGTCATCCTTGTGAGGATTTTTTGTAGTTTATTTCCATTTACCATGTCTATAAGTGTTATAGCCAACCATGCACAAACCCTAGGATGGAGGGTTTCAACCCCAAAAACATTCTATTATAAAATGATACCATTGTGATAATCTTACTGATAATAATCTAATGAATATTAATGTGCATAAGCATGAAAAAATTTGGATTAAAAAATGTGTCCATATATTATACTATTATGATTGTGTCACTAAGATTAATCAAATGACTTCTAATTGGCACAAGGGTAAATTTTTATATATCCAAAAGATAACAACATAAAAAATTTCCCAAATTGAATATCTAATACCACTTTTAATGTAATTAATTATATATGCACATAATAGAATATTGTATCATATAAATAAGATCAAAATATGTAGATCCAAAATAGTAATTGACATAAGAGTAGAAATCTTGATAAATGCAATTGAGCAAATTTGAGGGATAACCTCTAAAATAATTCAATAAGATAAAAATTCATAATATCATGATCAAATACTAATCGTTACATCCTATATATACTCTACCTAGCCATGGTTGTTCTATGCGTTGACCTTGATAATAACATAGAGAAATGAGACAACATGTATGTAAGCCCCATGTCAGACACACATATCCATAGACACACCATAGGTTAAGGGCATAACAATAATGATTTATTCTAACCAACAACATATTTATTACATAAACCCTAAGATGATCCCTAAATCATCTAGATAACTCTTTTTACATGAAAATAATCATTCAACACCATTAAATAACCTAGTACTATCAAAAAATGAAGACACATAAATTATAGGAAGGACATATATCCTACCTTATAATAATGGAATAAGGCTTTATAAATAATGAAATTAAAACACTATAGACTTGTACAAAAGATTATAAGAAGAAACACGTTAATAAAAAAACTAGTCTACATGTGATGAGCTATGAAAATAGTAAAGCATTTCAAAACTATAATCTTTTTTTACATAAACCCTAAGATAATTCATAAACTATTCATAGATATCCTTTTAAAAGAATACAATAATTACATACACTCAAATAACATAGTACTATAAACATATAACAATATAGAAACATGAGATTGCCTACTAATGACAAAACAAGATTGTGGAAAGAATGAAATTTCATCCCTACACACATGTATATATTTTTATGCACAAATAAATGCATTAATTAACAAAAAATGGCATCATTATCATCAATAAAACTGATACAAACATTGGTAGATGTATTTTTTATTAAGACCCCACTAGTCTTATTAAGAATCTACTTTGAATTTTTTATTTTATCAATAATCAACTTGTTTCTTAAATAAAAAAAAACATACTAAATTTCAAATATTTATGTTGGTACTAATAGCATAATACTACTATATGTACATATGTACATTTTATACCATGTCGATTATGTGTAATATGTATACTATAGTAGTTACATAACATACAATATTCCATTACTATGTATTAATTACTCTCAAGGATGTAAAGACAATAAAAGTATGCATCAACACATAAAAATAGATTTAATTAATACAACTCAGACTAATAATTCCAGTTCTAGTACAAAAATGTAAAATATTAAATACATATTTAATAAATACATCAACTAATTTAATTTTGTATAATAATGTAAATTAATGTTATAACCTCCTATATCTTTACCAAGTCATATAAAAATATTAATTTATAGCTATAATAATATAATAGAACTTCATAGTAAAACATAACAAATCAAATACTAGTCGTGAGTATATTTTTATAACAATCTATATTCAATTATGAGAGATAACATCATTGATGTGATTTTAGTTTAACCATATTACAATATTCTCCCACACACCTCCCCACTTGGAGTGGCCTTTCCCTTCATGTAGTGTTAGATACCTACATGTGAACATTGATTACTAATCCAAAACACTATGTTTTACAATCACTATCACATGTAGAAATCATATAGATCATGGAATATGTCCTATATCTAATATGACTTCACACATTCATGTAAACTATAATGTATAATTGATACAAAATGTATATACCTATAAGATTACTTTGGCCAAAGTTTTCAATATAGTATCAGACTTGAATATAAGTCTTATTCTACCACATAATACTCTCTACTACATACATCATCCTACATGATAATTGATAATGAGTAATTTTATGCAAAGGCCACCTGTCATTACTCATCGTCCCTTATTATGTGATATGAATCATAAAAAAACCTTAAAAAAAGTATCCATGCAAATTAATACATCCTAAGTAGTCTAGACAATATTTTTTTTGCATGTTTTTACTAGATTTCAACACCATAATAATTTAGTGTGAAAGGCAGAAACCACCACAAGAAAATTTACATTATCATTCCATATTTGTTCATATGTAAGTTTACTATAATCATATGTCACAACACCATGATCAACCTAAAATAATTAAATTAATAACTACAATGATAATTATAATTATGAACCAAACAGTAATTTTACAACATATGTATGTATGCACTCATACTTATATTTCAATGTTTATAATATGTAAAACCATATAATAATATCGAATAAGACAAATGAAAATAGTTTCTTCATTGTGATTCTACTTGGGGTCCTGAATGACTATTTTAGAATAGTTCACTATAGCTTCTAGGTCCCTTAAGCTAATATAATGTGAGTTAGATTATGTACTCTAAAAATTCCACTATTACATTATGTACTTGAGCTGGTTATACTTTAACTTAAAATACCATAGTTAATTGTAAATAATAATACTTATTTTACTCTAATAGATCTCACAAACAAATCATGCATAAATTCATACTCAATTGACTCCTTCAAACTCAATATTATGCCAACATCACTCAAATTTCTCTAAACTATTTATGTCTTTACAAGGTCATTTTCAATCTAAAACTCTCAGAAGTTTACCATAATTCTAAACTAAGTGATAAAATTGTCCACAATTATATAATAAAACCATCCATTCACTTAATAATACAAATTAACTAATATTGGCCTAATAGTAATTATAATATCTATTTATCTTTGACCAAAACTTGTTAAATGAGAAACCATATGAATAATCAAGTATAAACACCCATACTTATATAATTTGAATCTTAATATTTCTATAAGAATAACTGGATATCAATGTATATATATTATAATAAAGTGATTCCTTTATGACACTCAGTCAAGTAAACTTTTTGTTATTCACAATATGAATTAAACCCACAAAAACTCATTTTATGTGAAATTCTTACTATAAATTCAAATTGATCTAAACTTGAGATTAACATCAAAAAATAAAATAAAAATTTAATTCTTAACCATGCATGACCACAAAATGAGATACATTAGTTATTTTAATATTTTAAGGTAGATGAAGCCATTTTAGGGCCCACATGTGACTATAATCACCACCTCCATGGCTAAAATCAGACCTATAAATTCTATAAATGTAGCATGGTAGTTACATATGCACCTACAGTTCTATCCTAGACTTAAATATTTTCAGAATTCATTGGGGAAATAACCTAAATCCATTTAATCATTATCACTAGTTAGAAACAAACATAGGTTGAGCTATCCCTTATTATGGCATTATGGGTGAGGATGAACCCTCATCCCCAGGCTCATAGTGAGAATTATCTCTCTATTTTAAAAATGACGTAAACAATGAACCAAAATAAATATTTATATAGCGGGTAGTAATCTATAACAACTCCCAAATATCAAAACCAAAAAACACCTATCTAGATCTAAAGGTTGTAGCTCCATTAAATAAAACAATAAAAAACTCCTTCAAATTATATTTGTAATGTCCTAATCATTACATGAAGTAATATGTATATCAAAACATAAATTATTGTTAACCCAACACAAGGTAACTATGCCACTAGCCATAAATATGAACCATCTTGCTATCATTTGGAATTATACAAGGTATATTTGAATAGATCCTATGCAAAGATGACTTTTTAAAGCCAAAAAAACTAATATATGTGCTTCTTCCCAAGACTATGTAGCCTTCCAAAGGATAAACAGTGAAATTTGATAAACTATAAAAGGTAACAAGCATATATGCATAGAAATGATGTAGTATAGGGTTGATTTCTTCTAGTAGGATGACCACTACATAAAAAAATGTAGTTCACCTAGTGTGATTTTACCATGAACAATACTAAAAAAAAAATTCATAAAAATAATACCATTAAAAAAACAAATATTAATATATAAACACAATAAAAATAACTAGGCCTCCCCACCCCGCCCCCGCCCCCGCCCCCCCGCCGCGCCCCCCCCCCCCCCCCACTAGTGCAAGGATAACAAGAAAAATATAAATAAGACTAAAAGCATAGCCTACATGAATAATGATGGATTGATAGATTATTTTATCTCTCCAATCAATAGATCTAGTAGGTTCATGCTCATAAAAACAACTAATAATTGCCTTCAATTCCAAAATGAAACAAAATTTAAAACAAGTGTTTCAAATGGAGGAATTCCATTCACCAATTTATTGCTCAATTTAAAATAGGTTTTATTATTAAATATATTAAGGAAAACATTTGTAGGAAATATTTACTTATTAAAAAAATTAAGGTTGATAATTCATTTACACAACCACATTCTTCTTCTTGTTCCCTCTAACACTTCCCCCTTTTCCTTAAAACTTCCTTTATTTTTACCCATCCATTCTAGACCAACTTCGATAACTACATGCAAACCTATTTTTCAATTGGTAGTTTGCCATTCTCCCAACATGACACAATTTTAAGACTAACATAATCCTTGTTCAACCTCCCCCCTCCCCTGTAAAAAAAAAAATGTGTAGATTTCTTCCATCAAATTATCCCCCAACAAATTCCTTTTTCGATCCCCAATAAAAAACTTGCATCCATAATTTATATCAATGTGCTAATATCTAAATCATTTTGAATATCTAAAATCTATACAAAGATATGATTTTATGTTCATGGCTCAACTAATTATCTATGAGAATCCGATTATAATATCCCCCTTTTGATATGAATGATATTCTGTGTAAGTCACTCATTCCAAAATAAGAGTTAATTGTATTACGTCATGTGTGAAGTTAGCATGATTTAAAATCATGTGAACATGTGGAGAATATGTATTAATAGTAATGTATATTTAAATCAAGGAATATATCTAATGTGAGGGATATAAGTGTCATGTCAAGATAGATATATCAATGAAGCATGCAATGGTAAGATCATTTTGTAGGAAAACACAATAAAAATTCATGATATACATCATCATATCATTCAACATCAGAACTATAAAAAATCATAATAAACTCAAGAATTATTGCCACACATTAGGGAAAAGGTTACTTACATAAAACATGAAGATGTTATATAAAACAAGTCCACGGGCCACATGTAAGGGGTCATAAAGACATTTTAAACTAATGACATCAAAGATGTCATATCAAACAAGGCCAATGGCCACACATAATATACAAGTTGTATACAAATGAATTAAATTTTAAATTTTAAAAGTGTACTTGTGACTACCCTTTTTACACAATTAGCTCATACCTTATTCCACTGGCCTATGACCATTTTCATTCATTTTACACATAGATGACCCATTCATATAATTAAAACAATGATCTAAGAAAATTCCTATTCCTAATAAAAATATGTCAAGCTTATCCATTGATTGTTCCATACTCCAAAATTAGTAGCTTTTACTCTTTTCAAAATAACACATAATTTGTAAAATAACACTCTTTGATAGTGTCCAATTTTGTTGCTCCTATCTTCCCTCTTAATAATGGCTAATTGATCAAATTCAAATTCATGTAATGGGTTTTTATGCAAGTTTAGAAAGCCCCATCCAAAGAAATTCCAAAAATATAACTATAAAGAAAAATATTCAAATTATTTTATAGACAAGAGGCTAACACACTGAAAATCACCAAAATTCTAATTATGCATTAAGAGAAATTTATCTGTTTCTTCTAACTTTGTTTACATATACTATTTTTATAACTAACTTAAAGTATGAGTACACCTATAAGTTTAGAATCCTCAATTGAAGCACTTAATCACATAGTATATAACATAAGTGTCTATCATTACACTTTGATTAAGAATCACCAGTTCACCCTATCATAGGCTTTACTAATATTTATTTTATGAATCATTCCTTTATTTTTATTATTTATAAGGGAGTGCACAATATCATGGGTGATAATAATCCCATCTTTAGTCTACATTCCCAAGATGAAAACCTTGTGTTCATTAGAAATGAGGTTATCTAAAATGGGTTTAAGGCATGTTGGGTTCTTTTCTTTTAGTCTAGAATGACTTATCCTATCTCATGCCTAAAGAGAATAATTAGTCCAATGAGATAGAGAACTAGCATATCACATGAGAAATGACCTCATATGCTCACTCGAAGCACCTATCTTAAGATTGGTCCTTGTTAGTTCTATCTTGTGATGGTGTATGCATTGAGTTCTATATACTAGGGTACTTGAATATGCACATAGTTATTAACCATAAACATCATATTATATGTAATCCTAAAAATATTATTCCATACTTAAACTAATCATCATGAAAAAAGATAGGTGCCAATTGAGAAAAAGAGTAGAAATACCAATGATTTCTTAACAAAACTACAAAAGATATTTCAGTAGCATAAATAATCTATTTCATTAAATATCAAAGATAATATACATAGGTCACATCTCATAACATGATCCTAAATAATTTCAAGATTACAGGTAAAATATTACCATTACAAAATCACCTCTCTAAGTATAAAACTAGGGAATATTTATACATGGTTTTACCCAACCTATTTTATTACAGTAATAATTTCAAAATGATTAATTATCAATGATCAATTATCCCTTATATAGCCTCTCTATGCTACATATTCATTGTCATGATCCTATCTTCTCGTGAACCAATGCTAGATTTGTGCTTGACTATTCTCCTTTGATCCTCATGCAGATGGCTTCCTAACCATATTCACTTTCTACACCTTTATACATGTCATATATGTGCTAGAGTTTGAGTCTTGCATCCTTAATTCATCCATGTTTTATGCATCCTTATTCATCATGAATTCCTTTTCCCATTCCAAGGCCTTCTACTCTATGTCTCTCCCATTCCTTAGCTTACTTTTAAGCCTCTATCTTCTATGTCATTTTCAAAAGGTACTTAGAATGGGTCAATATAAAACTTGGGTTCCAACAAGGTGGAATGATCTTATACACTATATTTAAAAAGTGAAATATGCCTAAAATCATTGAAAGAGGAATGGGACTTACATTTTAGAACTAGGGTGATAAAGGTATAATTTATGTCTAGGGTAACTTTACTTAAGTCAGGATTCTTCCAGCATGCTAGCCACCTCATCCCCAACAGTGTCTCAGAAGTTATAAAAAATGGACACTAGGAAACCATATAGATTAGGATATTTATATTTGGCCATGGATAAAACTATAATATTAATTACTTATAAATAAAAATTATCCATTACATTTTCATTCTACTGGCCATTTACAAGCTCAACGATGTAGTTGAGACTACTCAACTGAGGCATAATGTTTAGAGCTTTTGTACTATATAGAAACTCTTGGAAACAATCAATTTCCTCTATTTTATAGTAGAATTGGTCTCAATTACACATCCCTCTCTAATATTAATATTGTAAATTTAATTAGTTGATATCCTTGCTTGGGTGGAGTTGTGAAAGCAAATTGTGTTATTGTCTCCCTCCTTGAGCCACTATTCTCTTGAATTTTGTTTCCAGTAGACCTCTTCCATGATACAAAGTATAGATAACTCAGTTAAAAGGGATTTATCTTTTTGTTAAAGAGTTGTATCTATGCATAATGCAAGCATAATCTTATTTGCATCACCTAAATCAGTTTTAACTCTAGTAATTTACTAGAAAATATTTTTGTACTAGGATTGATTCTAATTTCAAAGATAAAATTTAATGAAATTTATATTTTTAATCATATTAAACATATTGGTGCTAGATACATGAGGGTGATTAATACACCATCCCTAGATCAGGTCTTGAATTGAGGGGTCACACAACCACATTAACTCAAATTTGAATGAGCATAATAGAGGGAAACCATTTTTATTAATATTTAGTTCAATTGGGTCATGATTAGATCCAAAGATGGGATAGATATTAATTTATAAATTCCAAGCAATGTCCAAAAAATTTAGAGAGATTAATAATTTATACATCCTTTCCACAATATTTTAGAATACTTCTTATCGATTGGTCTAGGATAATAAACAAGATTTAAAAATCATGTCCACCAACCCAATATCTAAGATAAATTTGGAAAATCACTTTTGAGAATGGGTACGGTAAGCAATCCCACCTCTTTTTTTTTGAGCTAGATAAAATGACATTGAGGTCTCCACCAATTATACATTTCTAAGAGGTGAGAGATGTTGGTTGATTACATATTTCCTATCAACATTATGATTTAAGGGAAACTAAATTTGGCACATACACATTAAACAGGTAGAAGGCAATATCAAAGGAAGAGTCTAAGACTTTACACTACTGCCAATTAGCCCTTGAGCCAAGATTTTCTACATACAACCTGAAAGGGGACTACAGAACTATCAAACTTATTAAAGCCCCATTAGAATCCACAAACAAAACCTTCCAATGATTTCAACCTTTTCTTATCAAGTTCACTACCTTTTCTTTTCCAACATGGTTTCTTGTAACAAAAAAATGTCAAAGCCTATCTTCTACAACTAGCACTATACAAGGCACCTTTTTTTAGTGGTGTTTAGGAACCTATAATTTGAGGAAAAAGCTTCGTGGCTTATTAGAGGGGAATTTCACCACCTTTTATCAGAGACTATAAAATTCTCACCGGTAGATTGCTTACTATTGATATCAACTATTGTGATGTCATTTCCTAATTTTTTGGATTTTTCAAAATTGTGGGAACCACATCTTGGTTTATAAAAAAGATAATCCTTTTGAGAGAGAGTAAAGACCTCAATGGATTTCAATTCTTCATCGTCACTTATATCCCTTGCAATGGGGGATCACATTAAATCTCCCACACAACCAGAATCTTCCATGGCTACCCTAGGGATATGTTCAATGTAAGATTCAATTTGTTGAGAGATAGTTGAGTTTAACTATATTTATTTAAACATGTAATCTTGAGACAATGTATGACCACTCTTTAATGTATATCCTAAATATATAGTGGATTCAAAGTTAAGGTTTTGTGAGGATGAGAGTGGTGCAGGACCCACAGGGTGGGAGACTTTTTAGTGTTTTTATTAGAAAAAGGCTCAAAGTTGGGGCATGATTTAGGTTTATAATCTTGGATAAACTTTTGAGGACTCCATTTTAGATGACATTGGATATTTATATACCCAAATTTATTGCATTTAAAGCATATGCTTATTTTGGTTTCCACACCAATTCATTGTTCCCATGCCTGCTCCCTGCCCTCCCTCCCACCCTGAGGATTATGAAAGAATGAGTTCTAGGATATTTTCCTCTAGATGCAAAAGAATGTAAATGTGAGCATAAAAAATAATAAAATCCCTCGTAGTGATTGGATCAACATAGGTAAAGTCACTAGTTATTGGTATAATCTTTCTCAAATAATATTCATTCTAATATTTTATTGGGAGGCCATGCAAACATATCTAGATAAGGAAATACCCTTGTTTTTTCATAATTGGATCAGAATTGGGACACCATTCTTGAAGCCAAAGGCCAATATCCTCCATCATCCAGCTCCCTCCATCCAAAATTTCATGGATCTTTTCTATAAATGGGAAAGTAATCATGAATAAGCCTTTAGGTAAAAATTTGAGGGAGAGCTCTGAACCCTAGCTATAAGCCACCATGATTTCACATTGCCAATAATGGGCCACTTCCCAATGAACTTCCTAATTAAACCATTGACCTTCATGGTATTTAGGTTTTCATCAAAACATGCACTGTCGAAGATAATCATCCTTAAGGGAGTGGGGTTCCCTTGTGAGAACTGCTCCATGGTTTGGTTTGAAATAAACTTTGAGTATTTCTCTCAGCCCCTCAATCAAGGGGAGAGGAAGCTTTCTCTTTCCCAATGAGATGTAGTTAGCTTAAGATGCAACCCTAGATGTATTATTTACTAAGGATCAAGCTTCTTCCTGACACTCATGCTTATTCTTCGTCTACCCACCTTCTTCTCTCAATAATTGTTCTTCCTAGATCACCTCTTTGAGGTCACACTTGGAACTTATGTTGAACTTGCTAAATTTAGACACACATCTCACACAATTTCTTTGCTTCTCATTTGAGCGTGCCATCCTATTTTTGTATTATCTTATAATTGTATCATTTTATTTATTTTGGATAAAATATTTTATATTTTAAATAGATAAAAATAATTAAAAAAATAATAATGACCAATAAAGCTATTATTATTATTATTATTATTATTATTATTATTATTATTATTATTATTATTATTATTATTATTATTATTATTATTATTATTATTATTAGTTATGCTTAAATTTCTTGTTCTACCAACCTTATTTTTTTAATGTTTATTTTATTTTTATTTAATCTTTTTTGTTGTGTGATTTTAATATTTTGTATTTATTTTATTTTTATTTATATTATTTTATTATTTTTAATATATAATTTTATTGGTTTAATTTTTAAATTAAATTAAAGTTATTCTTCTTTCTACTATATATCTCAATTTCTAGTTTTTTTTTACATTTTTATTTTTTTAAATTACATATTTAATTATTTATAGTATTATTTTATTTTATTTCCTATATATTTTATTTATTTATTGATTTAATTATGTATAATTTATTTGTTTGTTGTTTCTCGACCTCTCTACAGTGCTTTTTAGTTTTTGTTTGTATCACATATCACTATTTGAATTAATTGATCATATTATTTATTCTTAAGTATTAGTTTCAATTTTATATTTCTTGAAGATGAATTCAATAATGAAATCTAAGATATTGAATAATAATTATTCTACATGGTTGAATCTATTAAACTCTTGTCTATCATTGAAATGTGAACAAACTAATATTAAAAATAAAATATATCATTTGTTTACATGTCTATTGAATAATATGAGTGCTACTCCTCATCGAATAGAATGAAGTTGTTCCAAACATCAAGAATACTATAAAAGTCTCCAAAACTATAATTTATAATATATTAACTTTTTTTCAAAAAATTATAATTTATTTAAACTAACTATAAACTATCATGCAACAAGCTTGAGTTACTATTGGAAT
Source organism: Torreya grandis (assembly GCA_037957365.1). Taxonomy (NCBI): domain Eukaryota; kingdom Viridiplantae; phylum Streptophyta; class Pinopsida; order Cupressales; family Taxaceae; genus Torreya; species Torreya grandis. The sequence continues at coordinate 437,025 of JARHVA010004741.1, forward strand.
TAATATGTTATCAATCTACTTTATGAAAGAGTGGTGGTCAACTCTTGAACGATTTTTCAAAATCAATATTTAGACGTATAAGAGTAGTACATTAATGAATTGGAAAAAGAATAAAATAGATTAATAAAAAGCGAATAAATAGCTCTTTATGTTGCAACATATGAGAATTATAAGAATTTACTTTAAAACTACAAAAGAGATTACATAGCGGAAGCTTTATGATAATATTTAGATTGCCCTACTAATTATTAAGGTTGGACTTTGAGGGTGTTCCTCTGCAAATCATTTTGGGAAAGATGTTAGGTTGTGGAGCTAAAAGCTTCACTGATGCAGACATGGAAGAGGTTTCTGGAGAAGACTGCTGAGTGTTAGGCACCGGCGTCGGTCAGGCCAACCGACGTCGGTAGGGTACAGACAGGAAGACAACTGACGTCGGTCAGAGATCAGCGGGCATCGGCACCCCTCAGGCAGACAGGGACCGACGTCGATCACCTGTGTGGTTCAAGCTGCGTGTGTTATGAGAAGTTAGCTAACGAACCAAGTGCTTGCATGTCAAGAGCCAAATTTAGACTAGAAGCTGCAAATCTAATTATTGTAATTAGGTGTCTAATTATTGTTTGCATGAGATCTATTTAAGAGACTTATTAGTTGTATTGTAAACTTGTGCTAGAGAGTAAGAGAGCAAAAATATAAGCTCCTTCTGTTTGTGAGGTGAGCATGGTGTGTTCCTCCTAGTGCCACAGTACCAAGTGTGGGTGCTGGATTGGAGAATCAACAGGGTTCTTCATGTATGTATGATCTTGGTCATCAGGTGAGCATGGCTACTTTAGGAGATCTACATGGTAAGTAAGATCTTTGATCTTCAGGTGTATGTGTGTGCAAGGTCAAGGTTCACAGGTGTGCAGAACCAGATTGATTTGCACGTGTGCAAGATCAGATAGGATAGCAACACAACAGAGAGCAGAATCAGGTGGGATCTACTTGGAGTATAGTGTGTATTTGAGGGAAGATTTAATGTTTATGCCCTGGAGGTGTGGGAGCCCAAGAGGTGTGTAAGGAAGAAGAACTGTGGCAGCCTTCTTTGTTGTATTTCCTTCTGAAAGAGTTTTAATACAAGTTGTGTATTGTCTCTCATATCATGTGTTATTTTTGGATTCTAGTTACTTGTGTATTCTGGTTAATTTCTGCATATTAAGTTGCTTGGTAATCAATTGTGTGCTTCCGTTATTTATCCCAACAAAAGATCCATAAAAACAACTATATTTAAAATTGACTTTGAATATTTGAACCCTGGAGAGAGATTTTTTTTTTTTTTTTTTTTTTTTTTTAAAGAAATAGACTTGACTATGTGCATTTATGCATCTCACATATTGATATTTATTAACCACTACTTGTTTCAAACTACAGTGACAAACAAAACTTTCCAATAGTCTACATGAGGTGGCTGTTGACTCTTGACTAGAAGGGGTAAGCCAGGGCTACAATGAATAAATAGCTCGCGTCAAAGATCTGTTCCAAGTTGTAGAATATACTTCCGTTGGGTATTACACCATCATCTTAATCACGCCAGCAATGTTAGGGAGAAAGTTCGTTCAATGAAATGGCTTGACCGTCTCTGTATGTTAACTAATCACACGGCAAAGAAAATTAACTTCTGTGAAGTGTCAACCACAAGTCTATTTGATTTGTCTACGGTGACATTCAATCTCTGATTATTTCAACCATTGAATCTCTCCCGTTGCTTCTCATGGTTAACGCCCCAAACACGTCACGCCAGACGTAAGAAATATCCGCTGACTTCCACATTTGTAAGAGTTGCTTGTTTTGCACTCCCAAATAGAGCCTGCATTTCTACTTGTATGGACAACACTATTGAAGCTGGAATTTTCTCTTTTGGGGGTTCACACCAGACGGACCATCACAAAAAAGAGGTACTCATTGGAACTAACTTCATCGTTTGTCTATTTATCGTAGTGCATCTTCATTGTCTTACAAACTGACTTGTAATCCAGCTTGTGGCGGAGATAACACATATTGGCAAGGAGAACCAGAAGCTCAAATCAATGATAAGCCTAATGCACACTAACTGTCATAGCTTGCAAGCGCAACTCATTCCTTCACGGGTACAAAGTTTTCAAGATTTTTATTTCCATTCGTCCAACTGAGAAGCCTTCATGTAAATTCTAAGTGTTAAAACTTTCTATGATTTGTAGGGAGAGCATTTGAGGTCCACCCGAAAATCGATGGGAGACACTCAGAAACTAGGCCTAGACATAGCAGAGCAAACGGATAGTGAAAGGCCATAGGGAGCAAGCTATGGATTGGAGTCTAGTAATGGACATTCCGGGAGCTTACAAGAGAAGAACTCGAAATCATCCATGGACAATCATCGGCTGACCACCAAGAAGAGGAAAATAAACTATAATCAGTTCGAACAGAGCTCTAACGATGAAGAGAATTCATATATGGATGGGAATTTACTCAATAAGAAGCCACACGTACTCAACGACAGCTTCGATTCTTCAGTCGTGTCGCAGCCTAAGAGAATCGTAACTGTTCGGACAAAATCAGAGGCAGCCACGGTAACAATCCATTTCCCCAAACACATTATGATCTAGTTCCTCAGCTTTGGAATAGGGACAAAATAGGACATCAAAATGTGCTGTATAGGAAATTATCTTGTAGCCCCTTTTTTATTGAACCAGCTATATGAGAATTTTTTTCTGTTGTTCCCAGGTAAGCGATGGCTGCCAATGGCGCAAATATGGACAAAAGACGACAAAAAATAGCTTCTGGCCGAGAGCTTATTACAAATGTGCGGTTCTCTCTTGTCCAGTGAAAAAACAAATACAGAGGTGCAGTCAAGACGCCAGTATTGTAAGCACAACCTACGAAGGAGAGCATAACCATTTGCTTAGTCGACTAGCCATGGCCGCCACGAATGCTGCTTCTGGCAACCTCCAACTTTCGGAGACTAGCGGGGGTTTAATTGGGGGAAATGATCTGCCGTTTCCGGCTTCCATTGCAACCGTTTCATCGATGGGATCTTCTCCCACTATTACTCTCGACTTCACGGAGAATGCTGATCTTATGCCGAATCATTCAATACACTCACAATTAGCAGGAGGAAGCTTCCTCCAGTACTTGAGTCCTTTATATAACGGCAATATGAATAACAGCCAATTAGGGCTGGATCCAGCGGCCTACATTGAAGGAGATCCCTATTTTACTGCAACACTGACTGCTGCTGTAGCGGACTTTATGCTCAAATCGAATGCACCGTCTCAAGTTATGAATATATCACCCATCGATAGCCGAAACTCGATATTGAATGGTACAAAAGACTGTGTGTGTAGTTGAATATAATAGTATTTGTATTCTTGTATTTGTCTCATGCTATAAAATTGGGCTTCAATTTAACGGTCGAATATGCCTGTCATGAATTTGGTTGATGACATTATCTATTCAACGTTGTCTTTCAAATACTTAATTCATTCATATTTTTTTTTAAATTAAGATATTATATATTAATACAAAGCTTATATAAAAAATTGAAAGGAGTGTGTTGTTTTCCAAATTTATTATTTTATACGATATAATATAAATATAAATATTATGTAAACATTGTCATAGTTACTGATTTCTAATTTTTTAATATTTATAATAAAAATATTATGTTGATTTCATTTTTTATTTAAAAAAAAATTATAATCATTTAATGTAAATTTTTTTTTACTAAAGTTAATATGTTGTTGAAGGTTGATTTTATTTATTAAATTTGGTCATAATTATGTAATGATAAGATAAAACCTCATCAATACATGATAATAGACATTATATATGCACAAATTTTATTTCACACTATTAAAACCAAAACAATATTATTTATTTTTTAAAATATATTATGATTAAGTATATATAAACATGAGGAAATAATGACCCTGAAAACTATCAAGATAATAAACTATCAACAGACAAAGCTTTTGAAAACAATAACTTGTATTGATTTGTATTGAATAACTTGAAATAATAACAAACCCAAACCATGCTTAAATAAGCCTCAACTCGAAATTAGAGTTGACTTGCAAAAATTAAAATCTAAAAAAAATGTCTACTTTTAGCAGCTGCTATTTATAGTAAGTTTTACATACAAGCGCGAACATCTCTAAAAATCTCTCAAAGTACTCTAAACACTATAATTAGCCTATGTGAAGAAATTCAACTAAATTTGATGTCCAATCCTAAAAATATACAATTTCTAAAAATAGAAAATTATCAAATGGTAATTTCAGAGTCTCAAATGATCACGTATAGCCTCAAAAAAATATCAAAAATAACTCTAAGTGGATAGAGTAGCTCATGACAACAACAAAAAAAAATAGAAGACCATTTTGGCACGTAAAAGAGTTCAAACAGAGCTATAGATCAAAAGTTGTGGCCTCCAAAAGATTGACCTATTTTTTCTACATCATTCTCCTCTTATTGAAAATAACTCAGTGCTTGCAAGTTGCCCTGATTGTACTTTTATCATTTTTATTTATTAATCTTCTTCAGCTCCCATTTTGTAATCTAAGTGTTGTCTTATTGTTGAAATCATTCTCACTAGACCAAATACCTATTATAATTCCCTTGTCTTGTACTCAGTATCTTCATATCCAAAACTTGCACTATTTTTTCTTTCTTTTTCTTTAGAACTTATTGTTTCCAATTTACTTCTTCACCTTCATCATCTTCTCCATGGAATTCATATAAATATGAAACACTAAATATTGGAGAGATCAAATTTTCCTAGTAAATTCATCTCATAAGTATTATCATTGATTTTTTTCACAATTCTGCATATCATAATATTTTTGTAATTCAACTTATTGTACATGCCTTTAAAAAATATTTTTTTCCTCAAATAAACCATTACCATCTCTCCTTCAAATACCTTGGATCTTCTTCTCACATCTACTGACACATTATATTTCTTATTACTTTCCTACAACTTTTTTTGTACTCCTTGAAACTATTGCATATGCTCTTCAAATGCTTCTGCATCATCACTAATTTCATCTACAATTAATAATTGTATAAAATCTAAAATACTTACAATATTTATCTCATAAACAATTTGAAATGGTAACTTTCTTGTTGATCTATTCACTCAACTATTATATACAAACCCAGCTTGTGGTAAAGCCAACTCCCAGTGTTTGGGCTTCTCTCCCACTATGCATTTCCACAAATTTTCAAATCTTTTATTCACAACTTCTATCTATCCATCATTTTATGGGTGATATGCACTACTGAATTGTAGCTCAGTACCTATCTTCTCCACAAAGTCTTCAAAAAATGACTTAGAAATTTTGTGTCCCTATCTAAAATAGTAGTTGATGGAATACCATGCAATATCACAATATCCTTGAAAAATAATTATGAAACTTTAGTGCCATCATTTTTTTTCTTACATGCAATGAAAGGAACCATTTTTAAAAACTTGTCTAAAATAACAACAAATGAATCATTACCTCTTTATGTGTTTGGTAATCACAACATAAAATTTATACTCAAATCTGTCCATGGTCCTCTTGAAACTTGTAATGACATGTATAGTCTAGTATTTTATGTATGTCATTTTTATACATGACATATCCTACACCTTGAAACATACTTTGTCACATCTCTCTTTATCTTTGGCCAGTAATACTTTTCTTCCACCAAAGCTATTGTCTTTGTCTTACCAAAATGTCCAGTGAAATCACCACTATGTAATTTTCTTATTATATTATCTCATAGAGACCCAAATGAAATCCATAATTATTTCTCTTTAAAGAGATAACCTTACTGTATAATATACTCACTATGAATAGTATCTATCCCACTAGTTGATGGATTCCTGCACTGCTCAACTATCTTGCCAAAATATAGATCAGTATCATATAATTCTTTGATAGCTTCAAATCTAACTACTTCACTCATCATAGTAGTTAATAAGACTACTATCCTTTTCAATGTATCAACTACATGTTTTTATTTTTCTAATTTATATTTCAATGCAAAAATATACCTCTGCAAAAAAATATGCAATTTGCATGCCTACTATTCAATTTCTTTTGTGCATTCATATATTTCAAAGCCTCATGATCTATAAATAGGATAAACTCCTTAGGCATCTAGTAATGCCTCCAATGTCTTAATGCTTATACAATTGCATAAAGTTCAACATCATAGGTAGAATACTTTGTTCTTACCTCATTCAATTTCTCATTGAAATATGCTATTGGATTTCCTTCTTAACTCAACACAACACCAATTATTACAAATGAAGCATCACAATAAACCTCAAATACGTTGTTAAAATTTGATAATACTAAAATAGTCTTTCTATAATCTTCTTCTTCAAAATTTCAAAGGTTTCTATAACTACGCTAGTCCACACAAATTTCTTCCCTCTCATGCAATTTTTTATTGGTACCACAATACTATTAATTTTTTTAATAAATATTCTATAAAAAGTTACTAAAGCATGGAAACTCCTTACCTCTACAATGCTTTTTGGAATAGGCCACTCAAAAATTGCCTTTATCTTTTTTCATCCATTATCACTTCATATGTTGAAACTATAAATCTCAAAAATACAAAACTATTTTACATAAATCTGCACTTCTTTAAATTTGCATAAAACCCCTCATTTCTTAATAAATCTAGTACCATTCTCAAATGTTGTAAGTGTTCCTCTTTAGTCTTACTAAATATCATAAAAATAAATAACCATAAACTTACTAATATATTCTCATAACACTATATTCATTACCTTTATAAATGTGCTAGGTGCATTAGATAATTATAATGGCATCACCATCCACTCACATAAGCCATCCCTAGTCTTGAATGCATTTTTACACTCATCTCCTTTAAGAATTCAAATCTGATAATAACCACTCCTTAGATCAATCTTGATAAAATATTTTACTCTTGTAAGCACATCCATCATATCATCTAAATAAAGTATATGAAACCTATACTTGATTGTAATTTTATAAATTTCTCTACTATCCAAACACATTATGCATCCTCCATCTTTATTTATAGTTAGTAATGATGGTGTTGAATATGGACTCATACTCTTCCTTATCACCTTCTTTCTTAACAATTTAGTAACTTATTTATTTGATTACGTATCTTCTATTGGATCCATCCTATAATCTATCTGATTGGGTAGAGTTGATCATAGAATCAAATCAATGTGATGTTGAATATCTCTCTTCGAAGGTAAACCATCTGGTAACTCATCAAACATAACATCTACATATTTTTTTAAAACTCTTGCTACTTTTATTGGTATTTACACCATTTTTGTGTCTTCATTCTTTGCTACTAATACATAATAACGACCTACTACCTTCATATCTTGGATAAATTCTTTAGTAGAGATCATGCTTTCTATATTTTCTTCCTCTTTAAGAGGTAACAAATCTACTTTTGTACCAGCTTTCCAAAAACTGTTCATGTTTTTTTATTTATTATGAATTACTTTCTTGTCAAATTTCCATGGTCTTCCCAATAACACATGACATACATCCATCAAAATAACATCACATCATATTTTATCGTCATAACTTTTTTTTATACAAAATTTGATTAAGCACCTTTTATCTACTGTAACTTCATTCTTTTTTTTAAACCATAAAATCCGTTAAGATTAGGATGTTTTTCACATTATAAGTTTATTTTCTCTATTATTTCTTTATAAACCATATTTTCATAATTACTATCATCTATAATTACTTTGCATACCTTTCCACCTGCATTATATCTTATTTGAAAAATGTCTGATCATAACCATGCATCACCACCTTCTTTATTATGCACTTGTTCCTTATTTTGAGTGATCATTATTCTTTTCATCATAAAATTATCTCCAACATCTACTGATGTAACTTTAATATTTTACTCTTATAACTCAACCTCAACTGGATGTAATTGCAGGCAATCCTCTTTCCTTCTTTCTTGATCTTGATAGTGTGGACACTCAAATGCTCTGTGTCTTCTTTCTCCACATATATAACAAACATAAGATCTATTTTTATTAATAAATCATCCTCTAGCACCATCGTAACCTCATTCTCTCTAAAACCCTCTTCCTCTTTGTTGGTATTGAATCTCTTGCCTATTCTCATCTTACCTTTCTACGACACATGATGATTCACTTATACTGGTATTAGACCCACCTATGGTGGTATTAAACCCACCTCATACCCTATATTGAAGGGATCTACCTCTTCTTGGACCAATAAATATTCTTCTTAAATTCTATCTATTTTGTTTTTCTTCTACCTTCAAAACTAAATTATAAGCCTCCTTCATGCAAAGCATTATATGCATACTTAATTCATCTTGAATAGAAAATTTTAAACCATTTACATAACTTAAAACCATCTAATTTTCTATTTTTCCATGTTCCACTTATATGGAAAGCTTATAAAACTCATCTGTATACTTTTATATATCATTTATGCATAATCCATATGAAAAAATTTCTCCCTCAGCGTTTTCTCCATATTTTTTCATGAATTAATCTTCTCTTTAACTTTTATCTATCTCTCTTTTTATAGGTGATCCCACCTAATCATTGAATGACCTTTCAATTTCATGAATGCAAACTTTATTCTTGTCTTATATCATAGTCTTCGACTCAAAAAACTTCTCCATGCTATTAATCCACTCTATTAATTTCTCTAGTTTTAAACTACCTCCATAATTTGGAACATCAACCTTGATTCCATTATTTCTTCCTTCCAAATCTAGAACCATTCTCTCTTCCATCGGTTTTGATTAATCATACTATTCTTTTTTCTTGTTGAACTTATTCATCATGATCTGTGTCCTCCTCACCACCACTTTGTCTTCTTCTCTAATTGGTGATAACCTCAATCAATTATTCCACTTACCTCTATCTCTTATATAGTCTAGTTCATTTGTGCAATACTTCCTAATCCTCTCGTCATGTCTTACTCTTCCAAGATTTGAACTTATTTTGATACCAGATAATGAATCTGAGAACTATAAGGGCAATAAATTATCAATAGGTAACGCTTCTAAAAATAATAACTTGTATTGATTTGGATTGGATGACTTGAAATAATTACAAACCCAAACCATGATTAAATAAGCCTCAACTCAGAATTAGAGTTGACATACAAAAATTAAAAACAAAACTAAAATCTAAAAAAAAATGTTTATTTTTAGCAACTATTGTTTATAATAAGTTTCACATGAAAGTTTGAATATCTCTAAAAATCTTCCAAAATACTCTAAACACTATAATTAGCCTATGAGATGAAATTAAACTGAAGTTGACATTTGGTCCTAAAAATATATAATTTCTAAAAATAAAAAATTTCTAAAAAAATCATTAAATGATAATTTTAAACCCTCAAATGATCATATATGGGCTCCAAAAAATATCAAAAATAATTATAATTGAATAGGGAGGATTAAGACAACAACTAACATTTTGAAAAAGTCATTTTGGTATGTGGAAGGGCTCAAACAAAGCTATGGGTCAAAGGTTATGGCCTCCAAAAGATTGGACTATTTTTTTTGGATCATAAAATACATTCAAAACATACATAAAAGTAATGTGTGTGTGTGTGTGTGTGTGTGTGTGTGTGTGTGTGTGTGTGTAATAAATAACAAGATTGGATTGGGATTTAGCCTAACACTTAAAATTTTGTGTAACTAATTTTTCTAGTCTATTATGTCCATCATCAAAAAAAATTATTTTAAAATTAACTTAGAGGAGGAAAGATTGAATAACAAACACATTTGACTTTTTATTATACATACTTTAGATAGTTTTTAAGATGCAGGTAAAGATTATAGATTTTTATAATGGAGAAAAAGATAAATTATTAAAATCTCACCCCCTAAAGGAACATGGCTCACAACTAAAAACTTTGTAGGAACAATCTATTCAAAAAATAACCAACACAAAAAACTAGAGAGTACAACCCAACAAAATATTAGTAAGCATTAAACTAAAAAACCTTCTACTTTTAGCTAACTATTTATCAAGATCCAAGAGAAAATATGCATTTTAATCTACCTCTATTGATCCTTTGTGAGGGATGTCCTTTGAACTAAAGCCTTTTTTGAGCCTTCCTTTCCTCTTCTTATGCACTAAATAGTAACCCTTGTCATTTTGATCTAAAATAGGGGAGAAATGTATGGTTATTTTGACATAAATTGATTATTTATCATTCCCATTTGAACATCTCTCTGTAGGGGTTGAGCTTAAATATTTGGATGTGTAACTTGGGCCTACCTTAATCATTTATTCAACTTGCATCACTGTACTTGAGGTTTCATTCTTTTACTAATCTGAGTCATCACCCTCAGTTTCAATAGTTTCCACAATAAGATGATTGTTAAGGGACTCCTTCCACCAGGTAACATACTTATTTATTTTTTGTCTTCTATAATATTTGG